>KL647299.1:1194037-1286993 GCA_000727475.1 Sarcocystis neurona | reverse complement strand
CGACGGGCGGGCGAGCGGGGCGGCTGGCGGTGGCCGGTGCGGGTTCTGCGGCTGCCGCGGCGGCTGCTTCTTCCGCCGCTGCCGCCGCCGCAGCCGCCGCCGCTGCGGCTCTCGCCGGCACGGGCGGCGGAGGCGCAGCGGGCAAAACCGTGGCGTGCCGCATCATCGCCCTGCTGGTAGCCGTTTACCAGCGCGAAGCCCAGCAGCGGCTTGCAGAGGGCCTGTCGCTTCGCTGGGACTCCGACAGGCTCGAGAGTTACGTGCGCAAGGTCTCGGAAGTGATGTTCATTTTCGACGGGAAAGTAGAGGCAGCGCATGCACAGCATGCTGCCGCCCTTAAAGATATCGACGCTATCAAAGCTGTGCCTTTGGAGGAACCGAGAGAACAAGTGCTCGAGGTAAAAACGACCCTACGCAATTACCAGGCGGCCACGAGCGCCGAAAGACGAAGAGCCTTGCATCTACTCCCCGCCGAAAGCGGAAGAAAAAGGCACACACTGGATAGCTTGAATCTCTGCATGCGTTTGCAGATGCTTCAGGTTCTGGGTTTATGTGTCTATGTGTGTGTGTGGATATATATTCACCCCGGTGCTGCGTGCGACAGAGGTAGAAATGTGCTGCTATGCGGCACGGTATACATATTCATTTACCGGCTGTTGCGCCGTACGTACGTACTTCGTGCCACAATGTGCGTGCACATATATTTAGATGAATAGATAGATATATAGACAGATAGATATAGATACAGCTAGAGGGGATAGATATATATGGATATGTGTAGATAGATTCGTATAGATAGAGGTGCATAGATGTAGATAGATATATGTAGGTAGATAGAGATACATTAGGATAGAAGCAGATAAATCTACGTAGATATATATATATAGGTAGATAGATATATATAGATAGAGGTGTAATGATCGAGACAGATATAGATGGGTAGAGATACTTAGATATATACAGACAGATGGAGGTGTGTATATACGTATGTATACATAGATAGATATATGTAGGTAGGCAGATATATAGGTAGATAGATGTATATAAATAGAGATACATAGGTGTAGGTAGATATGTATAGATAGATAGGGATACATAGATGTAGATAGATAGACACAGGAAGATATACTTAGACAAATAGGGGTATCTACTTATAGGTAGACATAGAGAGATATATTTAGACAGATAGAGGTACAGCGGTATAGATAGATAGGTAGAGATATTTAGACGGATGGAAGCACGTGGATATAGATAGATACATATATAGGTAGATAGAGATACGTATAGACAGATAGATACGGGTAGATATAGATACAGATGGATGAGTGAAAAGGGAGGTACGGGCACGGAAAGGTGCTGAGAATACGACCCGTGCACGTCTTCCACGTAGTGGCCTCTGTGTGTGTATGTGTGTGTGTCTGCTTACCCCCTTAGACTTCTGCGCATAGCACCAAGGGCCTGTGCATATATATAGGAGCTACATATGTGTCTGTCTGTATATCTCTGTGGAGGTCTCACTCTGCACATATATGTATAGATATACACTCATTTGTGCATATTGATCATGTACGTATGTATATGTATGTACACATGTGTTTGTGTGGTAGAAGTATGTACGAGAGAATCTACGCTGATGGGCGCAGGCAGAGAACGTCTTCGCACTCGTGAAGGGGTCGTGGACGGGGCAGCAGACAACCCTGCGAGAGGCCATGGGAAGCCAGTCTTCACGTGCAGGATCGACGATCCAGCATATACACACAACTACTGATATATATATATATGTGTGTACAGCTAAGAGGAAAACAAACATTTGCTCACATGTATACACACACGTGTGTGTACGACTACACGGCTGAAATTCTGTGGATAAGTATAGGTCCCTTGCCTACGTGTCTTACTAGATTCCTTGGTATTTGCTGCCGATTCGACGAGCACCGAAACTCCGTAGCCTGTCCTTCCACGGATATATAATATGTACGAGCCACTGCGTATTACCTACTCGTGTCCATAACAACACATACATATGTGGATGGTGTGTACTGTACGTACTCAGACGTATGCCCTCACCCTTGTATATATGTGTGTGCGTCGTTCACAGCTAGAGGGATATGCACAGATTTACTTAGATATATGCGTATATATAGATGTATGAATATGTGCAACGGGTGCAGGGTGACTCGTCTACGAGCGTAAAACTGAATTGTCTACGTGTATGTAGATACGTGTCTGCGCGTAGGTCGTTCTACGTTTTCGTCTAAAATTGTATATGTGCGTAACTTTCCTCTCAAGCAGTCCCCTGCAGATATGCTCGTCCTGTTCACTCGTCCACATGTATCTATTAGACGCAATTAAAAGTCCACGTATGTGGTCCACGCGCACTGGCGTATACACACCTGGACGCACGTGTGTGTCCTACGCAGGCGTATGGAGAAACGCATCTAGCTCCTAGATTACACACCAGTGTGTTTGCATATATATACATTTATATATATATATATATATGTATATATATTGCACGCGTGCTGAGACATGTAGTACCTGTGTGCTTATACATTTATGTATATATATATATATATATGTGTGTAGGTGTGTGTTTCATTAGATAACTGTCTCTCGGTCTCCCCCTCTATATATGTACATATGAGTGACGACCAACCGGTTGTGCCTGTGTTTGAGCTCCTCCTCCTTCACTGCATTCATGCTTTGCAAGTCGTGGTGCGTGGCCCTGTGCTGTCGCTGCTTCTTCTTCTCGTGTTGCAGTTGAGCCCCCGTTCCGGTCGCTGTCTCTTCTTCTTTTTCTTCTTCACGCTGCTGCTGTGTTGCGGTTGCTGCGGCTGTGTCTGGTGCCAGTGCTGGTGAACGCGCCGTTTTTTCCTGCCCTGCTGCACGTTTTTTTGCTGGGCTGCGCCACTGCGCGCCGCATACTGCCTGCCACTCCCTTCTTACCCTGTGCTGCTGCTGCTGCTGCGCGCCTGGGTGCTGCTGCTGCTGTGTTTTGTGGACGCTTGGCTTGGAGCACAGGTGTTGATGAAAGTTCAGAAGCACATAGAAGAGCAGCAGCTGGCGCAGTACTCGAACGTTTCACTCTGGGCTCGGCTGCTTGACCAGCACGTGGAAGCAATCTTGAAGTACCGAGTAATTGAGACAGTCCACGCCTGGCTCCGGCAGTTTGAAGACTGGCCGCGGAACGGCACGACTCTCGTGAAGAAAGCGATCGTCCTCGAGATCCAGGTAATTTTTGCTGGTGCTGCTGCTCGTCGCAACCTCGTAGTTCTTACTGCACTAACTCTTTTTGACCCCCAGCGTGGGCGGGGGTTCACCCACGCATGGGGTCGTCTGCTTCGTACGCCCACGCTGTAGAGATGTATTAGATGTGGCATATGTTTCTGAATTTGTCAACTCCGGCGTAAGAGAGAGAGTGACGGATGTATATTTCTTTGCCATCTATACTCGGATGAAGCTAAACAGGAAGATGTACGCGCCGCGAATGTGACTGGTGGGCCCGAGCTAGCTAAGGACGGCACTTATTTGTGGGAATATGTGTCTACGTAGAGGGAGGTGTGTGCGTGTGTGTGTGTGTATGTATATCAGCGACGTGTTTACACACGTGTCTGTGCATGCGTGCACGCATCCATAGAGCAGAACGTGTGATGTTGAAATACGTGCATTTCGCGATGTATGTACAGCTGCACAAAGACAGGTGAAAAATGTGCATAGATGTATTATCTTTTGCGGTGTATGTACAGTATGTACACCCGCACAAAGGCAGGTGAAAAATGTGCGTAGACGTATTATCTTTTGCGGTGTGCGTAGACGTATTATCTTTTGTGGTGTGTGTACGCCTGCACAAAAACAGGTGAAAAATGTGCATAGACGTAATATCTTTTGCGGTGTATGTACACCTGCACAAAGACAGGCGAAAAATGTGCATAGACGTATCATCTGTTGCGGTGTACATATACCGGCACAGAGACAGGCGAAAAAGGTGCATAGACGTATTATCCATTGCAGTGTACGTACACCTGCACAAAGACAGGTGAAAAATGTGCATACACGGCTCACCGTTTGCGGTGTACGTACACCTGCACAACGACAGAGACACACGTGTGTCTTCCTTTCTCCACGTGTATGAGTGTCTCGCGGTGTGTGTGTACATGTGTGTGCCTGCGGGTCTGTGGACGTCCGTTCGTGCACATAGTACACCTGTGTATACATCCACGTCTACATATAGATATATCTGTATGTGAAGCGTTGCGGCACCTTGACATCACCCATCAGATGGAGAGCCGTGCAGGCTAATTTCCAGTTTTGTAGAAATGCTCTTCTCCTGTGGTCACGTCTGTTTCCCTGCCTCGTTGCTCCCGTTTTTCTCGGTTCCTCCTCAGCTCAGAAATCGCGTGCTGCAGGTATATCCCCCGGTGGAAGCAGCGCACCAGTACTGGATGGGAGAACTGCACCAGACGATTGCGTCGGTCTGTCTGCTGCCTCGCTTGTCTGCTCGGGTGGGAGCAGCAGCTGCTGCAGCGGGTGGCGCGGGAGAGGGCGGCGGCGACGGAGGGCCGCTGTTCGCAGAGGACGACGAAGGCGAAGACGAAGAGGAGGAGCAGGTCCTGCTGTCGCTGCACCAGCCGCAGCAGGTCGAAGAACAGCAGCCGGAAGAGCAGCAGCAGCAGCACGGGCGACAACAGTACGCAGCGGGAAGTCGGCAACACCCGCTCTCTGCTGCAGGAGGAGGAGGGACGGCGGAGAGAAGTATCAAGAGAGACAGAACGTACCGACACCTTGTGCAGCTCGTCGAAGCGGAAGTTTTATTCCATGCGTATGACGTTATCAGCGGTAAGGAACCCCTGCAGGAAGCTGCAGCAGCCCTTCTCGAGAGAGACCTGCGGTGGTGCGGCAGCAGCTTCGGCAGCAGTCCGCGAGAAGCGAGACGGCAGAGATAGCATAACAACACTCCTCAGGAGGGCGTCTGCAGCAGCTCCGGCAGCAATGAAGTTGCACGTCTTCGTCCTTCTGCCTTTCGTCACACACTTACACGTACGCCTGTGTGGGAATACACCCATGTGTACGTCTATGTATGTGGTCGCATTTTATATGCATTCATGCGTATGAAGTTCTTCTGTTGTGTCACTGGCCCACATGAAGCAGTCGTCCTGCCTCTGCCTGTTGTATAACATTTTAGCCTACGAAGGAGTCACCACCCGCTGCCGAACTGAGAAATCACCAGCCCCTGGATGTGGGGGTGTGTGTGTGTGTGTGCGTGTGTAGACGGGTGACAAACTGACCAGCTGCGTGCAACTCTTTCCTTGGCAGGTGGTGCGATTGCATGCAACTTGTTTTTCCTGCGGAACTCTCCCTGCGGCTGCCAGAGTGCACCACGAGAACGCACTTTTTCTCTTCATTCTGAAGACCAAACAAATTGTCTTCTTTTCTGACCGAGAACATGTAAAAGTGGATGTTCTCCAAAGCCGGATATCCTCTGCTGAGGCGACGCAACGCCTTTGCAGACACGTCTACTTGGTGTGTGCATGCAGTCTTGTACACATATTATTGTGACCCGCCGCTGCTGCTGCTGCTAATCTTCCTCTCATAAGTATACATATATATATATATATATACATATATAGCGGCTGTATGCGTAGGTGCGTACATAGAGATATACATATATATATATATATAGTCAGAGTATAGTAGCGCGAGATGCACCCGTGTGTGTGTATACGCAAATTTGGCTGTATCGCTTTGTACAGAGAGGCACAGACACATACGTGCAAGCCTCTGTATAGCGGACGAGGCCACACACGTTGTGCTACGATTGCTACGGAGAAGTAGAACTCAGGCATCTTGCATGCGTATATGTTTGTGGGGATCATCCGTGCCTGACGTTTTGCTGCGGGCTGTCATTCCTACGTGTGTGTGATCGGCCGCCGCACAGCTTCCCCCACACCCCCCTCCCCCCTTTCCCGTCTTGTGATGCTCGTGCTACCCCCCTTCTCGTTTCTCGCTTCTGCAGCCGCCCGTTCCCCTCGGCCGTCACTTTCTGCATGCGTCCTGCTGCTGCTTTCTTCACCCACACGTGTGTTGTTTGCTGCCGCTTCTGCTGCCCCGTCTTCTTCCGCGTGCGCTTCGCCGCTGTTGCAGCACGCGCGCCTGCCTCTTTTTTACGCTCTGTGCGCTGGCTGCGCTGCTGCTGCGTGTCTTTGTCTCGTTGCACCGCGCACTCTGCTGCGACTGTTGCTTCCTCTTCTTCTTTCAGACCATATGGTCCGCCGTTGGAGCGTCTTCTGCCGTGAATCCCGCTGCGGTGCTGCTACTTCCCTCTGCGTTCTCCTGTCGTTTCCCTCGCGTCTCGCTGCTGCTGCTGCCGGTTCCTCTTCTCTGTGACTTCTTTTCGGACGCTGCTGTTGCGTTCTCTCCCTGTTTTTCCCCACGTTGACAGCCGCCACCTCAGGGAAGTAAACGAAGTCCCGACCACTGCGCCTGCGTATGCGTGCTGGTTGACCAGAATACCAGAAAGCTGCGTCGGTTCTTGCCGTTCCTTCTGCCTCGTCTACTTCTCTTACGCCGCGAGCTCGCGCCCGCGCGACGTGCCTCGAGCGTCTCTGTCTACCCAATTTATTGTCCAGACCCGTCTCTTACACCTATATACCCGCGTAGACCCATCCACATCTCGACAGCAGTCTCGTTGTCTCATTATATATGTATGTATGTGTGCGTACGGTTGTTCTTTGACAGTGTCTGCGCTTGCATGCGTGCCGTCCCCTGCACGTCTGGAACACATGCTGGACGTGTACGCAGGTAGACACATGCACGTAGAAAATTTCATCTTTTGTTCGCATGCTCCTTAAACGTCTTCCTCTTTGCACGTGGTCTTCTTTCTCCTCTTCTCCCCTTTTTACTTCGCCTTCTTCCGTCCCGCGTCTCCGCTCTTCTTCTGCTGGGCGTCTCCGTCGCTGCTGCTGTCCCCACACGTTCGTTTCTTCTCCAGCGCTTCTTCTCGGCGTGATTCTGCAGTCTGCCTCGTCGCGGCTGTCTCCCTTCCTCACTTCTTCGTGGCACTCTCTGTGCCCCCCACGTGGCGCCCTGGGCTTCCGCACGTCCTGTTCTTCTCTGTGCCTGCTCCTTCTTGCCAGGTGGTCTCTGTGTCTCTGTGTCTCGCTGGCTGCGTGTTTTTGTGTGGAACAGCGAGCGTGGAGCGGGTCCGCGACTACGTGCAGACGTGGCTGCAGTACCAGGTGCTGTGGGACGTCGAAGTGAGCGAGGTTATCGGCAGTTTATCTGACGACATTGAGTCTTGGCAGAGACTGCTGAACGACGTGAAGGGAGCAAGGAGCACGTTCGACAAGCAGACAAAGCGAGAAGCGTTCGGAGCGATGATTGCAGACCACCGGCAGGTGCAGGCGAAGTTGAACGCGGTGTACGATTCTTGGCACCGGGAGCTGCTGCACGCGTTTGGGCAGAAGGTGGCTGCGCGAAGTGCGGCGTTCTACGCCCAGCTGCATGCGTTGCTGCTGGAGCTGCAGGAGCAAGGACGCCCTGTGGACCCGACTGGGGAGAGCCTGGCTGCAGTGACGTTCCTCTCCATGTCGCACTTTCAAAAAGAGGCAGTGGTGAACGACGTGGGGCCGCATGCAGAGGTGCTCCTCGCGTCTCTCGTCGAGAACCTTGCTACGTTTCTGCTGAAGCTGCAGGAAGCGTCTAAGGCGGAGGTGGAGTGGGAGGGTGGGCTGGCGGCATTGCGTGCGAGCGAGCGTCTGCTGGAGCGCCAGCGCTTCGCCTTCCCTCACGACTGGCTGTGGATAGACCGTATAGAGGGAGAGGCAGAAACGTTTCAACAGCTGCTGCAGCACCAGGTGCTGCTGCTCGAGCAGAACCGCGACCAGGTGGTCGACGCCGTCAAAGTTTTCGACGCGGGCGTGCAACAACGGCTGCACCAGCTGTATACAGAGTGGATGGCCCAGCGCCCGGTGTCGAGTAAGATGCAGCCGCAACTTGCGACGCAAGTCCTCGGCCGGTTCGAGACGCGGCTCGCGCAGCTCACACGGCAGCACGCCTGTGCGAAGCGTGCCAAGCAGGTGCTTGGCATTGACGCGGCAGGTGGTGCAGCAGCGGTGGCCGGAGGCGCAGGCGCAGCAGCCGCAGAGGCCGAGCAGCAGCACGCCTTCGAGCCGGACGCCCTTGCCGAGGAAGTCAAAGACATGAAAGTGGTGTGGCAGGCGCTCAGCGAGCTGCAGGCCGACATTGCCGCAGTGCGCGACACCCCGTGGGCCGCGCTCGTCCCTCGCAAGCTGCGGCAGCAACTTGAGGAGTTGCTGCAGAAGATCAAAAAGGTGCCCTCCCGCTTTCGACAGTACGACGCCTTCGAAGAACTACGCACGCAAGTCACCAACTACCTCAGATACAACCTGCTGCTCTCCGACATGCATACCGACGCGCTGAAGGAAAGGCACTGGCGAGTACTTCTAGGGCTCCTTAAAATTAGCCGATCTTTGCAAGATGTTACAGTCGGCACTCTTTGGGGTATGTGGCTACCTGGCCCACACATGGGGAGCTGATAGGTCTACATGTACAACTGCGGTTATACTGCATACATGTGTACATAGGCGGCGGGACTAGTCTATATGTATACAAGATATCTGTATGTATACACGTGTATACGCATGCATATATACATATGTGGAGGGGTGGTCTATGTATATACCATACACACATGGATATATGCGTGCACTTACGCGGCGGGAGAGGTCTATATATATACACTATATATACGTATGTATATGTGTATACTTATGCGGCGGGAGAGGTATATATATATATACTATATATACGTATATATGTGTGTATACTTACGCGGTGGGAGAGGTCTATATATATACTGTATATACGAATATATATGTATATACTTACGCGATGGGAGACGTCTAAATACATACAGGATAAATATATATATATATGAACGTATGTGCATATGCGGCGGGAGTGGTCTACGCAAACGAGTATATCCTGCGTGTGGACGTATGTACGTGTACAGCGGGAGTAGTCGACACACACATGCAGCGGGAGCGGTATGTATATATACCAGACATATATATATATGTATATAAACGTCTCTTTGTATGAGGCGGGGGGAGGCCACGCATGCGTGCATATCATCGTGAAAATTGTTAGGTGTGCGTGTTGGTGCATGTGCATGGAAATGTAGAGGAATAGAAAGGTAGGGATAGAAACAGGCGGCACCTTCATTTTTACAGAAGCTCTCTGTTGAAGAAGAGAGGGCGCGCCGCATGCATGTGTAACGCAAACGCGTGGGGGGATCTCAGAGAACACGTGTGACTGTGTGTTCCATATGCCTATTTCATGAACGCATGCAGATGTGCGGAGACAGATAGATATGTGTGCGCAGAAACAGAGCAGTACACACAGAGACGGATGGAGACAGCGAGACAGGGAGACGGGGCCGGCGCACCCCACACACGCGTTCGAGTGGGGGCTGCGTGGGCGCGGATTCGTAGCGCGCGTCTCAGGCATCCTTGCAGAAGTCCTGCTAACTCTGTGCAGAGGGACAGCGAGACAGCAAGACTCAAGAAACAGCCCTAAAACAGGCATATCCGTGCACGTTCATTCGCCGACTCACCAGGACAAATGTCGTTGCAGATGTGCATGCGCTGGTAACGTTGCGCGTACGCACACACACACACATATAGGTATATATTCGTGTGCGTGTATAAATTTGTGTCCGCGTATCCTCGTTATATGTGCACGCATACATTTAGGTGCTCGTCTAAATTTATCTTCGTGTGTCCCCACCCTTCTACACACTTGGGTGTGGAAGTTCTTAGCAGAATCCTCAAGCATTCAGAGAGACGCGCTACATGAGGCAAGCACCGCGGAGACAGGGTCTGTGTGCTGCAGCGAGACGAGACATCACAGGGAGAAAAGGGGGGGGGCAAACGTACATACAGCTGCGTAATTGCACGCCTGTATGTATGTATGCCTACGGCCGTGTAGTTGCGCACTTCCATATATGGGTGTCTAGTCTTCTCACTCTCAAATACGGGCGTATATATGGAGACTCTGATGATATATAAGAACAGACCCCCACGTGTGTCTTCGTATAGCTGTCCCTCCCACAACACCGACGCGTGCATATTCAGAAGTGCGGATCCCTGTTGATCGACGCGCATGCGCGCAATAGAGAGTGCCCCCAGTACCCCCTGCAGATAATAAAGACGCACTGGCTGCAGAGAGAGCTGCTGCGTGCGTCGCGACACACACGTCTCTCTGCTCCTGTGGATATCTTCTTCACCACCGCCACCACCGCCACAGAGGGAGAAGAGGAGGAGATACACACCTGCGTAGTTATAACTTTGTATGCCCCTACCTGGTGTGCATGCACCAAGTTAGGTGTGTGTGTAGACATTCGTACATATGTATGTATGCCTATGTATGCGGCGAAACGTAGCTCTAGCACACGAACATGTGCAAACACAAATATGTATCAACGTGTATAAATATGGAGGAAGAAAGAAAGGGAGAGAGACACAGAGAGAGCGAGCGACGCATATATATATATATATGTATCTAAATATGTATGTGCATATATATATGTACGTGTGCGGCTGGGTGGGCGTTTTTCCTCGCGTCTACAGGTACTGTGTGTGTGGATGGATATGTGTGTGTGTGTGTGTGTGGCGGATCGCTTTGACGCTGCGCAGACGCGCAGCTGCTTGAAAATGAGGCAGCGATACGAGAGATACTGGTGCAGGCGCAGGGAGAAACGGCGCTCGAAGAATTTCTTCGCCAGGTGAACTGTTTTGCATGCGCGTTTCTTCTCCGCCGCCTCTCGACCCTGTCCTCCCAAGCTGGGTGCATGTGTGTCCTTCACGAGCCTCAGTCTGCTGGCCGTCTTAGGAGTCTGTTGGCCACGTCCTCTCTTCCGTATAACCAAGTGGAGTCTATGTGTGTAGTATCCCAAGACTTCGAATAAGTGAAGACGTCTGCTTCTGGGGGAAGTCGGATGTGCTATGTAGGTTGTACTGCTGATGCTGTGTCATGCTGCGGGGGTGGCTCTGCTGCTGCACAGAGGCTGCCTGTGGAACACTGCTGCTGCTTTGTGCTGTTGGCGTGGCTGCTCCTGTGCGATGCTGCTACTGTTGTGGCGGAGGGAGGTGCGTGTGCGAAGACTACTGTATGGGGAGCCTGCTGTACTTATGTTTGACTCGGGCTGCCGCCTGCTGCTACTGAGTAGCTGCAACTCTGCGCCTGTGCGGGTGGTGCTGGAACAGGCGACTGTTCCTGATGGAATGATTAAGTCTGGGGCGGGTGCTGCCGCAACAACCCGCCTCGGTGAGGCACTGACGCCTAGACCTTCTCACTGCTGCTGCTTCCGCTATTGCTGCCTCCACTGCTCCTGCTGCCTCCACTGCTCCTGCTGCCTCCACTGCTCCTGCTGCTCCCGCTGCTCTTGCTGCTCCTGCTGTTTCCACTGGTCTCGCTGCTTGCGGTGCTCCTGCTATTTCCTCTACTCCTCCTTCCGTTGCTCCTTTTTCCGCTGCTGCTGCTGCTGCTTCCGCTGCTGCTGCTGCTTCCGCTGCTGCTGCCTTGTGATGCATGCGGCTGCCGCTGCTCTCCCTGTAAGCGAGAATGCAGGAGCGCACGCCTCCACTGCTGCTGCTGTTGCCGAAGCGCTGCGACGAAGACGCAGGATGGGTCTGCAGCAGCTCCTGACGACACGCTGCGGCAGGCCGATCTGCACGGCACCAACAGGGATGGCAGCCCACCCGGCACGTTTCATTCTTTGGCTTCCGCTGCTGCGCTGCACTGCGATGCGGAGGCGGTCGCGTATGCGGCTGCTGTTGTTGGTTTTACCACGGGCTTTCGTAGCTGAACGGCCTCAGGGAGCAGATCCTGGTGTATTTGTGTGGGTTTGTTTATCTGAATGAATACACATGTGTATGCGTCAACAACTTGTACAGACATGTCTCTCTCTCTCCATCCATTTTATATATATTTACGTATGCGTTGAGAGGGGCATGCATCTACGCAGAAGAAGCAAACACATCTACACACACAAGCAGGTATATATGGGGGTGAGATGTCTCTTTCTCTGATTGCAGGTGAAGAATTCGTGGCAAGAAAGAGAATTCATTTTTGTGCAGTACGGCGTGAAGACGAAGCTCATCAAAAGCTGGGACGAGCTTTTCCAACTCATCGAAGACCAGCTGTCTGCGCTTCAGTCGATGAAAATGTCCCCCTACTTCAAGGTACTGCTGCATGCAGCTTTCTTGGGGCACGCGCAATTTTTTCTCCCTGCAGAAGACACCCTTTTCCCGCTACTTTCCTGCGTGTTGCTCTGCTTCTCACTTTTCCTGCCGTCGTCTCAATCTGCTCGATGCAAATCTGGACGAAGAAGCAGCTCAGCATGCCGTTGCAGCCACCACTTTCTCTCTGCTCAGCATGCCGTTGCAGCCACCACTTCTCCTCGGTATTTCGTTTTCAGTCCTACCGAACCCTTTCTGTGTTGTACATATTTCTACTCATCTCTCCGACGTTATCAGCCTCTGTGGCTTCCTCTTTTCTTCCTCAGTTGCCTCGTCATAGCAGCGGCATGCGGCTCCGTCTCGCATATTGTCCCGACAGCTGCTGCAGCGTGCTGGCTTTTTTCTCCTGCTCGCGCTTCCTTGCTGTCTCTGCTTTCCACGTGTGTTGGCTGTATCCCCGTGTGCCCGCCTTCTTTTGAAGAGAAGTTGCAGCTGCCTGTACGTGGTGGCCATCTCCTTCGCACCCGCTGTCTGTCTCACGCTGCTGCTGCAGCTGCTGCTGCGCGTCGCGAGTGTCTCCGTGTCTCCTGCGCTTCTGAAGAGCTGCGCTGGCCCGGTTCTCTCTGTCTGTCGCTGTCTCCGTGTCTCCTGTGCCAGTCTTCTCTCACCTTTGCCCCTCCGCATGTCATCATGGATCAGTCGCCGTCCTCTCGCTTTTCGTATATATACAGCTCTGTCCCTGGCGCGCGCTGCGGCACCTGCCGTCTGCACTACGCCGCACCAAGCGTGTCCCCTCTGCACGCAGAGTTTGTTACAGATGTGCCTCTCTGCTGCTCTGCCTTGTGCCGTTTCTGTCCTCGCCTCCCTGCCGCTGAGGACTGCTATTTCTGCGCTTGCGCTGCTGCTCGCGGTGCCCCCGCTGCACGCCGCTGCTGCTTCGAGCCGCCCTGCGTCTCTCTGATCCCAGGAAACACGGCTCCAGCCGGCTGATATACCCCTTACACACGCACGTCCTTATCCCCCCTGCAGACACGTGCTGTCCACCTTCACGCGGATATATATATATATATATATATATATATATATCTGTATTAGCATATTTGCATATATATATATATATATTAGCAGATTTGCTCGTATATGTGTATGTGTATATATCCGTGTTTGTTTTGTATGGAGTCGTGCGTATCTGGGCTGTCATGTGTGTAACAGTCCGCTGCATTCCCCAGGAGAAGCGAAAGCATTACGGGTCTCCATATATATATATATATATATATATATATGCATGTATATTTGCTCTCTCTATATATGTGTACATCCGTATATATTTGTGCTACTTTTCTTTATCGATTTTCTCCGCGACCTCTTTTTTTGCGTCGTCGGAGACTGCGCCTGCCGTAGACGTGGGTATGAGTCTGCGAGTCTACAGATAGCTGCGTCAGTCACCACCACGTTGTAGGGCCATCTACAATCCTGTTCTTCGACAAGTTCATACATACATATATGGGTAGAGATAGTAGACGTCCGTCTTACGTAGGTCTACGAGTTCCTGCATCTTTCTTCGCATGTGTCTCTGCGTACACGTCCCACGAAGGTTCTACGAGGATGCGCGCGAGTGGACTCATCAGCGCGCTGCGCGTGGTGCGCCGTTTTGTGTGGACTGTTTTCGTGCTTTGTGTCGCAGATCTTCGAAGAGGACGCGTTGGCATGGGACGAGAAACTCAACAGGCTGCGGAGTCTTCTGGACAGCTGGGTGGAAGTTCAGCGGAAGTGGATATACTTAGAAGGCGTGTTCTCCGGCTCGCAAGACATTACGGTGTTGCTGCCCCAGGAACACCAGCGCTTCAAAGTTATCGACCAAGACTTCAAGTCTATCATGAAGAAGGCAGCAACCATCAAAAATGTTATCGAGGTAGACGCTTTGCTGCTACCTTTCGGCAACAGCAGCAGCAGCAGCAAAAACATCGGTGGACACAGATGCCGGTGTCTGGTGGACAGTCAAACGCACACAGGGGAAGAGACGGGCAGAGGCCAAGCGAGAGATAGAGAGAGACACACAGAGAGAGGCCAATGGGACATACAAATGTGTAGGCAGGCAAGAAAACACGTGTGGGGAAGTGGGGGGGTGTGCTCACTCACAGATATATCCAGAGATCCGTAGGACGGAGCGTGGGTGTATGAAGAGAAAGATAGACAGACAGAGACAGATATAGAGACAGATATAGAGACAGACGGCGACAGAGATAAAGTGAGATGGAGAAGCCGATTAATAGCGAGAAACGAATGCAAACGTGTATGTATACACATGCAGGTGTCGCACACAGCAGCGCGCAGGTGCGCCGGAGTATAGACACTCAGCCAAGCACGTGGGAAGGTAGACGCATGTGTAGTTACAGAAGCATGTATAGCGGTCGCTACGTGGTTCTAGGAAGGTACCTCTCTACATGTGTCTGTCTATCCACAGGGCCAGACGTGATAACGAGGTAACGACAGCAGCAGCAAAGTTACACGGGTCCTGGTCACGTGTGCCTTGATTTTGTGCTGCAGGGGTGGCCTCCCTATGTCCTTGCAGGGGCAGCTGCATCTGCGTGACGTATCGACAACAGAAGTGACGAGGCAGCACGGGGTAGTAGGCTCTTGTATATGAATGGGACGGGCGGTTTGTGTACACGGCCCAGCCCGTTGCCGCTGCTGCTCTTGCCGTCGCATGTGGAGCGGAAGTTCTGTGTGTGTACGTGTGTGCGTATGTTCGTGCGTGCGCAGTAGGAGACCTATATATGTGTTTGTAGAGAGTTGTGTGAAGGGAGAGAAGGTGAACGAGAGATTGCCGCTCAAGCACGGAAAGGGAAAGAAAGAAGGAGAGGGTATTGCTGCACGAGCACCGAGGGCAGGTGTTGACGGTAGAATCCTACCGCTGTGGGCGTGGGGAACTGTAATTCTGTTGTTGCTGCTGGTGTCTCGAGGATATCCTGGGTCGGCGCCTGTGCCCGCCACTCCGCCGTCCCTCGGTGCTTTTTGCTCTGCAAAAGCTAGCGCTGCTGCTGTTTCCGCCGCTGCTGCTGTTCCCGCTGCTGCTGCTTTTCCCGCTGCGGCTGCTTTTCCCGCTGCTGCTACTTTTCCTCCTCCTTCCGTCTAGGCGATGCTGGTGCTCTCCGACGCCTCCTCTCGTAGCTCGCTGCCGCCGCGTCGGCTCTCTCCTCGCTGCTGTTGTGCTGCTGCGAAACTGGTGCTGCTCCCTACTGCCGCTTCTGCCGATAGCGCCGTGTAGCGCCTCGGCGACGTGTGCTGCACCTGTGGCTGGTGCTTTCTCTGCTGCTACTGATACTGCGCGTTCTGCTGCTCCTGCTGAGGACTGGACGTTCTCCTGCTGAGGGTGTTGCCTGTGTTCCTCCTGCTTCACCCGGGCTGCTGCTGCGAGCGCATGTCGCACTGCTGCTGTCGACCGTCCTCCTGCTGCTGCTGCTTCACAGGTGGCAGCCGTAGACGGCCTGGGGCGGCAGCTGGAGCGTCTGTCCGAGTTGCTGTCGCGCATCCAGAAGGCGCTCGGCGAATACTTGGAGAAGCAACGAGAACAGTTCGCTCGCTTCTACTTCGTTGGAGACGAAGACCTATTAGAAATGATAGGCAATGCGCGCGATGTGAAGGTCGTGCAGAAGCACGTCAACAAGCTGTTCGCCGGTATCGCCGTCCTTGATACTGACGAAGAAGACCCCACAGTCATTACTGGCATGAGGTGCGTGCGAAGTTACGGTGTACGCACACTCCAGGGGAGCTAGTTGTATAGAGTGCTGCTGCAACAACGAAACACCCAAGGGCCGTTAAAAACGACGTCTGCTTGCAGAAGACGGGGGCCAGATGCAGCACGCCGCGTGCGGTTGCAGGAAAAAGTGGGAGGCTGCGATCCTTCTCAGTTTCTCACTTACTACCGACGTCTGCGTGGGGGTCTACTGCTGCGTTACTGACTGGCTTCAGGGACGGTGACAGATACGCCCCCACCTGTATTCGCGTACCCTAGCGTGACCAAATGGCGATAAACACATGTGTGTAAAATATTTTTAGTGAACTGAAAAATCGCTGTGCCTGCGCGTTTGTTTGTCGAAGTTTAGAAACAGGAAGGAGCGCTGCGTCCCACTATACACACGTGTCCATATATTTGTCCACATATAGAAGTGTCTTGAACATGCGTGTGTGTATATGTTGGTGGTGTAGAGTAGGAGAGAAAAAGATCAAAGTGTATTCGGTACATTTGTGACAGGACAAGCCCTGCTGCTTCGTTGCTGCAAACTGTATAAGACGCTTACTTCTCCATATATGGGTATCTCTGCAAACAGAGACCCGCAGTTTCTGTGTGACTCTATACATGTACATATGTCTGTCTTTCTACGCGTGCATGCGCGAGGGGGAAGACAGTCCGCGGTTAACTTGACGGTGTGCCGATAGAGGGTGCCCTATTTTTCACGGACAGCTGCCGCGTGTACCTGGCTCGCTGCTCTGGTGCTGTTTGCTCTGCGCATGTGGCTTTGCCACCTGGGTCTGAGCTGTACGTACTCCTTAAGGGGTGCGCGCATGTGCGGGTCCCCAGGACGCTGAGCTCGCCTGTGTGATCTCTGCTGCTGCCTGTCTTTTGTGTGTGGGGCGGTCTGGTGGCGTGCCTGCTGCCGGTTCCGCGTAAAGAGTGCACCTGCTGCGGCCGCGTGCGTGTGTTGCTGCTGTTGCTGCTCTGCAGTTCGAAGGAAGGCGAGAGCGTGCCGTTTGTAACGCGCATTCCTGTGACGCAGTACGCCTCTTTGAAAGAGTGGCTGGCCGCAGTGGAGCAGCAGATGATGCTGACGCTGGCAGAAAACATCGGAGCGGCGATCGCACACCTGGAGCGCCTCAACATGCCCGCGCTGCTGCGTGGAGAAATAAGCCGTGAAGCTGCGGCAGCCGCCGCCGCCGGGACCGCAGGAGGGGCAGTGGGAGGCGCAGCAGAGACAGCAGCAGCGGCAGCCGCGGCAGGAGAAGGGACGGGCGCAGCCGCGGAGGGCAAGGGAGACGAGACGGCAGCGACGACAAAGGCGACAGCGACGAGAGCAAGTTCGCCGGATATGCACCCCTTCCTGCAGTGGGTGGCGTCGTATCCGTTGCAGGCGCTGATTCTGGCCCTGCAGGTGTACTGGACGAAGAACGTGGAGAACGCTTTAAGCGAGGAGAAGAAGAGCGGCACAGCAGCGCCAGCAGCAACCGAGAAGACGAAGAGGGACAAGAAAGAGGAAGAGGAGAAGAAGGAGGAGAAAAGCGAGAAGACGAGGCAACAGCAGCAGCCCTCCGCTGTGGACGCCGTGCTGCAGTATACTGTTGGACTTCTTGGCTTCCTGGCCGATCAGGTGGTGGCCGACGTGCAGTATGTCGTCAGACAACGCATCGTCCAGATAATGACGGAACTCGTTCATCAAAGAGACGTGTGCAGGTGAGCAGCAAGCAGCTGGGCCGGCCTAGCGCGGCCACCGTTTTCCTCCTCCTCTTCCCCCTCCTCAGCAGCAGCAGACGCCTTGGGGTGGCGGCAGCAGCAGCAGCGGGGGTGTGGGGGACACACGGAGAATCGACAACGGCAGCGATGGTGGAGCGCCTCTCTGCTCTGCTGCAGCACCATCCCACTCACGCGCAGGGAGAGCAGCAGCAGCAGCGTCACAACAGCGACAAGAGAAGCTTCTCGTCCGCCCGCAGCGGCAGGGCCCGTAGCAGCACTTACAACAGCAGCAGCAGCGGTGTAGATTTATGAGGAACTCTCACAGCGCAGCCGAACAGGCGAGCACAAGCCAGAACTTCTCTTCGACACTGCAGCGGAGGCACGTGCTGCCCCTGCCTAGCAACTGATCGCCCTTGGCGCGTGCGTCTTGCTGCGCTCGAGACTTGCTCTAGAGAATAGATAGGAAAGGAAGCAATGCAGGACGCAGGACGACTGCTGCACAGATGTGCCGTTATCTCCCCCACGATTGTATGTGTGTGTGGTCGTGTCTACACGCAAAGATACATACACATAGATGAAGGTGCACGTTGATATATATATATATATATATAGATAGACAGATAGTTCGATAGGTGTGACGCCCACGTATGCGCACAAGTCTATACACGTATGATATATACGTACACGTGCAAGAAGTAGCTGTGCTGCGCCAGAAACGTGTGGAACTTCCATTAGCTCATGTGTCTGTCTCCGTTGGCAGATTTCCTACTTTTCCGTCTCTCTATCCTGTCTCCCCTGGTCCTCCCGTCTGCCGCTGTTCCCGTGGCTGCTTTCCGCCCTTCCTTCCCGTTCAGCTGTCTCTGTTGCATCCGTTTCTGTCCGTCTTGCGGCTGCGTCTCGGCCGTTCTCCTGTCTGTCACTAATTCCTGTCTCCGGCCTCTCCCTCCTCCAGGGGGCTCCCGCGTCTCGTCTGTCCCAGCATTGTGTCTGTGCTGCGTCTCTGCCACTGCACAGTCCTGCCCGTGCATCCTGCTGCTGCTGGTGCGACGAGGCCCTGCTGCCACTCCCCCCTGCTGGTGCACATCCTCCGTCGCCACCACCCTCTTTGCTGCTGCTGCTGCTGCATGTCCGTGTCCTGCGCTCTCCGTCTCTTCCTGGTGCGCGTCCGTCTCGCGCAAAGTCCCCTTGCAGCGACTGCTGCTGCTGCGCCGTCTGCTGCGGTTGCTGCGCCGTTGTTGTGCTTCTGTAGGTCTTTGGTAGCGGAGGGGGTGCGGGGGAAAGAAGCCTTCGGTTGGCTGCAGCACCTGCGTTTCTACTTCACACCAGGAGGGAAGGGGAACGCAGCGGCGCTGCAGAATTGCCTGCGGGTGGCGATGGCCGATGCCCGCCTCGCGTACGGCTTCGAATACCTGGGCATGGGAGAGCGACTCGTGCAGACGCCTCTTACTGACCGCTGCTTCCTCACGTTGACGCAGGCGCTTCACTTGAAGCTTGGCGGCAATCCGTTTGGGCCTGCAGGCACGGGAAAAACGGAGAGTGTCAAGGCCCTTGGCACCGCGCTGGGAAGGTACACGCTGGTTTTCAACTGCGACGAGACTTTCGACTTTGGCGCCATGGGTCGCCTATTTGCCGGTCTTTGCCAAGTCGGGGCGTGGGGCTGCTTCGATGAGTTCAACCGTCTTGACGAAAAAATTCTCTCCGCCGTCTCTGAGCAGCTGCTCACCATACAGGTATGACTGCCGAAGACTCCCCGGTGAGGAACATACAGAGAAACAGACTCAAAGAGAAAGAGACAGAGGGAGAAACGAGCTTTTTACTGGAGCACTCGGTGGATGAGACACAGAGAGAAAGATAAAGAGAGAGAAACGAGCTCCTCACTATTCTTTTGATGAGCCCACACTTCCTTCCGGCAGAGCATTGCCGTCTTCGCGCTGCGTCGTGGCCGCGGTCGAAGAAGCGACCACGCTGCGAGGCGTCGAGACGCCACAGCAGCAGTCACACCACCAGCAGGAGTGGAAGGCGCGTGTGCTGGCGGTTGCTTCCCGAAGCAGACGCAGGAGCAGCAGCAGTCGTGTGAAAGTGAGACCTCGCTTCTTCCACGTGTTGTATTTCCAGCCGTGTGCTGCTTCTGCTGCTGCCTTTAGCTTTTTCCGGCCTTTGCTTCGTGGAATGCGCTGTGTGGCCAAATGCGGCTGCGGGTGGTGATGTGGCTGTGCTGCTACTACACCTTCCCCTTCTTCCCGCGCAGTCTCTTAGGTGACGAAGGCTGGTCACGCTGTCGACGCCGCAGTGCTGCGCAGGCTTGGCTGGCGGTGGCAACAAACCTTTTCTGCAGCCGCTGCCGTAGCGAATCATTCCAGCCTCCCGGCTGCTTTCGCTCTGCGTTTTTGCTTGCTTTGCTGCTGCCGGGACAGGCCAGGTCGTGCGGCGACGTGTCGCCTGCTGTCGTGGGGACTGGCCAGGTGTGGACTCTGACGCCGTGGTGGTTGTTGCTGCTGCATGCCGGTGGTTTTCCGGCTCGTTTTTGGGAGCTGCTGTCGCTGTACGTATTCACTTTTCCTTGTCCTGTGCCAAGTGTGCTGCTGGTGTGCTTTGCTGCGCTGTGTACGCCGCTGCAGACGGGGCTGCGCGAGGGACGGCAGCAGATCGAGCTGCTCGACAAGGTGATCAAGCTGTCGCCGCACGTCGGCATTTTCGTCACTATGAACCCTGGCTACGCGGGCCGGTCGAACCTGCCGGACAACTTAAAGCAGCTGTTCAGAGAAGTCGCGTTGATCGTCCCTGACAAAGAACTTATTGCCCAGGTGACGCTCTTCGCCCAGGGCTTTCGGTGAGCCTCTTGCTCCTGTCGCCATGCGTGCATGCATCTGCGTATAAACACACTCACAAATTAACAAGGAGAGGACGGCCGGCGCTGCACCGCGAAGTCTGCAGGACGGGGAAAGGCCATTCTGGTGCAGGCGGCACCCTCCCGTGGCACACCGTTGAACCTGGAGAGTGCTGCTGCATGCGGCATGTGCTCGTGCCCGTGCACGGAGCTGCTTGGGCCCCGCTGGGGGCTTGCGGGACCCGGGCCTGGGGGTGCATGCATTCGTGAGCAGAGTGGCCTGCACGTGTACACATGCAGGGTGGCCGCGAGATGCAGCAGCTGCGGGTTGTGTTGTTTGCGCAGCAATGGGGCATGCAGGGTGACTGTGCGCGTGTGTGCGTGCACGTCGAATGTGGACTGCCCTGGCCACGGGAAGCACATAAGCTGCCCGCTTATTAGATGACGCCTGCTCTCTTCTTCGTCTTTCTCTTTGCGTATGTCTCCACGTGGAAGTCTTCAAGAGTGTGTGTCTCTGTGTGTGTGGGGTGTGTCTGCGTTTATGCATGCGCCTGTCTACGCCAGCAAACAGGTATTTGCGTATTGGCGTATTGGATATCTGCATTAGCGAACAGGAGTGTCGTTCTCTGCTTCCTCTCGCTACACATTTGAAGTTTTACACAACGCGAAGGACGGGGCGGTGGAAAGGATGGGATCAGACGCCACAGGCTCCCACGAGATGGCCCGTTGCTTGCTGCAGCTGCACCTGTGACCGCGCACCAGTCAGTTGCAGGTGTGCACCTGAGCGTTTTTATCTCTCTGGCCCGTCCTCCGAGAGGTGTCGGTGCTTCAGCAGTACAGCAGGCCAACGGAAGCAACGGGTGGAAAGAAGAGAAGACGCACATCAGCTAAGGCTGCGTAGAGAGAGAAAAGGAAGAGAAACTGCGCGCTTTGGCGGTACGTGCGCGGTTTTAAGAGAGACGCAGGAGGAGAGCGTGTGTGTGCCGCGTGGACTTGCAGGTTCATGCAGGGAGTACCAGGGCCAGGGGCATTTCCAAGTCCATGCGTCTGTTTCTCAGAGGCGAGACAGACCGAGGGGAGGAGAAACTCCTAGGACGGCTGCACGCACAGGCCTGTATAGACAGAGAGGAAGAGAGAGAGATAGGCACGGAGAGAAAAGAGAGAGACAGGGTGAAAGAAAGAGAGACAGGGTCGAAGAGAGACACGGAGAAAGAGAGAGAGACACGGAGAAAGAGAGACAGGGTGAAAGAGAGAAGGAGACAGGGCGGAAGAGGAGGAGACAGGGTGAAAGGGAGACAGGGTGGAAGAGAGAGAGACAGGGCGGAAGCGAGAGAGACAGGGAGAAAGGAAGAGAGACAGGGAGAAAGAGAGGGGGAGACAGGGCGGAAGAGAGAGAGACAGGGAGAAGGAAGGAGAGACAGGGTGGAAGAGAGAGAGACAGGGTGGAAGGGAGAGAGAGACAGGGAGAAAGAAGGAGAGACAGGGTGAACGAGAAAGGGACAGGGCGGAAGAGGAGAGACAGGGAGAAAGAGAGAGAGAGACAGGGGGAAAGAGAGAGACAGACACAGGGAGAAAGAGAGAGAGACAGGGCGGAAGAGGAGAGACAGGGAGAAAGGAAGAGAGACAGGGAGAAAGGAAGAGAGACAGGGAGAAAGAGAGAGGGAGACAGGGTGAAAGGGAGAGAGGGAGACAGGGAGAAAGAGAGAGAGGGAGACAGGGAGAAAGAGAGAGAGGAAGAGACTTGTTCGTGTGCCTTCGTTTACTGCCACTTCTTGCGGGTGAACTGCGGTGGGGATGTCTGCTGTGCTTGCTCAGGACAGCAGAGCGGCTAGCAAGCAAAATAATCTCGCTCTTCGACTTGTGCGACCGCCAACTGTCGCGGCAGCCGCATTACGACTTCGGCCTGCGGTCCCTCAAGTCAGCGCTGAACAGCGCAGGCAGCCTCAAGCGCAAGCGTCTGCAAGAGGAACGAATTTCTCGTCTCCACTCTCACGACTTTACCTCTTCTCCTGGTGCGGCTGCTAGTGGAGGCAGGACTCACGCTGCTGCTCCTTCAGATGGTGCAGATGAGATGACAGCCAGCCCTGCGCGCGCCATGTGGCTACCGGGTTCAGTACGGGCAGCAGCAGTACCCCCTCTGGACGTCTTTCTGCTGCTGCTGCAGGGGTAGTCTTGCTGCTGCTGCTGTGTCAGGTGTCCTGGTGAAACGAGAGAGCCTCGTCGCTGCGGCCCCTGTCCGCAGTAAATGCTGCTGCTGCCTTGGCGGTGTAGCTGCTACTGCTGCTGCAGGGGTAGTCTTGCTGCTGCTGCTGTGTTAGGTGTCCTGGTGAAACGAGAGAGTTTCGTCGCTGCGGCCCCTGTCCGCAGTAAATGCTGCTGCTGCCTTGGCGGTGTAGCTGCTACTGCTGCTGCAGTTCACTGTCCTGTGCTACTGTTGCACCAGCGGTGTCTCCAGCGTTCTGCCGCACTCGGTGTACCGCTGCTGCTGTCGCTTCTGCTCTGCTGCCGGTGTTTATATTGCCTGTGGTGCCGTCTCCGCGGCCAGCCTCCTGCTGCTGTTGGACGAACTGCTGCTCCTACCGCATTTGTTATGCTGCTGGAGGTATCGACGCTGCCTCGCTTGTGCGGAGCAGGCCCTGCTGATTCTGCCGTTTCTTGTGTGTCTGCCTGGTTTGTATCTCTGGTGAGTGGTGGGCGGCGGTTTCCCGCGCTGTTGCTGATACCTCATATGTGCCGCTGTTGTTGTGACTGTCTGGCATGCGGCAGTTGTTGTACTGCTGCTGCTGCTGTTGCTCTGTGTATGTGTGTGTGTGAGGTGTGGTGCCCCTGCCTGAGGCTCCCAAGAAGGAGCCTGTGTTGCTGCGCACGTGGTAGTTCCGTTTGCCGTCATGGTGGGCGAGTGGTTGCTGCTGCAGGAGGAGGAGAGACTGCCGCAAGCGCAGAGAACTCGGAGGCGGAGGAACAGCTGCTGCTGCGGTCCGTCTGCGACACCGTAGTACCGAAGCTGGTGGGGCAGGACATCCCGTTGCTGCGTTCGTTGCTGGCGGGAGTTTTCCCGGGCGCAGACATCACGCCGGTGGAAGAGCAGCTGCTGTCGGAAGAAGTGGCTCGCCTGTGCGCGTTGCGCCGATACTGCTGTGAAGGCGAGTGGAAAGAGAAGGTGCTGCAACTCTACCAAATGCAGACGCTGCAGCACGGCCTCATGCTCGTCGGCCCCGTCGGAACTGGCAAAACTTCGGCCTGGCGCGTACTTCTCGAGGCGATGGAGCGACTCGACGGCATCAAAGGCGTGGCTCACGTCGTCGACCCGAAGGCCGTTCCCAAAGAACAGCTCTACGGACGCCTCGACTCTACTACTCTTGAGTGGCAAGACGGCGTCTTCACGGCGATCTTGAGAAAAATTCTCCAGGTGTGTTCGTCGCCCCCGCGGAAGAATCAGTTTCTTTGTGTATCTGTCTGTGTGGATGGACGAGTGGACGCATATGTGCGTCTCTGCGTAGATGTTCGTTGAAGACAAATACTCTATAGCTGTCTGTCTGCGTGTGTACATACACATATATGAGTGCTGGGCGAAGAAGCTGAAGAAGCTGGATTACGACGGAGGCAGGGCGCCTGAAGGCGTAACGTAAAGCGTGAAAATCGGCGTTTCCCCGAACCCGTCGAGTAGCAACGTGTGCGGTGTCGGCAGTACGGCAGGAAAGGGGACGGTGTTTCCTCAAATAGCTGGAAGCAGTCTGGGATCAATCCTGTGTGTATCTGCGTCCCCGCTGACTGCCGTCTGTAGGGGGGACCTCTGTTTTTACCCGCCCAAGTGGCGCGCGTGTACCGGGGAAGCGTGCGTGCATACGTGTGTGTGTGTGTGTATCTGCGTGGCTGTGGGCGCGTGCAGTCGATCGCGCAGCAGCAGCAGGAGGCCCAGGAGCAGCAGCAGAGCGGAGGAGGAGGAGGCGGCGGGGTTCCTGCGCTGGCAGCAACCGTGTTGAAAAGGCACTGGATCGTCTTCGACGGAGATGTGGACCCGGAGTGGGCAGAGAACCTGAACTCTGTTCTCGACGACAACAAGCTGCTGACGCTGCCGAACGGCGAACGGCTGCATATCCCCAGCAACGTACGGCTGCTGTTCGAAGTAGACACGCCCAAACACGCGACCCTGGCGACAGTGAGTCGCTGCGGCATGGTGTGGTTCTCCCAGTCTGTGCTGCAGCCGCACATGCTGTTCCGCAGTCGCTTGGCGGAGCTGAGGGGAGCCGCGGAGGCCGACGCTGCTGCCGCTTCCTCGCTGCACGCACACAAAATCCTGCGCGCAGGCGGCGCAGCAGCCGCAGCGGCGGGCGGCTCCGCGAACCCCTCCTCGGCAACGGTGCGCCACCCGCCGCGCTCGGCCGCAGCCGACGACGACTCGGCCGTGTCCTCCGAAGACCGAGGCGAAACCGGCGCGGCGGCGGGAGCAGCAGGAGTGCCGCCGACACGCTCGGGCAGCGGCGGAGGCTCTGCATCCTTGCGACAGCTCGGGTCGCGATCGCTCTACGGGGCGGGGCCGCTGCTGAGTGCGGCGCCGGGCGAACGCGCCGTGGGGCTCCGCGGAGGGATCGACGTGGAACAGCAGATGCTGCGGGAACTCTGCGTAGATACGCTTCTCCCTTTCTTCGAAGACGGCGGTTTCGTCTGCGAGTGTCTCAAGCGCGCTCTCGCCTTGGAGCATGTGATGATGCCTACGCCCGTGCGGCTGATCGAGTGTGCGACGGCGCTGCTGCAGAAAGGCATCGCCAAGGCGCTTGAAAGACAGGCGGAGAAACTCAACGAAGTGGAAGAGCAGAAGTACGGGGACCAGGAAGCGAAGAACTTCATTTGCAAGGCAAGGGCATCTGCTTATAATGACCCGACCCCTGTGTCTCCTCCGTATTCTTTTTTTGTCTCTCTGTCTCTCTTTTCGCTACTACTGCGGCAACGGCTTAAAAGAGCCTCTCTCTTTCTGTCCCTCGTTTTCTCTCTGGCAGGGGATGCCCTGCCACAGACGCCCATGTATTTCTCTCTTCACGAAGCGCATGTCAACTCCCAGTTCGCTGAGCATCTCCACCCCTGCGTCCGTTTCGGTTCCTCAGTGTCTTCTTGGCAGGAGGTTCGGCTGCTCTGTGCTGCTGCTACACTCTGTACTTCCTCGTCCAGGGCTGCAGCTTCTGCCCCACTACTGCGTGTAGTCGTATTCTTTTTGGGCCTGGCCCTACTGCCGCGTCTCCTTGCTGAGTTCGTGCTGTGGAGCTGGCACTGAGGGACATCTTCTGCTACTCTGAGTGTCTGCGTCAAGGAAGCTTCTTCCGCAGTGCCTCGTACAAGTTTATTTCTCGCCGCGGTGCTGTGCAGACACGCGTGCGGGTGCGCCGCCGCTGGACGTGTGGCCCGTTCTTGCTGCTATGCTGCTGCTGCTGCTGCTGCTTTGACAGAGACCACGCTGAAACCGCTCATCACGGAGGTGGTTCTGTGCGGCTGTTGCTGTCGCTGTGGTTGGCTGCGGTGCAGTGGCTGCTGCTGTCGATTTTGTGGGGCTTTGGAGGATCGCTAAGTCTCGCCAACCGCGTGGCCTTCAGCCGGGAGGTGCAGACGCTCTGCGTCGATATTCCGCTGCCTCCCGGGCTTGCGCATACTCCACCTGCGGGTTCCGGCGCCCGCGGAGGGCGAGACGGAGACGAGACAGGCGCGGCTGTCACTGTGTCCTCGGACCTCACGCTCCTCGACTTCGAGCCGCGCGTCGAGGACGGGGAGTGGCATCTGTGGAGCGAGTGCGTCGAGCATAGGGATATCGAAGCGCAGCAGGTAAAGGAGTGTGTTGCAAGGCGTGTGTGGCATGCTGTGCTGCCGTAGAAAAAAGATTTGTCGGTGCTGCACTTGCAGGAGAAACCTGCAGCCCGGTCACCACTGCTGCGCAGACGGAGAGAGACACGTTCACACAAGGGGCATTGCAGGACAGGGGTTATGCCAAGCAGGCGAAGACCGTGACCTTTTTTATCTCAGATAAAAGGAAGTGGAAGTTTCATGCGTGTTATTGCCGACCCGCACCTACAGCGTGCAGAATGGCGCTCGTTCTTCTACACAAGGATATTCGAGAGATGCAGGCTTACGCTGCCGGGAACGGACCCAGTCCTGCAAGTAAACACGTATATACGCATATTTATTCTTGTGTGTACACGTGCGTGTGTGTACGTATGTATACATATATGTGTGCGGGAGTATATATATGTCAAGAGGAGCTTCTGCACGAGTATATATATATACATATATATATATATTCGCAGACGTCTGCTTGTCTGTAGGCGCGTGGGGGGATCTGTCGTGGAGCCAGAAAGAAAGTAGAAGTAAGAGAGACACTTAAAGGACGGGGAATGGGAGAGAACTGCAGTACTGCATGTCCGTGCTCTCCACCAGAGAGGGGCAGCAGCCGTTGGTGGTTCAGCAAGAAGCACGTCGCCAACGGCTGCTGCAAGTGCGACAGCGAGAGAAGCCTTTAAGTGAAAGACGGTTTCGAACTGTGAACCAGACGAAAGTCTTCACGTCTCACGCAGAGGGATATACATGTATACATGTGTGCAGATCCGCACACATATATATATATATATATATATACATATGCGCATCAGAACGTCCTTTACGTACACGTGTGTGTCTGCCTGTGTATATGTAGCATATACACAGAGGGAATAAAACAGAGGGAGGAATGCATATACGTAGACGAATGGAAGCGTGTGAAAAGGTCTAAGTATATATAGACACACATAAGTGTATGCATACAGACGTGTGCATGTACTTTATGGATATATGTATGTGTACATCGACTTTCTGGCATTTGAACTCGAGAAATGTTTGTTGGATTCGCTAGTAGCAGGTCCAGGAGAGACACGGCAGGTAGCGGCTCCTGTATATCTTTTCTGGCAGCAAAAATGCTTTATCCTCTTCCTTCGAGCGGGAACCGGGTGAAATGAAACTTTTTTTTCTTAAATGTGCAGGTGGCGGATGCGAACTTGGTCATTCAAACCGTAGACACGCTGAGACACAAACACGTTGTCGAGGGCTGGCTCGACGAAAAGCGACCTTTCATCTTGTGTGGTCCTCCAGGTAACAGCGCAACGGGTGATAGCTGCGCACCCTACCACCGTGTACATATATATATATATATATATATACATTAGATAGATAGACACAGAGAGAGAGAGAGAGAGATTATTGTGTGTGTCTGCATATACATATGTATGTGTATGCGCATACGTGTGCCAATGTGAGTATGGATGTGTGGACAGCTGTGTGGCCTACGGAGGGGAAGAGAAGAGCGCGTGCTGCTTGCTTGCCCTCGTGTTTGCCTGCCGCTTCCTTGGAGGGGGACTGTGTGTGTATCGACGGAGCTCCACATGTGGTAATTCGTTCTGCGGAGGGACGGAAGAAGGCAAAGAAGAAGCAAAAAGGGGAATGCATCTCTCCTGCTGATCGACCATTCGGTTGTAGTTGTGCCGCTTTTTCGACGTCGCTTCCCGACTGGGGCAGCCTCCTGAATGCAGAACAACTTTTGTGGCACGCGCTATACAGAGCGCCTTGACTTCCCCACACGTTGTCCCTGTGTTGAGGAGGTAGAAGGCCTTTTGAGAAGACAGTGCAAGGCACGAGTTTTGCCTTCGTTACAGCCGGAGAGAGAAGATGTATGCGCCATCTGCGGTGTACGTACACCTGCTGGAGGCCCCTGACAGCTCATGTCACGTCAGCGATTCAGCAACTTCACATGCCACACGTGGCCGCGTGCAACCTCGCCTCCAGCCTCCGGTTCCGCTTAAGGCGACTTTCTTCGTTTTTATACAAAAAACCGTGTCCGTCGCGCATGTAGACGCGGAACGCTTGCTCTGTTAAACTGCTATGTCTCTCAACGCGGACGTGAACAGACGGATATGCGTGTGTGTGTATGTATGTGTCGTCGGGTGTGTGCAGATATATATATATAATATATGTATAGATACCTCCACCTGATGGGTTTGAACAAGTGCAACAGATGTGGTTGATGTGTGTGTGCGTATGTGTGTGTGTACGTGCGTATGCATGTATGTGTGTGCCTTCACACATGGTACTTCTGGCCAAATGTCACGAGTCTTGTTTGTGCCGTAGCGTAGCCAGTTTTTGTGCCGGCGGCAGTCTTTCAGGTGTACGTACACGCGAAAAGGTGAAGATGTGGAACGCGTGTGTCGAGTGCAGACGAATCCCCTGCGGCTCGACGAGCTGTTTTCACGTGTGCATGTGTGTCTGTCTGAGACCGCTTCTTTGACACTGGCGAGACGAGTAGACACGAGGTGTGTTCCCGTTTCAAACAAACGAGGACAAACTGCTCTGCCTTTGTGGTTTTTCGACCGGGTCTGCGTTTACTCCACCGGCTCTGATCCACCACTACGTCCGGGCACGCTGCGCGTGCACGGTCTTCTTTCGTCAGCTTTGTCGTTGCTGTCTATGTATGGTGCGCGCGCCTCTTCCGAGTCATACATTCACATATATGAATACATGCATTTGTAGTGAAGGAGAGAAGGGAGAGAGCTGAACAAACAGAGGGGGAGGCAGATAGCTGGGACAGAAAAGGAGCAGATGACTGTCGCTTTTCCCAGTGCTGCGGCGACAGTTCCTAGACGTGCATCTTTGCGTGGAGGCTTGCGGAGGAAAGGGGGCAAACAGGCCTCAGTTATAAGAAGTCGGTACAGCTATAAAAAAGGGAGGCATGCAGAGGCAGGCGACCGGCAGGACGAGTGACCGGGACGCGTCGCTGCAGTCGTGGGGACTGACAGGAAAAGCAGCGGCGGTGACCTTCTGCATGCGTGCCACAGACGTTGGTTCGATTCATCGGTTCCGCTTCGTGCACTCTTTTACAGGCTCGGGGAAGACTATGACGCTCACGTCGGTCTTAAAAGAACGAACAGATTTCGACATCGCCTTCCTCAACTTTTCGTCAGGCACTACGCCGCAAGTGGTGAGTCCGTCGGCACTTCTTTTGCTGCTCTTTCTGCCGCTTCTTGTTCTTCTGCTTCTCCCGGTGCACTTGTGCGCCTCCCTCATCTTGCGCTACTAGAGCCCCCGTGTGTTTGTTTGTGACAACACTTCCGTAGAAGCATATGGACATGCGAAGAGTTTAACAAAGCGGCTAGTGTGTGGTCCGACAATGTATTTGTCCACACATACACACGCAGACATACGTGTGAGAACGCACACGGAGAGCTACCTCCGCATGCTCCTCTCTGTATTCTTCACTGCTGAAGAGCGTCTCGCCTTCCACGACGGGTCCTGTAGTGAGGACCATAACGACCGCGCAGCAGGTTGCCAGAGGTAGATCCTCGGGACGCTTTGCTTGACGATAAACGTCCGTATGTAGATGTCCAGGAATCTCCTTGGTATTGGCAGGGACGTTTGGAAGTGAGTATAGGGAAGTAATCGTCCGCTTCTTCCCGCGACGAGCGACCGGGGAAGCAAAGGACGTCTTCGGCCTTTCTCAGCGCGTACGCGTAGACTTCTCCACTGAATTCGCGCTCGAGCGTTGCTGTGCTGTCACGTGTGTGTAGTCGTGTAACTGTAGACGCGTGCACCGGGGGTACACACACCTGGGATTCTCCCGATGTGGTCTTTCAGGTTTTCAGTTTTTCCTTCGACACAGCCTTGCGCGAGTCGAACGACTCAATCGATCACGAATCTTTCTGCATTTCCTGATCCGAAAGGGGCCGGGCTCGCGTGGCCACAAAGAACGAGAGCAGAAATGCCTGTCGCTCCCCTTTCTCCTTCACTGCATTGCAGCAGTACCAGCTACTATTACCCTCACATCGTCGCTGCTGTTGCTGCTGCGTCTGCGTCTGGGTGGCGCAGCCAGTGCTCTGGCGTAGATGCCGTTGCTGATGCGGAATTTTCGCGGGCTCCGTGACGCGCCTGTGTAGGGAGCTGCTGCGTCCGCCCTTTCTCTCCGGATCTTGTGTTCACTTCGCCGCGACATTTCCTTCTTCTCGTTGCTCCTTTGTGTGTGTTCGTCGTGTTGCGGCTGCTCCGTCGGCTTGTACGTATGTATGTGTGTCGCTGCTACTGCGGCTGCCGCAATTGCCGTGAACACAGCTGCTTTGCTCGGGCAGGCGTTGCTGCAAAAACTTGCACGCGTGGGTGTCGGTGCGTCAGCCGGCTGAAACAGGCCAAAGAAAAGAAAGCACAGCTCCAGGGTGTAACGAGAGAACACCGTCGAGAGAACAGACGATGTGTACGTGTGTGGGAATGTGTGTGCTTGGCTCTGCGTCCACTTTGGCTTGCTGCGGTCTTGCTTTTATCAGCTGCTGAAGACGTTCGACCAGTACTGCGAATTTTCGAAAAGTTCGAGCGGGGCCGTGGTGATGCGGCCCACGCAGCCCGGGAAGAAACTCATTGTCTTCTGCGACGAGGTGAATCTGCCGCAACCAGACAAATACGGGACCCAGGCGGTGATTGCTTTCATGCGCCAGATAACTGAGACAGGCGGCTTCTGGAGGCTGCTGCCTCACCTCGCCCAAGGCGGCGGCCCCTGGGTCTGGGTGAAAGTCGAGCGCGTGCAGTTTGCTGCTGCCTGCAATCCACCCACTGATGCCGGACGCCACCCCATGAGTGACCGATTCTTGCGCTACTGCCCCCTCCTCTTCGTCGATTTCCCAGGCAAAGAGTCTCTCAGACAGGTGGGCTCCGTCTGCTGCTGCTGCTGCTCAACGCTTAGTATCAGCTGCGTACGCACGCGCCTGTCTGCTTGGGCGTGTTCATGTCCGCCGTGTAGTAGTACTGGCGTGGCCCTCCCTCTTCGAGTCCTCAGCGTCTTGTGTGAGACGCCAGCGTCCTCCGTCTCTGTTCTCTTGTACGGAACGCGTGCGTCTGACAAGGCAGCAACAGACACGGCTGTTGTGTGTATATGTGTGTGTGTGTATATGTACATATATGTATATATATATATATGTACGTGTGTACATAGACTGATTCCGACAACTACGGGTGTCTACGCATGGAAAAATATAGAAAAATTTAGTTAAGTTTGAGTGTACAGACATACTTGTAGAGACTGATGCGTATAAAAATATATATGTATATATGTGAATTTGCCGTGCGTATGTGTGTGGGTGCAAGTGTATAGTCGTGAAGAGACATATACTTATCTCCTCTGTGTAGTCAACTGTGTCGCCTTTGTGGTTGTTCTAGAGTCTGCCTAATGCCTTTGCCCTCACACAGAGGCAGATAGTGTGCTCGCTGCAAAGCTTTAGAAAGCTAGTGAATACCACTTAGACCTGCTCCGTCCCACTCTCATCAGGGGCCGCTCTCATCTGTTGGCAATACAACGACAAGGCATGTGCAAAACATGGTGTAGACATGCATTAGCGTGCATGACAGGCTTTGGCTAGTGGAACGGATAACAAAGCAGCCATGACACAGACTCTTCTGTGCGGACATATCCAGCGAGATGGGGGGTGGATGACCTTGTCGGGTGACTACGCATGCGTGGAGACAAGACACCTGCAGATGAACAGCCTGCACGACGACACCCAGCGTCGACTCAAACTGCGGTAGTGTCTTTGCGTTGCTCATGTGGCCCTTGATAATCCTGGGGAAGCCGGTTCAGCCGGGATCGATGTACACCTGAAATATGCATTTAAGAGAGGTCGGCGTTATTCCCTGTTTTGCAGTGGCGTGGCGCGAGTGTTTGTGCACGTGTTAATCGAGTCGTTCCTTGTGAAATGCGTAGTTGACACCGTGGTTTGTGGCCCCCAGACTTTCAACTGGCGCTGTGTGTGTTTTTGCACTAGGAGGAGTAGTGGCGGTGGTGTGCGCATTTGCCGCGGACTCTGGTTTTCCCTATACCTTTTCCTGAGCTGTCTGTGAAGCCGTTGTTTGGCAGTTTGTTTTGACGGTTCCTCCTAGGTAGTGTTTGTGTACGTGCGAAAGTGGACGTCTTCTCTGAGAGATGTCCGGCGCTTCCTTCAAAAGTGGTCCACTGGAATTTGCATGGTTTCCGGTGTACGTACACTGCGTCGGCTGCTGTGGCGACCTGTGCAGATTTACGGCACGTTCAACCGGGCAATGCTCCGAAGGTACCCTTTGCTGAGTCCGCATGCACACGCGCTCACCGACACCATGGTGGACTTTTACGACGAATTTTCAAGACACTTCACTGTGGACATGCAGCCGCACTACATCTACTCGCCGCGGGAATTGACGCGCTGGAAGCTGGCGATGGCCGAGGCCCTGGAGAGCGTCGTCTCGACACAACATGATGAAAGCGGCCAGCCGCTGGCGCGTCACGGCACAGGGGGCAGTATTTCCTGGCGCCCAGAGCAGGACTCGCAGCACTTGCCTCCTGCCGCAGCTGCGGGGCTTGCAGCAGGGCCTGAAGAAGTGAACTTAAAAACGATGGTCCGCCTCTGCATCCACGAAGGTCTTCGCATTTTTTCAGATCGACTCGTCTACGACTCTGAGCGCCAAGAGACCGACAACATGATAGACAATATCGTCAAAAGGTAGGCCCTTCGACAGGTAGCAAGTCCGCTGTTCCGGTAGTAAATGACAAAGCGTTTGGGAGTCAAGACAACCGGACACCCTGGGTGTGAACGGTGTCCCTGGACATCCTGGGGGCGACACCACCTACAACGAGCGTCGCTGCGTGGAGAGTTGGGGTTCAGAAAAACATTCGGGGAGACAAGAAGACACTACGACTCTTTGAACAGTTGGGCTAGACAGTTGAAAGTACTACTGACGCAGCTGCGCCCTAAAGGAGGAATACTGCGGAAAAGACAAGATGGTGTGAAAACAGGAAGCGCCCCAGCCTTTTCACACGGCGGAGGTCGTACAAGTGGCTCCCCAGGCGGTGACGAGATTTCCTGCTGTCTTCCTCTTCTCGTCCGCCTCTCCGCGATACAGTCCATGTGTGTATGCGTGTGTGTGCGCAGACGCTGATCGCTGCATGCCCACGTTCAACCGTGTGCACAGATAAAAGAAGGGCTGCAGTGGAGTGTACATGGACCCGGCTGCACACGGACATTGTCCAAGTATAACGAGGTCAACATGATGACAGATTCTTGCACAGCGTTCCGGGTCCCTACCTCTTTCTCGCCGCTCGCAAACATGGACTTTTTCCGCAGCTTAGGAGTCAGATACTACCCACGACTTCCGAAATTCAGAGCGGTTGTTCCTCCACAGGGGCGTACGGGTTTTTCAATGGATATGCGCGCGTTTTTCTGCACGGCAAACATGTTTGTGTTGCAGCCTGTGTGCAGGTGGTCCCGACCTGCAGATCAGTTCCAGTCTCTGCCTGCGCCTTCGTCCGTGACTCCCCCCTACATTCTCGTCTCCCTGCTCTCTTGACGGCAGAGCTTGCCGAAGGGAGCTCGTGGAACTGCGTTTTTCCTGGCTCGTCCCGCGTCTCGCTGCTTCGTGTGCTGTCTCTGTCTCTGGGCGTGTCTCTGCGTCTTGAAGCTGTTGCAAATGTCGTCGGGTCTCGCTGATGCGCGCGTGCGGCGTAGTTTAATTTTTTTCAGACGGTCACGAGTGCGCCGTCGTGGACGTTCTGTCCCGGCAGATACAATTTTATGCTAGTCTGCTTGCAGATCTTCGTGTGTGCGTGTCTTTCCTTTCTTCACTCCTTGCCTCTGCGTGTGGATACCTGCATGTCCCTGTGTGGTATCTTTCTCTCACTTGCCTCTCGTTTTGCGTGTGTGTGTGTGTGTCTGTCTGCTGGGGTGTCCAGACACTTCGAGCCTCTGGGTGACCCCACGGTGCTGCGTCGTCCAATCCTCTTCACGTCTTTGGCAACGAAGCGTTACCAGGAAGTGAGTCGAGTGGAGCTCCGTAATTTGCTGCAGGGGAAGCTGCGGGTCTTTAACGAGGAAGTGTTCAACGTGCAGCTGGTGTTTTTCGACGAAGTGTTGGACCACGTGACTAGGATCGACCGGGTCCTGCGGCAGCCCCTGGGACACTTGCTGCTGGTGGGCGCATCGGGAGCGGGGAAGACGATTTTGACGCGGTTTGTGGCGTGGATGGATGGCCTTTCGACTTTCCAAATAAAAGCCGGCCGCAACTACACGACAGCCAGCTTTGAGCAAGATCTCCGCATGGTGATGAAGCGTGCGGCACTGCGAGACGAGAAAATTGCCTTCATTCTCGATGAAAGCAATGCCCTAGGACCGGCCTTTCTCGAGCGTATGAACGCTCTGCTTGCTTCTGGAGAGGTGCCGGGCCTTTTCGAAGGGGACGAGTACACGGCGCTGATCAACGAGTGCAAAGCTGCCTTCGGCGCCGGTGGCGACTACCTCGGTTCCCACGAGTCTTCAGAGATTTTCGCCCGCTTCACCAAGCTGGTACAAAGAAATTTGCATATCGTCTTCACTATGAACCCAGCCAACCCAGATTTCTACAACCGACAGGCGACGTCTCCCGCCTTGTTCAACCGGTGTGTCATCGACTGGTTCGGAGACTGGAACGAGCAGGCACTGCTGGCAGTGGCGCAGGCTTTTACTGCTCCCCTTGCGCTGCCGCTGGAGGGCCTGGCTGCTGAGGACGCGTCAAGAGTGCAATCAACAGGCAAGAAGGACGCCACTGATGCTCTTCAGGAGACGTCCGCTACAACAGGAACCGCGGAGAGCGGGGAACTGCTGCGTCGGGGAAGAAGTGCAAACCTTGGGCTCTCGGGTGTCGGTGGAGGAGGGGACGACGACGCGGAGCAGCAAGGACGGCGCCGGTTGGCTACAGCTATCGTCGCATTTCACGCTGCTGTTGCGTGGAGCAACAGAGAGCTGCAGCGCGCCGGCAAGCGCAGCAATTACATGACACCTCGAGACTTTCTGGACTTTCTGCACCACTTCGTCACTTTCACAGCAGAGAAGACCGAGGCGACAAGGGAGCAGCAGCGTCATTTGCAGGCGGGGCTGGAAACCCTGCGGCAGGCAGAACGACAGGTGGCTTCGATGCGGGCGGCCCTCACAGAGAAGGAAGCAGTGTTGAAAGAGAAAAACGAAGCAGCAGAAGTGAAAATGCAGCAGATGGTGGAGCAGCAGGCAGAGGCGGAAGAGACGAAGCGGGGGGCCGAGGCGCTGGCGCGAAAGCTGGACGAACAAACAGGTATTATCGAGGCACAGCGGGAGCAGGTGCAAAAACAGCTGTCGGAGGTGGAGCCGCTGCTGCAGGAAGCAGCAGAAGCTGTGACGAACATTCCGCGGAAGAGCCTGGACGAGCTGAAGGCCATGGCCAACCCCCCAGCGATGGCACGCATCGCGGTCGAGGCCGTGGCTGTGTTGATTACGGATGCTGGAGAGAAACCTCTGACGTGGGAAGACGCGCGCAAAGTTTTGAAGACGCAGGACTTCATTGCAAAAGTTGTGAACTTTGACTGCAATAGCGTCTCTGCTACAACGCGGCGTCGGATCCAGACGAAGTTCCTCGAAGGCGGGGACTGGGATCTCGAGAAGATTAACCGAGCAAGTCGCGCTGCGGGCCCCCTCGCCAAATGGGTGGAAAGTAGCGTCGCGTTTGTGGCAATCAGGGAAACGGTGGATCCGCTGCAGAAGGAGATTGGGGTGCTGGAGGTGGAGGCGCTGAAGAACAGAGAAGAGCTGCTGCAGCAGCAAGAGCTCGTGGCGCAGCTGGAAGTGAAGCTGCAGCAGTATAAGCGGGATTACGCGCAGCTTATCAGTCAAGTCGAAATCATCAAGAGAGAAATGGAGGACGTGAAGAGTCGCTGCGGCCGGTCGATGAGTCTGCTGCAGAACCTCGGCTCGGAAAAGGAACGCTGGTCGGAGCAGTCCGGGGCGCTGCAGCGCGCCGCCTTCACTTTTGTGGGAGACTGCTTGATAGCAGCGGCCTTCTGCACGTACCTCGGCTTCTTCGAGTATGCCCACCGGCAGCGCCAGATCGAGGCCTGGCAAAGCATTTTGCGAACCCAGGACCTGCGGTATCGACCCGATCTCTCCTACGTCGATTTTCTTTCGCTGCCGTCGGAGAGGCTCCACTGGATGGCCTGTGGCTTGCCGTCTGACGATCTCTCTGTGCAGAACGCGATCATTTTGAAGCGTTTTCTGCGGTACCCTCTGATTATCGACCCCGCGGGGCAGGCGACGGCGTTCCTAACGCGACTGCTGGCGGCGAAGAAGCTGAGTAAGACGACGTTTACCGATGCGAACTTTCTCAAAGAGCTGGAGGCTTCGCTGCGCTTCGGCACGACCATGCTGATCCAGGATGTCGAGAAGGTGGACCCCATTCTCAACGCGGTTCTCAACAAAGAAACACACCGCGTAGGCGGGCGCGTGCTCATTACGGTCGGAGACACGGAAGTGGACTTTTCACCGGCGTTCTCCATGTTTCTGGCGACACGAGACCCCACGGCGCAGCTAAGCGCGGACCTCTGCAGCCGCGTGACTATCGTCAACTTCACTCTCACGCCGTCGTCGCTTGTAAACCAGTGCCTGAACCTTGTGCTGAAGAGCGAGCGCCCAGACGTGGACAAACGCCGGAGCGACATGCTGAAGCTGCAGGGCGAGTTCCGCGTGAAAATCCGAGAGCTCGAAGACGCGCTGCTGCAGGCGCTTTCTAACGTCAAAGGCAACATTCTCGACGACGACGCGGTGCTGGCCACTATGGAGAGTCTCAAGCAGCAGGCAGCAGAAGTCGAGCGGGAAGCCGCACGCACCGAACAAGTCATGCTCGAGGTGGAGGAAACCAGCCGAATGTATCTTACCTGGGCTCTGGCGGCAGGCAGAATCTACTTCATGCTTCTCAACCTCTCTGCCGTCTCCTTCCTCTACCAGTTTGATCTACGCTTTTTCCTCAGTACGTTTCCCGCACACCTCGGCAGACGGAGGGAAGGTGTGTGCGTGTGGATGCAGACAGCATTTTGAGAGACTACTGCCTTGCGGGACGGAACCAGAGAGAGCAGCGTACAGCGTAGAAAATCTAGTACGAAAATCCGAATGACAACAGCACACCGCGGATGAAAAATAGTGGCCTGCAGGCAACAGCAGCAACACGGAGATCAAAAACAAAGGGATGGAAGCCGATGAAGTCGCACGTGCTCATTACCGCGTATAGGCTCCGCACCACCGCACTGGCGATAGAGGTGTGAGGAGTCGCAAAGTAGCGAGACATGTGTGGAGAGCTGCACGTTATCCAGCCACCTGCAAGCACCACTTGGTCGTCAGTGTAGCTGTAAAGTGGATGTATGGGGAGCGAGAGGGGAGAAGATGAAAAGGAGAAGGCGGCGCGGTAGGTGAAGCGGCTCACCGACAGGAGTCGTTCTTGGGAGGCGTTCGTTCAGCGGTGCCAGGCAGCCGTAGATTTGCATGTAGCAGCTAAGGAGCCAGCAGCAAGAGTCGGTCGTAGGGTTCAACAGCTTGGGATATGCGACGCAAGCAGGAGGAGAAGGGGAGTTTTACTCGAGCCCCCGGCAGCTGGACCGCGTAGACGTGAGCGCAATTGTAGCAGCGAGCGGCAACCCTGCAGCAGCACGGCGCGTGGTTGCATGCTGCAACAGTAGTGTGTACTAGAGACGGACAGGAGTGGTAACTGCAGCAGCAATGACTCGCTGTCAGTTGTGCTGGGAAAGAAGCACGTTGCTCGCATAGAAACGTGATTCTGCAAAGCTCGCCTTGCTGCGTGCGTGTGCCTTCGCGCTCGGGCAATGGCGTAAGCTTCTAGAGGCCGGCAGCGTAGATGTGTGTGTATCCCTTTTTTGACGATCGGAATCCACGTGTATGAGCCGCTCGCCAGTGGAGAAGTCACCTTGTTGTACATACGCAGAGCTGCTAGTATACACGTGAGTCAGCGGGGAGAGGCTGCAAAAGTCTCTCACTATGTATCCTTCAGTACCTACTGTTCAGATCGCGCTACGAAGTGGCAGATGCACGGGGTGTACACACGGCCCACCGAGTGTTCACGCGACGTTGCGCACATTCCGGATTCCTGCACTCGACTGTCTCGCAGCCCTATACCTGTACTTCTGCGAAACACCGCTAGGTTATTCTGAACGTGACCGGTTGCATGTTGTCGTGCACCCTGGCGTGTATAGTAAGGTGCTGTGGCTTCTTGAAGAGTGAAGGTGCGAAGGTGGCTTGAGTCAGAAAGGCGTCTCCTGACGGCGTCCGCAATGGTGGTACTTGTTGTCAGTAAAGAGAGTCTTTCTTCCCTTCTTTCCGCACAAGATGCAGCTGCACAGGCCTAACAACCGGCTCCGTGGTCGTTAAGAAAGAGCACGTGTAGAAGGATGCGAACAAGCAGGAGAGAGGCTGCTGCACTTGCTGGTAGACAGATGTGAGGTACGCTCGGGTCAGCGTGAACTCGACTTCTAGATTCGATGAGGAAGTTTCTGCGCGCGCACCCAGCGGAGCGAGCCGATGTACGTCAGTGTTCCTATCGTGCAGTGCCGTAGCCGCTCGTGTCTCTACGGCGGCTCCGGAGAAGGCAATTCAGTTTTTCACCAGGCGTTAGCAAGGGGGGTGAGGGGGTCGTTGCTCGAGGACGACGGCTACAAGCGCGCGAACTGTCGAGGAGACTTAACGCGTACAGACACGCACAAGCCGTGTAAGGCTGCGTTCTCTCGAGGCTACCACTGCATGCGCTCCGGAACACGACAGTGGCGAATTTTCCCTCTCTGTGATCCTTCTGTGGGGCATTCTGGGTTGCTGCGGCGATAAACAGATCTCGGTGGGTGCTGCACCAATCTTTTTTGCCTTCTGTGGACGTGTCTTCAGAGTTGCTTTACTGTTGACAGTTTTGTGTGACGTGCAGGCATTCTGACCGATACCCTGCGGTTGCCGAGCCTTAGCACTGTGGGAGAGAACGATTACCAGGGACGTCTGGCGCTGCTTCTGCAGCAGCTGTTTGCGTATACATTCGAGAGACTGGCATACGGCCTGCGCTACAGCGACCGCGTGGTGGTGGGGCTGCAGCTGGCGCAAATTCGCGCTGAGGTCGACTTGAACTGCACCTTGACGAGTCCCGAGCTGCAGCTGCTGCTGGAAGGCACACTTCTGCGGGCAGAGAGTGGTGAGGCGGAGAGCAGCAGCGGCAGTGGCGAGCCTGCAACAGCAGGACCTCAGGAAGCAGCAGCGACGGCAGTAGTCGACAAAGTGGAGGACCGCGAAAAGAAAGCCTCGGCGGGGGCAGCCGCGGACGACGCTGCAGTGGTGTGGCAGGAGGATCTGGGCGGTATGCTTAATGCGGAACAGATCAAGGCGCTGCAGAAGCTGTCGATGTTGCAGTGCTTCAAGGATCTGGAGGGGAGGATGCGAGAGCAGCGCAGCGGCTTCGTGCGGCTGCTGCGGAGCGTTGAGCCGGAAAAAGATGTTCCGCCTGACTTCTTTGCGAGTGGGGTCGAAGCGGAGGCAGAAGATACGCGCCGTTTTGGGGCGGACGGGAAGATGAGTCGAAAGGACTGGCTGGTGCGACTACGCGAGCTGCTGCTCATCCGGGCGCTGCGACCAGACCGCGTGCATTTGCTGCTCTCGTCACTAGTGGAGGCAGTGCTGGGGACGGGATTTCTGCAGCTGCCGGAACTGACGCAGCCGCTGTTTTACGACATCGTCCAACAGCAAGCGCAGGCGACTGTGCCAGTAGCGTTGATTTCTGCGCCGGGATTCGACTCCAGCGGCAAAGTGCTGGCGCTCGCTGCAGCGTACAAGCAGCAGATCACTGCTGTTGCGATGGGTAGCAAGGAAGGATACCGAGCCGCAGAGCGAGCGATAGCGCAGGCGTCCCGCCAGGGGCACTGGGTACTCTTCAAGAACGTCCACCTGTCGACGGAGTGGCTTCACGACTTAGAGAAGCAGGTCTACGGAATGCAGGCCCACCCGCAGTTCCGCATTTTCCTCACGATGGAAGTGAATCCCCGCATTCCTCTTAATTTGCTGCGCCTGTCGTACACCTTCGTGTTCGAGCCTCCCTCCGGCGTCAAGGCGTCGCTGCTCCGGTCGTACGCCGCCTTCACCACGGGCGGCGACAAAGCGCTCGCGGCCAGCCTCGGCAGACCCCCAGTGGTAGCCCGCTTGCGCCTCCAGTTTCTGGTCGTCTTCCTGCATGCAGTCGTTCTCGAGAGACGCAGATACGCGCCCGTCGGCTGGTGCAAAAATTACGACTTCTCCGATGCCGATCAGCTTTGTGCAGTGAAAATCGTTAACTCCTGGCTTGACTCCGCTGCTGCCCGGGGCGCTGCAGGCCCCGGCAGTCAAGATATCATCTACTCAGACGTCCTTGCTCCGGAACGCGTTCCCTGGCAGGCTATACGCACCATGTTGTTGCAGGTTTGCTTCGGAGGAAGACTGGACAACCCCGTGGATAACAAGTAAGAAAAATACTTGCAACTCGGTCCTGCTGCTGCTCCTCGCCCGGGGGGTCCTGCTGCTGCTTCGGCTGCTGCTTCTCTTGCTCCTGCCTCAGTGTCAGGGCTGCTGATCAGGCGCTGCTGCTGCTGCCGCTGTCCCTGCCAGCTGTACAGCGACAAAGGAGGGACGGCCCAAACTTGTACACAAAGTTGCTGCTGGCCTCCCGTCTGTGTAATTTATTCGCACGCGCCTTCTTTCAACCGTCGCAGCATCGTCTTCCTTAGTCCGAATTGCAGCGCCGGGTTCCAAAGCTACACGTGTCACCACGCGTATTCCCGCCACGACAGTGCCACGTCTGGCGGTACTAGTAACACTACGGCATAGAGAGTAAGGGGACGGATGGCAGTGAGTTCCTTAAAGAGGATGTGTTTTGTCGTGGAAGCGATGTTCCGATATTGAAAGCGTTAAAAAACGCATACAGTTGCGGGGGGATGTGGAAACAGGCTAGTCACGTGTGTTCACAGTCGTTGTAAGCACGAGAATGTCTGTCGCGGTGCCGAGACGCGTCTGCAGATCTCCATTTCCCACGGTGTGGGAAGCGCATTTGTGGATACACTTTTCAAAAGCGTGATACACTTTTTAAAAGGGTGATCCACTTCCTTTTTCAGCGAGTGTATGGGTGCTACACGAGATTTACTGAGGAACTGGTGAAGGGGTGTCACGCGGGTAGCCTGCACGCAAAGCGTACAACGACGGTGTTGTTCCGAATTGAGATGTCTCAGTAGAAACTCATTCCATGCTGCGTGTCCACACACGTGTGGACAGAATGAGTTGTTGTGAGTTGTTGTTGTTGAACCCACTTTGCAGAGAGCGTAGAGCATACAAGCAGGTAGCCGGTCGTTCGCGGTTTTCCGGCAAGGGGATCCTTTGGTGTGAGACGAAGAGCAACCTCTGTGGGTTTTTTTACAAAAGAGAACTTTTACGTGAACAGGGAGTACGCGGGCTTCGCTTTGTTACAGGAAGGCAGAGGCACGTGTGGGCTTTTTGTTGGGCGGTCGTCTGGTGTTCTCGAAGAGGAGCCCCTCTGGCTCAATAGGAAAGTGTGTTTTCTGAACTTCAGCGTGTACACTCTCGGTGGCATTTTTTGAAGTGCTCGAGGCGATTGACACACGGGGCCTGGCCGGCGGACATGTAGTCAGAAATGTGTCTACGTGCATGTGCGAACGTAGTAAGAACTGCATCCGCTGGGTAACACAAATGGTTGAGTCGAAGGAAACATGGCAACAAGAGCAGCACTGAGGGATGAGTGTTGGCTGCGCCGGCAGCTTTTAACTGCACTGCAGCGCCAGTCTCGGGGGACAGCTTTTGAAGCGGTGATCCTAAAAGTTAAGAAAAGCACCAGTGACGGCTCTTCACGTGGGACTCTTTTGGGCCAAGTGAAAGCGCACAGTCGTGACGCTAGGGAACATGTTCTGATTTCTGAACGCCTGGTAGGACGCGTTCATCTTTTCTGAGTCTCCTGGACCTAGGATAAAGATATTTCCTAGCTTTCCTATCCAGGTGAACACGCGAAATCATAGCCACGCGCGTGTAGAGGTCTAGGTGCGGCTGGGTACGGACCCATCGATGCTACTGTTTTGAATGTTTAACACCTCTACATGGATGGACCATTGCATCTTTTTGCCAGGAATTACCGTGTGGATGACGGTGTCGTCTGACGGTAGCGTTGTGTGTCGCCAGTTGACCTCGGCGGCTGTCTTCATTTGCCTTACTGAACATACGTTTCCATTCTATGTTTTGTTAGGATCCTGAACTCTTTGGTCAACTACATCTTTCAGCCTGAGGCCTTTGAGGGAACGTTTCCTTTGAGTGTGCTACCTCCTGAGGAATTGGAGGCTGCTGCGTCGCCTGGGAAGGAGGACAGTGTGCCGCTAGTGCTGATGGCGCCAGACCTATTCAGAGACGCAGGCGCGTACGTGTCGTGGGTAGAGCAACTTTCGAACATCGACAACCCCACGTGGCTGGGGTTTGCTCCGAAGGCAGAACGACTGCTTGCAGCGAAAGAAAGCCACAGTATTGTGTCCTCGTGGGCGGCGCTGCTGCTGCGCGGCAATGAAGAAGCGCACGACTTCCAGGCTCTCGCTGCACGGAGGTCTGCAGGGAGAGGCGAGGGCAAAAAAACTCTTGGCAGAGTTTCGTCTACCGTAGAGATGGATCGACTTGCTCGTCAGCTCACTGCTTTTCTTACTATAGGGAAAGAAGTTGAGGTGAGCAGCAGTAGCTCGTGGCTCTCCGGCGTGCTGCCCAGCATTCGAGCTATTGCGGCGCTCCTGCCTGGGCGCGTTCCCGAGCTCTGGAGGACCAGCCGAACCGTCGGAGACCCCATGTTTCGATGTTTCGAACGGGAGACGACCGTAGCCAGAAGGTAATGTAACCGGAGAAGATCACGTCTTCCACGAAGCCCGTACTTCGTTGTCGCAGCCGCATCCGCAGCTGCGAAGGCTTGCGCCGCTGGTGAACTTGTTCTTCACGTACAACGCGCTACTCGGAACCCATAGGAACAGTACTTGGGATAAAGCTGGAGTAGCACACGCAGATTTCACCACGGTGCATGTAGTTAGTACACGCACAAGGTACCGCGGATGAAGCACACACAAAGACAGTAGCGGCGTAGGTGGTATACACAGCAGCTACCATCAGCACAAGTGCGTTCTAGACATTGGCGATGAGTGCAAGCAATATACCGACCAAGTTGGTGCAAGGAGAAATGCTTAGTTCACTGCGCCGCAGCTTTTGTAGCCAGCATTCGTAGCAGTGGCCCCCTCAAGGTACAACGGCAAGGCTCCGAAATGTGAAACTGAGAAATTTAACTAATCTTACCATATAGGCTCCGTGCAGATTGCCAGGAGCTGGATGCAAGAAAATGCACAATGCCTTTGAGGGTTTCGCGGCTTCGTGCGTACAGTGCTCTGTGGTGTTTCAACTGCGCCGCAGGTGCAGGCCTACACCGTAGACCGTATACCCGAATTGTTCCTCCATCCGGGCTTGTCTGTCCTTTGTTGCGTGTCTTGTCCCCCGATCCTGTGTTGCCACTCAGCCTGTTGGCGTCTATCCAAGAAGCGCTTGCGCAGCTCATATTAGTCTGTCAGGGGGAGCAGAAGCTGACCAATAACTTGCGAGATTTAGCGCAGTGCATCAGCTCCTCGCGGGTACCTCCGGAGTGGGCTGGAGTATACGCCTCTTTCCCTGCGCTGACCCTGTCGGAGTGGGTTGAAGACTTTTCTCGCCGTTTGAAGCATTTGGTGGTAGTGTGTCAAAGCTTCCGGAGAGATTCAGCGTTGGCGGAGGCGGTTGAGGAGAAGGGAGACGTGCTGCAGCAGGACAACAACAGGGATATAGACCTGCCCGCAATGCGCGCTGCCCTGCTGCGACAGTCAGACAAAGGTGACCTTTCGCAACGCAGAGTGTGGCTAGGTGGTCTCCTCTATCCGAGTGCGTACCTAACTGCCACGCGTCAAGCTGTTGCCGAGGCAAAGGGATGGTCCCTTGATGATCTCGCGATGGAAGTAGAAGTAGGCGTCTCCGACCCACAAGATGACCAGTCATTCGTTATCACCGGGGTTACCGTCGAAGGAGCTGCCTGGGATCCCGACAGGAAGGTATGTGAATAATATTCGCTGCGTTACGACCGTCCTACTTTTACACGAGGAGCCGCGCGTGAGTTCGATCGGATGTACAATGACGTGTGTGGTATCCTGAACACGTACGGTTAAGAGTGCAGACTCCCACCCCACACTGTGTTCCAAGCTGCCCAGCGAGATGAGTCCAGATGAGTTGACAGAAGGGCTCCCAACAGACTTGTCAGGCAGGCGTCCTCAGGCTTCATTATTCCATTCGTCTGTCGCAGGGACATCACCTTCTCTGCACCTTGCGATTCGGCCGTCCAGGCATGTGCAGTCGTAAAATGTGGTAGAGGGGTCACCGAGCATCTCCGCTGCAGTCAAATCCCTTAGACGGCAACGCGTGCCCTTTTCGGAGCGCTCTTCTGCAGGTATTTCGCCCGACAGAGAACCTCACCTCTACACTCCCTCCAGTGGCCCTGCGTTGGTGGCATCGGATACACGGTCCCAAATTGTCTTTCTCTGGAAAACGAGCTCTCGACATCCCCCTGTTCCTCAACCGGGCTCGGCGGTAAGCGCTGTGCAGCTAGAGTGCACGATACGGAGGAGTAGAACTACTGAGGTGGCATAGGAGCTCACGCGGAGATGCGTGCTGAAAAGGCGGCGATATGCTAGCGTGCCGACAACACTGGTGGTTGGTACGTAAAATGTGTATGGTATGATTATCAGTATGTCCGAAGGATCAACCGGACACCGGATGCTTTCTCCCGCGGAGTAAAGTCCCTCCTTCGTATCGTGGCGTTCCTTTGCGTATTAGTTCTCGGTGAATAAAGTTTGCTGATCCCGTGTGCTTGCTGCGCCACGATGTTTCTTCTTTTCCTGCTGCAGAGATCTCGTCGCCTTCTGCCCGCTGCCGTTTGATGAATCGGTCCCTTCCAACGTCTGGATATTGCGTGGCACAGCCCTACTGCTGTGGGGAGATTTTTAACCCCTGCATCCGTTTAAGCGCTTCCCCCATAATGTAAAGATCTTCTTTGTGCATCTTCTGACGTATAAGTGCAGTGCTGGGGAGGGCTACGTGGTGAGCAAGGCTACTAATTATTTCGAAATGGACGCTGTCCAAAAACAGCATGTGCGGCTTTTGTCTTGGTTTCTCTCCGTTAGTCGGCGGCGGGAATTCTCTTGTAGTCATCGTGCCAGAATTGATATTCTCACAGGTACACACGTGCCGCGGCAGATCGGCAGGGAGTACACGTGAAGACGTAGTCTAATACGTGCGACGCACAACAGTTTCTGAAGCACCCTTGGTCTGTGTTGGAGATTCCAGTTACGCTGGTTGGTTCTGTAGCAGGCCCATCGCAAGAGATATGCGCAAGTACAGGCCAGCCGATGCCCCGAATGCATTCACATATCTACGCGGAGAAACAAAAATGTCCACTTCTCTTGTTCCAAGAAGCCGAATACTGATGGCACCTGCTGACTGAAAGATTCTGTCGTTCTTCGTACACAGAGGACGTGACGCAAACGTAACCCACGTCCTGCACGCGCGCGACCCGTGCGCGCTTCCTGTTCGAAGCGGGTTACGTATCAAGTGTGACAAAAACGCTCTAGGGATGCCGTCTCAATCGTCCTCTCTGACGGTGAAAAACGGGTGGTTCTCTAAAAGGTATCTAACTGTCCAGCGGCTCTCTCTCAGTGGATCGATGAGCAGCTTGATGATGCTCATCAAGGGCGCTGCCGGTGTACCTGTGTGCAAGCATTCTTCGCCGAGAAATGCTTCCCGTGTGACCAAGTTGTGGTAGTTCCGATAAAATTGTTGGACAGCGTCCTCTTCTTTCAGCGTCCTTCCAAGCTCTGCTGCGACTTCATCTAATCTCCACGGGTGTCTTCCTCTGCAGAGAAGCATATACAATATCACGCCAAGTGACCAGCTGTCTTCGTGTTCTGTTACGGTGCATCGACTTTCTCCTTCAGCAACTGACAGAGCAACTTCGGGACTTGCGTAGGGCACTGTTTTGAGAAGGATGTAGCTACATGGTTCACTTGTGTTAAACTCCGCTACAGAGGCGAAATGTGAAAGGGTAGGTAGGCCCGTTGCGTTGTCGATCAAGACGGTCGCACCGTCAAGCATTCTATGCGCCAAACCAAAACCGTGCAGCTGAGAAAGAGTGTAGACCAGCCGGTATACGAGGAATTTCAATGCCGCCTCAGTGAAATCCGAGTTCCAAAGGACTTCAATGCTGGGGCCGACGAACGGCGTTAGTAAGAACTTCGTCAGTACCAGGAGAGCCTTGGTCGCACCGATACTGTACGCTTCGTCCACCATACTGTCGCCGAATTCTTCATTGGAGGGACTTCGTGAGATCAACTTGTACTCCCCATGAAATACATTCAAACATACGCTACGGAGGTGGTCTGCTGTCGCTTTCGTCAGCAGCTTCTGGTTGCCAGCGACTTCTTTTAACAGTCGCTCCTCAGCGTCCGTGTATAGGTGTCGGAGCTCATGAACTGACAGCGGTCTTGATGTTGCTTCTGCGTCGTAGAAGGTACCGACATAGTTTGTGCTGGTATAAATATTTACAACAATGCACTCAATGATACCTGCCGCTCCCCTTACAAAAGGGCCGCGACGTGCTTCCATTTGCTCCCCGTTGATGCCCATAACCGTATAGAGCTGCTCTTGAGGTAGCAAGCGTGCTAGAGCAGCTTTTAGTGCAGCCTCCTTCTCATCCTCGCGGGCTGCTGCTGCCGAAGGTGGACCCACGTGAAGTAGTGACAGATCTTTTTCTTCTCCAGAATACGGTAGTGCTTCCTTTGTGTCACCTGTCTGCCGTACTTTTTTCCGTAGTGGTTGCAGCTGGTTTATCACGAACTGCTGGCCAAGTGTCAGCTCAGATCTTGTGACGGGCGAGACACCGCCCAGTTCACCCCACTTTTCCGTCCCTTGCAAATACCAGGACGATGAGGGCAACTGCTTTTCCCCGCTCCTGCTTAGTAAGAACGGTGGCTCTCCTGCTTGCGTGATGTCGGTAGCAGCGGGGCTACGTACAGTTGGTGTGACAGAACGGGTGCTGCTTGTGCTCGCCTGTGATGCTGCGCTGGCCGAAGTGGCGCCGAGAGGCCGCAGTGGGGCATATGGACCCTGCCGCATTCCCTGCGGAGGAAGGCGAACAAGAGACGGGCGTACTACGCCGACTGGCGCCTCTACAGCGGACCAGTGTGGTGGCCGGGCAGGATAGAGGGCACCAGTAGTACTTCGCACTCCGAACTCCGAAGAAGCTCCGGTCGGTCTCTGGCGTGGCCACGCAGCAGCAGCCACCGGCCGTCTTTCCCGGACTACCGTCAAACGAGGTCTCGCGTGAGCCGGCGGAGCGGACGTACTGCGGGGTGTTCCAGTCGAGGGAGGGGCTCTTTTTGAAGCGAATGCAGATGGAGAACCAACTTTCGCAGGTGACCCACCTTGCGGCCTTACAGGACGCTGAAATTTCCGAGTACCTGCCCTTACGGAGCCGGCATCAGGTGTAGGTCGCGGTGAAGTGGAGCGCCGACTGCTCAAGAGTTCAACAATAGCACTAACGGGTGCCGCATCATTTTTCTGTCCACTTTGTGATGTGCCGGTCTCCACAGCGTACCTGGGCGTCACTCCCGGGTCATTCCTACGCAGCTCTGCGGCTGACGGCACCACAATGAAATTGCGTGGAAGGGAGCCGGGCTTGTGGCTCGGGGTGGCTTCCGCAAATAAGTGGGGATGTTTGCGTCTGTGCCATGACTCCTCCACTGCGTGTATGCTGCTGTGGTGTATGTTACGCCTTCCGCCCTGTACCGCGTTACAGGATTGCAGAAGAACGATCGCTAGGTACACATACCAGCCAGTGGAGGCTAGTGAAGGCTCCCTGCTGCCGACGCAGGGCCCGGAGGACCTCCGACTAGGTCTCATGCAAACGACGAAGTGTAGGCTCGTGGGCGAATCCAGAAGACCATGACGTCTCAGAACTGTCAAAGCTGCAGGCGCTTTCCCCATACGTTGCTACCAAGAATGAATGCCTTACACTAGACAGCTCCGTATTTTGGTATACAGAGACAGAAACGCTGCTAAAGGTAATGGCGCATTGAGGCCGCGTGATACCATGCCATACTTGGCCCGGCGGAAAATCTGGGCTGGTGGAAAGCACCGCAACATATTTGCACAGTGAAACTGGACAACTTGTGGTCACTCCGCGCGAAGATCCGAGGCCACTTCAGCTATTAGACGCAAACGAAAAATCAGCAAGGAGAAAGTCAGCGGTCGCCGCTACTGCGGCCGCCGTCGTCGTACTGGCACGATGGCGGCTCCACTACTAGGGAAAGTAGAAAATAAAGCACTCTCAGCTAAATCGCTGTTGCCGTCAGTGTCCAAAGTGATTCTGGCTTCATCAGTATGTTAGGCAAGAAAGCACTGCTGTATACACACCGTTTGTCCGGTAGGTATCTCGAGAGCGTGCGCACTGTAGAAGTGCCCACGCTGGAGCGGCCCCGAAGCGGCCCACGCGTGGCGGTTCTCAGACTCGGCTGTGGAAGGGTACATTGTACGATTTGATGATAGAGCGTCTTGTCAGGGCAAGCAGAATAAGCGTAGTGCTAACTGTGCAGATATGTGCGTGACTTGAGAGAATGCCCGGTTGCGTTTAGACGGCGAGCTGCACGCAAGTCGCTGGCTGGCGCAACCCTCAGCCAATGTAAAGCACGGTAGCCACACATGTTATTCAAACCCCTACGCTTGTCTGGTGCCAGTTTACTCCCATGTTGCATCATCTCTTTCGCCGCACCTTTGGACGACCACGTAGACGGGATGTCATTAATAGTGGGGCGCCCACTGCAGACGCATGTAGTTTGCGGAACGCAGCCATCCATGGTGGCGTCTTTGTGAAAGCCCGTTCACCGAAAAACACATCCTCTACCGTGAGTCGTTGAGGCGGTTCTGAAGACTTCTTACGTGGAAGTAAAACACCTGTCTGAGTCACACAGTGTCATCCGCGCAGCGTGGCGCCACTTCGCAACTACTGCGCGAGTTCTAGAGGGCTTGAGCACCGGCCCAGGAGTACAAAAATCCCGCGTGTGAGTACCCGATCCCTACACACCATTGTAAAGTATACAGCGCAGTAACAGTGGCCTCCTCCAGTCCACCTGTAACTCCCTGTCGATCGACTGTCCCTTGGTGTGGATCTTCTCTCACAGATCAGTCTCACTCGCACATGCGTACCAGTACGTTCCAGTTTATACATAGAGTAGAACTCTGTTTGCTGAAAACACATTCTCCACAGTGCTCGACGCGCGTTACTGCCTCAGCGAGAGAGAACAGGATTCACTTTTTCCTGACCAGGTGAAGTTTGTTTTGTGTTTGTCTGCTATACCCCCACCATCCTCCGCGGCCCGCGAGTTTGCTGACTAGCAGCTTAGTCTCTAGCAAGAGCAGAAGCGACACGCCCTCTCCCACAAGTCGCCCACATTCCACGCACGTGGGCGTGCCTGACAGTTGTTCCGCCAGCTGAGTCGTTGCTTCTGTAGAGCGTAGACTGTGTACGCCTCTGAGGTGCCGCCGCTGCAGCACTCTTTGTTTCCCTCAAAACAGAGCTGTCAGGCACTGTCAAGCGATCACCGATTGTATCACGTAGCCGCTCGGATGACCGTAGAGCTACCCTAACGCCTCCGTCGTATCCTTTGGGCTTGAAGTACACGGAAATTCTCCGAGCGGCCCAGTATTATCCAAACTGCACAAAGGCCTGCACCCCATTGTTAGAATAGGCGAGAGAAGTACTGCACGGGCATCCCGACAACGCGGGGCGCCGGCAACGGTTCAGCTTGAGCATTACCTGAAGGCGTCACACGTAACCGGCAACTGCACGACACGACAGTACCCAGCCTCCAGGTGTGTGTTCGACCAATACAGCCTAAACTGCGCCCGCAGTTGGACGCTTCCCAGATATCCGCGGACGGACAGCAGCCTCTCAAGCTCGAAGTGTGTGAGCCGGGGAAATGCTATTTTTCTGCATTCGCGCTTGTGTCGGATGAGCTGGAGATATACGAGATTCCAAAATGCAGGCCTACGGCCCATTCGGCCCCCCAGTTTGCACCACGCAAGCCCCGTGCCCTTGCGTCAGTCTTTCAGAATACAAGGCAACAAGGCATTATCCCACTTGGCTGAGAAACGGGAAATGAAAATTCACTGGTGGAGTCCACACTCTCTCGTAAAGTGACAGAGCCTACAAGGGTGATTAAGATCCTCTTCAGCTGTAAACCCACTGAGCGTAGTCGACCTACAAACTACAGAACGCGCTTCTCGTTTCACGGCAACGCGCTGCATGAAGAAAGTAATCAAGTGAAAGCAGTAGAACAGCATTAGGCCTCGTGCGCGGCAAACTACTCGCTGGAAGCCAGGCCTTCTGAGGTCGCAGCATGCAATCCGTCGATCCATCATTCAGACTACCGCATTTCCGGTTCACTCGCGTCGGAAAAATCAGCTCCGACAATTCATTGACAACTCCTCGAAGGGCGCACACCGCTCCAAGCTGCGGTACGCGGCACTCGCCCACACAGCTATGGTCAATCTACTGGTTACGCACGGATGCACGTAAATGAGTTCTCGTTGTTCATGTTGGTCCACCACCATTTCCCATCAGCGCTGTTCGCTCTCCAAACAGGCCTGTGTTCTGACAGTTCAACAGACCTGAAGGTGGTGCTGTTCCATTATGACCCAAGTGGTGCTTGCCGTTCTGAAGCAGATAAACGCGGCGGCGAATCAGGCGTCTTGGCTGTATGCTACTCCTGCCCCGGCCCTGTCAAACGCACTGCCTATCTACACTGTAACAAATTCACCATCAGAAAAGGCACGCTTACCGACTACGTGCTGGATTGTCACTTCGGTGCGCTTTTAGGGCAGCAGTTTCGGTTTCCACAGTTGATGGTTTCTTCTGTCGACAACTGCTGCCACTATTAGCTTCTGCGTCGCAAGTGCCACGTATGTAAAGTTTCCTCAGATAATTGCACGAGCCACTACTGTTGGGACTTCTTTTCTTCAAAATACCTTACAGTGGCTGTTGCATATTAGGTAGAGTAGCCAGCATGCTCACTCGACCGCAAGTTCTTTAGCCGGTCTGAGATGTGAGGCTACAATCGTACGCTGACAGCCGCTGCATGGAAGATGTGTGCGGCCAGGTAGTTCCACTAGGAATAACCTTGCGCGGACCAAGCTCATGCTGTAATCTTGATGTACCCCCGTAATCTGCTCATTTCGTCACACGTGCGTAAGCCTGCAGGGTTGTGTTGTTCAGCGCGAGTTATTAGCACCAATGCACTGGACGAAGGCGCGGCTTCGTATGCAGAGAATCACAGACATGAGTGGTATTTACTTCATCGCGAGCGAGCGAGAAGCCGCAAGATTGTGCCCACTGCTTAGGCGTACCTGCCGTGTAGAACAGCAGACTTATCTACCATCATGACAACTTCATCTGGGGAGGATGAATTTGTTACAGAGCTTGTTCTTGTAGAGTTTGCTGCACGAGTTGGGGTGATAAATCACACGCCAAACCACCACAAGACAAAACGGCATGCACCACATTAACATGTGGCTTCTACGTACTTTGCAGGTATAAAAGTGACGCCAATGAAAAGACGGGCTCCGGCGCACGGTTGTCTCCACAGTCACGTGCAAGAGTAATTGTTGCTAACCTCAATTCACTGCGTAGAGCATAAATTTTTTGTCGTTTGAACTTGCCTACGCAAGGGAAACTTCTTGCTTTTTTGAACTCACCGCTTGCGAGTGAGGTTCCATGCTCGCCTGACATGTGCCCATTGATTACTGAGCAGTCCTCGCCGTTACCAACAGTTTCCTTTGTCTCTCCTCGTCTTACTTCTGCTACAGGCTATGAAGGGAATAATTACTTATCTATATGAGGGAATCCGCCCCAGTTTCACTCTTCACACGCACGTATAAACACCCTGCTGACAGCTTTACGTGTGAATGAGAGTGATTGTAGTCCACGGGCGAGGCTGAAGAGCTAGCCTCATCTTGTAGCATCCTTTCCGTTGGACCCACCTGTGTAAAAATGTGAAGTTATGTGCGCCCGTGGATCTCACAACTATAGTGTCCCTCCCTCGGTTTAGTCGCACAGCCCTAGTGACAGTAAAAAACGTGCTCGTGGCCTCGTGTCAATACGTAAGAGACCGAGACCACCCATTGGCAAAAAGTGTACGGGTGGGGGCTGCAAGTCCCGGAATATTCCCTGCGTGTGTCCCAGTTGCCAACGACACTGCCTGGAGACGCTTCGACCTCTACAGCAGATATTCCTCCAAGTGTTGAACGGAAACGGAGCAACGCACGTGAGGCATTTGAAGCCAGGCAGCCGCTGAAAGAACCCGAATATACCTGTCTACGTAACAGGACGCCACGGGCACTCCTTCACCAACACGGGAACCTGATCGTAACATAAGTTTCTCTCTGAGCATCAAGGCCAGTTGAAGCGTCATTTTAGTGGAGAGGAAGCGAACACCGGTGTGAATGTGAACTACACTTCACCGTCGCAGCCCACCCTGAGCTTACAAGTGAAGTTGCCTGTCCTAGAGCGCGTAAGTACATATTCCAAGTGCTGCACCCATTGTGAGTGTCACTGACTCCTACGGGGAGAAGCATGGGAAAAACAATAAAAACAAAAAGTCATGCTCAAGGCGTCGTAGAATAGCTTTACTCCTTGTAAATTCGCAAGTGCTGGGGAAGAAAGGACACCCTTGAGTAGTCAGACAGTTCTGCATGAATACTGAGAAGGAATTGCCGAGGACTCCATGGATGTGAGAGTCAGGACTGTGGCCCCTCTGTCCATCTCTCAGGATAATGCTGCAGGTCAAAGATTGCAAAGTTTCTCGTTCGTAAAGGAAGCAGATGTCCACCCTTTAGACAAAGAGCTCCAGCCAGTTAAAAACAACACAGCGGGGAAGCAGTACTACTTTTGGTTTGAGTACAACGTCTGTAAATCAAGTAGGATCCTATCTGTAGCTTTTGCTGGCCCGGAAGGAGGATGGAGTTAAAGTCTCATGTACAGTTGGCGCGGCCAGACCAACCCGCACCACCTTGAAGTGCGGCGCGCACCGCGAAGAGCGAAAAGAGCGCCACGCACCTGCTCAGTATGGTCTCAAATTCGAACACATCATCTTCATTGTTTTGTCTCCTGCAGGCCCCCGAAGCGACCGAGGGTATTGCAGGAGAAGCTGCGGTCGGTGTGTGAAAGCGTAGCGGAACAGATTTCGGGGAGAAACAGTTGTTCTCAAAGTCAACCACCAAATCAGCGTTCCAGGTCGCCTAGAGAGAATTGTAGAGACTCTCTATATTCCTCCCGCCGACTTGTTCTCCCCCTACGGGAAAAGAAGACAATTGACAGTGACAAGGGTGAAGACCACCGGTATGCTAAAGAAAGTTGAGCGATGCACCACACCTAGTAGAAGAGCTTGCAAATCCAGCGGCAAGGACATGCACCGGGACACATGATGCAGCAACAACAGGAAGAGCCAGACAGCATGAGTACACACTTGCACACGCTTTAAGACAAAAAGGAGCAAGCTGGAGGGCAGCAACTCGTGCTTTCTGAGTGTACAACACACTTAGGGTCTTCAGAGCATCATCCTGTTCTCCAGTCTCACACCAGATGACGATGGAGCCTAATGAACACTTTTCGAGGGACTCGCAAAGAGATTGTCTCAGGGAGCAGAGGCAGCTTCTGCAAAATGTCCAGAAGGCGAGGACAAAAAATTTTCGAGTTGAAGACCTGCCTCGCACCTGGAACGAGGTGCCCGGAGCATACGAAAAACGGTGTCACGGTTTTGCCAAAATATCTGAGGAAGGTGTAGAGTTTCCGTCAGGCCGGACGGCGACCCGTACATTCGACGACTTTGCAGTTCTCGATCAAGTGCACCGCTTCCAGATGTATCCGACAGTGCCTTTCGTTGATGTCCGCACGCCTCAAGAATCTGCAGGTGAAAAAGCGCCCGGAAGCCTAAATTTGCCTTTTGATCGTTTCTCCTCCTACGTGCACGTCCTGCCAACTGACAAAGAGGTTCCACTCCTTGTGTACTGCGTTGACGGAAGTCGCTCGCACCGGGTGGCAGATGGGCTTCGAAAACTCGGGCATTCAAATGCCTGTGATGCAGTGAGCATACACATTGCCAAGCGCGCCCTTGAAGGAGACGTTCTAAGGAAGGCAGGTTTGTCTCCCCCGTTGTCTTGAAGTGCACTTGTTAGCGGACGAGTGTGCGGTCGGCACAATGGAGGCCTCACAGAGTACAGAACTTCCTTCTTGAAGAATATAACCGTGTCAGAGTGCTCCCGAGCAAGGACACTGGCAAGCGCGAGCGAAACTGCTCTGGTACACCCGGAGCTTGACAAGCGTCTCTTAGAGGTGCTAGTGTGGAAAGCCCAGCAAGCCGCTGTGAGAGTGGAGATGATCTGCACAAGCTGTACTTTGCTCAAACCTTAATTCTCTGAAAGGCGAGTTGATCGTGCTGTGCACCTCGCCAGCAATCTTCCGTGAAGGATGTTCTACTTCTGTGGTATCCTCTCAAAACCAGCATCGATATTGTGCACTTGGCCAACCTTCTGCGTGAGCCGACCTGCTCCGCCAGTTGTGCTTGGCGTTCTTCTGCAGACTTGTCGCACTGCTCCCGTGACCCTTGGCAGCGCACTTCTTCGCCACCTGGAGGACATGTTGGAACAACGGATGTCCGGATCTGTCGTTCATTATAAGCGTCAAACAGAGGCTCCTGTCGATCGTAAGTCACAAAAGGGCAGAACTTGTTCAAGTGGCATGAACAGTAACACAGGATCACCTTTATTCCCAGCGGAGGATACTTGAATTCTCTGTTCACGTGTTCTGGCTACACACCGGCTTATTGATACGTGTGCCGCAAGAATTCTTGCGGGCTGCTGCGAAGTTCAGCTGAAGTGGCTTGTGTCTCCGGAACGTGTAAGTGTCAGCTGAGTAGTATCTTCTATGTGAGAAGGAGTCTGGAGGACTTGCAGATACCTGCGAACGCCGCGTTTGCAAGGTGTTGTTTGAGGTGTTGTAAAAGACTCAGGAGCTCCATACTCAGCTTGTCTGCAGCGGTGGAAGTGTAGCAAGCGGCGCCAGAATACGGCATCCTAAGGGGGAGGAAGATAGCCACTTGGGACGCCATTCGTGTACACAGGTCGCTCTAACGTTATATTACCCTCCTGTTCGAATGCGCTTGTCCCCTCCGTTTGCCTCCAGGTTTCGCAGGCGCTAACAGTTACGTCAACTGACTGCTTTTCAGACACGTCTTGGACAAGTATGTTCACGAACGCGTTCTTGACACGCCTTTGATAACACGAATGCTCGCGTTACCTCTCAGCTATGCTCCGTCCGACTGTATCAGGTTCGCAGTTAATTCAGTATTTCAGGACTCGTTTACGATGTATACATGTACGTCTCTCGTCTTGGTGGATTGAGCCCTTACTTCGAATATTCCATAATCTACTCGGTCACCCTTCAAATGAAGTGTACAGCCGCACGCCGTCGGCAGCTGTCGATGATGCACTTCTCACCAACAAACTAGTGGCCCACACACGGTGAACGGAATATGTTGTGCAAATCGAAGAACTGGCTCACTTAAATCATTCTTTGCTTTTCAGTTTGAAAACTGGACGGTGAACGGGTACAATTTGGATACAAGTGAATGTGTTTCATCGCGCAATTCTCCTTCGGGGTAGAAAAATCGGCACGGCGGAGTCGGAACTCGTCTGAAATCTGTAGGGGAAGTCTCTCCTGGAAGCCCGTAGCGAATGCGATTCTGCGATCTGAAGCAATAACCTGCTTTTCCCGCGTTTGAACTTAGTTAGTTTTTTCTCGCAGATAAAGTCCCCTCTCGTCGAGGTTACTACGATGAGGCGTTGTTCCCTCATTTTGCGTTCTGTACTAGTCTGAACGTTTTGTCGTTTTTTGACAACTGCGAACTTTTTCACGCGGCACAAGGATCCTATGGCGGAGTTGGTGGCCAAAGGGTACACTGCTGGAACTCTCCGGAGAGGGGGCATTTCTCTATCTGACACTGCTGGTACACTCGTTTTATGAAGAGATGGGGTGGAACAGGTGCCGAAGTGGCACGCAACATCGCTGCCGCCGTCATCTTACTTCTATATCTGCCTCCCCTTGATTCTGTTATTGCGACAGGAGTCGGCAAACTCTTAAAAAGCAGTTGAGGTCACGAACTTTCTGCCGTGTGTTCCATACGACGACACTGAACTGGTAAGTGGGTGTCAATGTTCTTACTGTTTCATGCGAAGCCCGTGAAACGCTGCCACGCCCGCCTGCCCTCACTCTGCACTGACTGCGACGGGAGGCAGGGACGCCAAGGTTCACTTTTTGAACCATGCGCGGCCCCAAGTCCCGTCCAAGGGCGCTTGCTGCAACGGTTGACGTGCTTGAGCAGGCGTCGTATAGTGACCCACGTCCCTGACCAGGTTCCCAACAATCGCTACCACAGGTACAAACCTCCCATCCACGTGTATGTGCTGGAGTCCATAGGAGACTACTTCGGTAGAGATATTCTGCAATTTTTACACTTAGCGTCGAACACCGCAAGCGCGTCCGATATGTCAGTCGAGGATGAAGGGAACTCGAAAAACAAATTTGCTGCCCGACAGTGCTAACCTCTCCGGGCGTCCAGCATCGAACAATTGTGGCCCGTGACCACATATTCAGTGCCCCACGTTTTTACATGTGTCCTTCGAGAAAAAGTCACTGACTAATCTCTACCGCGTCCTGGCTTCCGAAAGGAACACACACGTCGAAATACGTCAGCTCAGCATTCATCAGCTGCAGTCCCTTGCTGAGTAGTACACCGCTTCACAGCCAGAAGGCTTCTCTGTAAGCGAGTCGCCAGGAACGCTCCCCGCACACACATAGTACGTCACGGAAATGTCGTTGTCTCGCGATGCCACGTTCTCTGAGTGGTCGCCGATTGCTACTCAGCACTGTGGTGACAGTTCCATAAGCGACTACTCAGATTCGGGCACTACTGATATCCACAAGGGAGCGAAGGTGTCCCCAGCGACGTCACTATGTCCCCCTGATCCGGCGTGCTCCAAAGACGGGACCGCTCAGGCTGAAATGAGAAGATTCAGCTTTCAAGAATCCCACGACTTTCTCTCTATTTCGCCTTCGCCGTCTTCGGCCTCTGCGTACTCCTCCATCGACGACGCCGTCAGCGACGAGGCACAGCCAGGGCAGCCCTTGAATAGTGGCACGCAAGTGCCTCGCCTCATGGCACAGCCTCCGCCGTATGACTCGAAAAACCTCCTGAGCAGGTCAGAAAGAGGAGACGAGCTATCCTCGACATCAGCAGCCACTAACGCCGCAGCGAAGGGCTACCGTACATTTGAGAGTCCGCCCCACAGTGAGTTGCTGTCTAGCTATACTGGCTTACTTCTGTGTGGTGCCTGTTTCCATTCTGCAAATACCTCGCCACAACACAGCGGCGACTCCACGCAAGCATGCTCCTGTGGCTGCCAAATCTCCCGGAGCTCTTCTACGGCGCCGTTTTCCAAGTTGGCATTGTGCTATGAAGCAACCTGCGGAAGTGACAATCTGGAGAAGTCATTTCAACAAACAGACGCAACAGCCAAGCGAGTAGATATCACCGAAGTCCCGCTTGTTGAGACAAACCCTGCAGAGAAGATCCATATACTGCTACCTGTAGAATCGAAAAAGAGACATATGCCAACGCCGCAGGATGATCCCGACGGCGTTTCTCCCTCGAAAGATGCAGATTTTGTACAAGTAGAATATAGCCTGGGGTGCGCAAACGCCTGTGAAATGGGTAGGTTCGGAAGGGAGGGTATGTTCGCTGGAGTCCAACACGCAGACCAAGGGAGTGTTTTTGAGACACAGACGCCCACGGCAGCTGAACGCACGCTCCCTGGGCGTCCAGGGGACTTGAGTTGTGCTAAAGCCGCAGTGGATACTCGCGTCCATCCTGTCGGGAGTTCCGAGTTTGCCGCTGACATAAACCAAAAAGTACAAACCCGTCAAACGAAGAGTGTTTCAGACGGTGAACAACGCCGAAAGGTCAGTTTTGCCAGTCAAGAGGCGAGCGCGCCTGCCGACCACCGTTATACCTTCTTGTCGTCCTTCAACGGGAGTGCCCCCCAACAAAGGCGAAGTGCAGTGGACAGCTCACTGAAGCCGAGGACACACTGCACGTCACGTTCAAGAACATCCACAGCACACTCCTGTTGGCCGCGCCAAGCCGCTACACACACGTTCAGCGAAACCTCGTCTTCCGATGCTCGAGGAACAGAAGAAGATTCGTTTCCCGTGAAGGGAGGGTTTATTTTGCATGATGCCGCCGTCCGGTTAGGGGGAATGGAGGAGAAAGAACAGAGTGTAACGACACGGTGTAAATCACCGAGGGGAAGCGTCTGCGACGCACGAAGTCGTGACATTTCAGAACTCCTGCAACAACGTCGTCGACCACTTGCAACAACTCCTCCTATGAGTCCGTCCCCGCTGCTGCCCTCCTCAGGAAGTAATTCGCAGACAGGTTCGCTTGTTTGCACGGTAATGTAGGGTCACGCGGAGATAGCCGTACAAGAATGACACGGAGCGCGTGAAAGAGGACAAAAGGCAATCACGGCACTGTCGTCGCCAGCCCACCAATTCGTGTTTCACCCTTCAGACCTATCGATGCACTCTGGAAGGCACTTTCTAAAGCAGTCATTGTCAGTAGACAGTTTCGGTAGAGGGCCTTAATGAGTACTTTCGCAGTCCGCGACGACGCCGCGTACGCGACCGAACAAGACAGTGGCGAGTTTGATATATAAGAACTAATGGTTGACAAGTTAGTGAAACTCAACTCTGGCATAGTCAAAAAGGCGTAGATTTGGTACCTGTGCATAAATTCCTGCACACTCCGTGTAGTTGTGACTCTTGTACGCACAGAGAATACGTACGCATCCGTCCAGCATGTCATGCTAAAGCAATACCAGGCCTTGCGCGAACTAATTCAAGTTCTCCCTTACTTGCGTCCCGATCACCCGGTGCGAGCTTTGAGACCCTGCTCTACGAGCGAAGACCATCTTCCGCTAGGTGGGGGAAGGATCTACAGGAGACCCGACAGCGCTCGCTGTTGCGTGTTGCTGTACGCCATTCCATCGTTTAAAAGGTGTGGCGAACGGAATCGTAAGTGGTGAGTGAATCTTTCCATCATTTCGTCGACTGGGTACGATACAGTGAGGTGCATGGAGAGGAAGGAAACAAGCTTCGCAATAGCGGAGTATAACGCCCAATGAAAATACAGTGGTCATATGTACGCGAACAGTGCGTTAGGCGGTAGAGCCTAGTCAGCGTATGCACTCACTACAATGGGACGTCTGATAATCCTCTTACATTCGCCACCCAGAATAACCATACCCTGGATAGAAGTGACGACAAATACTTTCGACGGAGATGTTAAGCCGCACGCGATAATGCAGAAAAATGTTCCAGCGTGAGAAGTGGCGCAGAAGGCTGCTAGTTCCCGGCTGGTATGTAAGTTGACTATGAACCATCTCTGCAGTCAAGCGCATACGACGTGCTCACTGTCTGTAGTGCGCAGTCGACTGTGTTTGTGCATTCAGGAAACAACCTAATGTCCATTTTTATGTAGATCGCGCCGAGAGATCAGTGCCGACAGGGTCGGGGGCAGCTAACCGCAGATATACTGAATCGGGAGCTCACACGGAAAAGGGATTCTCTCCTGGGTGGCATATGCAACCTATGGTGCCTCTCTTTGAAGATCGCTGCAACAGTGATTCATTGTTTCTGACGTGCTTGCCGATCTATGACAGCTTCCGGGCGAAGTACTGCTTTTTCACAGGTAAACGTACGTACGCTTATGGAGATGTTTTGAGAAAGCCACACAGCAACAAACGCTGGACGTTCGGTGCTCCTATATGTTTGCAACAAACGCTGGACGTTCGGTGCTCCTATATGTTTGCTAAGTCGCCTACACGATTCGGAAAGTTGTTCGAAAGCTTCGCGTCTTCTTGATGCAAGTGCGCGTCTGAGGAAACAGCGTAAAGACGCAGATGATGTGGCAGCGTGTACCTGTGTACTCAGACGCAGAAAGTGACGACGCGGATTTCCCCGCGCAAGGAGCCGGTGAGGGCAGTGAGACAAATCGTATCGGAAATGGAGTTCATTCAGCAAAGTGGCCCGGCGACGTGGGTCACCCGTTGAAACGCTATCAAGGCAAAGAGTGCTACAACTTGCCGACTACGGCTACCATCGTCACCGTCCGGGATGGAGAGGTGGCGGAAGGGGACAAAAGTAAGAAAACGTACACCCCCAGGCGGTGAAATCCCGCGGGGCAAGCGTCCAGCTTGATTTCATGCACATTATTCATGAGGAGCGGGCGTGGGTAGTGGCACTGCAGACTTCGTCGCCAATTACTTCAGTTTTGATCTTACATGGTGCACCTTCCTGCACAACCAGACGTCCTTTGGGATGGATATTTCTGCACTTTTCAGTTTCCGCTCTTGGCATATGCCTTAGACTGGATAGCATTCTCCGACAAGCGGAAGAGTGGAGAGGTGCGTCGTTGTTGTACATGTTGGAGAGCGCCGGCCGATGGGTGGAAAAACTTTTCAGTGATGTTGACGCGAATGTTGTCCTTTCCGACCAGAGGAGCGCCACATTCGTTGTGAAAAGGAAGGACGGGTGCAGGTGAGGAAAATGGTGCACAATGCAGCACAAGCTACGAAAGCTTAGAGTTGCACATCGACTAACGCGTTGTGTAGCGCCGCAACTAACTGTAGCGCTCTTTGCCAAAAATGTTTTAATGGGTGACAGTCATCAGGTGGTTATTTTGCTGACCACGGCTAGTCTCACGTGGGAAAATGTGGAAGCAGCATCGAACGACTACGACACGTATGACGTGAAACGCATGCTTTACTACATACGTACGCACGCCGCGCGTTTCCGATTGTTGTTCAGGTATCTTCACGCAGCTGGAGGAGGCAACATGCGCGTTGCTTTTCCTGGCCTGTACGTCATCACCTGGAAGGGAGAAGTCGTGGAGTGTCAGCCAACCGAAGAAAAACTTACTCCGGACACTCACGATCCTGAGTGCCTCATCAAGCAGCTTATGCGCCGAATGGAGGATGCCTGCGGAAGTGAGCTCGGACACATAGTCGAATTGCTCCTGTTTGCGACAAGAAACTCATAACTCTGTAGCCTACGTTTGACGGGTTTCGTACGCGTCCGCATGCTGAAATGGTTAGCTGCTTACCAGCGTAGCCGCTGCATGTGGAAGGAAGCACTCGAAGCAGAAGTTCGATGCGGTTCAACCAGTGGCACATATCGCTATCCATTGGCCGCGTAAAGTCCACAACCGCAGAAAGTAAAACGCCCCGTAAACGCTGGCCAATTATTCTGTCAAGGCGTTGTGTGTTTTCACTATCCTCTACTAACGTACTTCGCAACCTGCCACGAGCGAACGCAGATATCTGGTGACACGGTGCCCAGCAGCCTTAATCAGTTTCAAAATCTGCACAGTCTCTGCTTACTGATGTAGTTGAGCAACGCGGAGACAGCGGCTGTGTTTCCCATTTATACAAGTGCTTTTGTGCTTGTGTACGTGCTACGGGTGCAGCCTTTGCGGAGTGGCGGAGTGCGTCGGCATCAATTAGGACGTCGCATCGGGTCGACAGGCGCTCACCCACCGGTAGAAGGCCACAAGTGTTTAGCATCTGTACTCCACCGGGGAGTGAATGAGACAATGCGTCGCCTCGTAATGTGTGAAGGAAAACGGCAACTCCGTTTTCCTGGGTGTTCGTGATGTTTGAACCACCAGCCTCGTGAAGTATCGTGGTGCACATCCAACCTCTCCTGACGGGTGCGATTTCACTAAAGAGAACGATGACAAGGGCAGCCTCAAAACATTCACGAACGCCCCGGTAGGTGGATTTCAGCTTGGATACACCTCCAGCATTGGTCTTCGTTTCATAGTCTCTGCATAATTTTTCATAGACTGAAGGACACGAGTGGTGCACGGTGATTTTCAGTAGCGTACTGCAAACACTTCCCCGCCTTAGACATGTTCTAGAAGGAGTCAGCCTTCACGCTCGCACGGTGGAACCAGTCCTCCAGCAGTGCACAGTCGAAGAGCTCCTTCACCTTCAGTGCGATACTGTCGAGCACTAGGGTAACAGCGGCGCTGCTGTTCTTCCGTGAAATGCATACCTTCAGTGATCCGCGGCTGCTTAGCGCCCATGTGACGTGGACAAGCCGCATGCTGCCGCGAAGCCACAAATTCGTAGACCCTTGCAATTTCAGTAAAAGGGTGAGATGTCTCGCCCGTGTCGGCGCCCCTCAGCTGCACATACTGTGGTAGTGCCGGGCAGCTGACCGAACCAGCATTATAACTCGTTGTACGGAGACTGTGGCTAGCTCCCGCGCCACACCGCCCTTGACCCCCCGACGTTCAGGAAACAAAAGCATCAATCGCCGCCGCCTTACAAGGCCTTTTCGATAACGGTGGCCACGCTCACATTCCCATTAAAATAACTACTCAGGTGCGTATGTCGGGACACGCATTATCAGTTGCAGAGCTTCGGATGGAAGCACTACCAGAAGATTCAACACTGCGCACTATCCGTCGGAGTAACTCCTCGATGCAGTTCGCACGGAACGTACTGAAGTCACGTTCTGTTTCTCAGTTCCACTGTTATCGCCTTCGACGAGAAAAGCACAACAGTGCAGAACTGCGACTGATATGGTGGGAAGGTTGACATCGGCTCTCCGCAGCCCTCGAATTCTCGCTCCTGTGGCATTCGGAAGTTACCGCGTTGTGAATACGCTTACCGGTGATTTAGGTCGTGACCACGTCTCTGCCTCCTGCACAAAAACATCAGTGTACTTCAGCAGGAAGAGGTGAACAGTTGGATTTTTTCCGCGTGCTACGGACGTGACTTTTCGACAGCTGCCTCAGAACGGTCTCGTCTGTTTCTGCTGTGGGCTTCACTCTCTTGACAAAAACTCCACGAGTCAATCTCTTAGTGGAATCTTCAGAAGCGCCGGACTACGCGAAGGCTGATCTGTGTATGCGGAGGCTAACGCCGTCTAGTTAGGTCGCCTTCTGTGTGTACCAGTGCTGGAGCAGTTTCCACATGCTACCTTTAAACACGGCAGCACTGACATCACTTGTCCTCTTTCTTGGGACGGCTGGGGCCGCCATTGTACGTAGAAGTCCTTCACTCTAGCACCAGTATACCTCCAGATTTCCGAGAGCCATCTCTGCCAGAGTGCACCGACACGGCGTCATGTGGAACGTAAGATGTTCATTTTCATGTCGTTAATCTCCATGAGGAAGAACGTGAGCTGCTGAATACACGACCGACACCGGAGGTAGACGTCTGCGGCATCAAAGTCACTTCGCGGTCTCAACCTTCGAAGACAACAAACAAGCCGTGAACTCGTCCGTCGTGTACTAGGCTTCCTCATGTTGTCACCGTGTACGCGGCGATGCCGGACGGCGTTTGTGACCGTCGTGTGCCCGTTCTCCGTGTGACACCTTTGCGTCTATTTGCCACACTATGTATCATTCTCAACATTTTCACACCTCGAACCTACTGTACGTAGTCCACAAGTTCTTCAAGGAAAGAACGTGAATATGAAAGCCACGAAGGGTGAGAAAAGCCTTACGTTCGAAATATCGCAACAAGCGACGCTAGCCGATCATGCCGCTGGCCTCGCACTTGGGGAAACCAGGGATAAGGGGGTTACAGGCTGTTTGGCCTCAGTTGGGCCGACGCGCTATACGCGTTCTCCTGCTTCGCACTGGAGAAAGGCACACAGCACTGACGGAGAAAAGTGCGTTTCCTCGGGCGATACTATGCTGTTCAAAAGTTGTATTGTGGTCCGAAACGGCGGCACAAAGGATAACGCGACGAACGGCGCAGACTTCGGTAGTGGGTCACCTCCTTCCCCGTACGAGCGCGAAAAAGCCATTGTGGACGAGACAGTCGAGGAACTTGAGTGTTTGCTCGACCTCGCTGAACACTGCGAACAAGCTGCTGTGAACCTTAAGGTGCAGCAGTTGATCCTCATGCGCGAGCGAAATGCATACTTGGTACGTCTATACGCTACAGGGATACACACGTGGAGCGTCCGACTAAAAGTGCCGCCAACAATAAATTTTCACCGTATTACGTCTTCGTCAGTCGCCGGGCGCAGGCGCTGCACCCATCCACGGAATGAGAACCCTTAACACTCCTAGACCATTGTGAACGGCTTTACTTGGAGGAGGTCTTCTATTCCTAAACGCAGCGTAAGCGAGTGCTCGTCACAGGCTCATTACAACTTTACTACGTTGCCCTGTCAAATATCTTAACTCAGGAGAAACTTCGGCAAATCGAGAATTTCTGCGATATTATGCGCTGCGAAGGCGATGCGAAGGAGATTGAGGGCCTCTTCGTAGTACTGCGACAGATTTTGTATTCAGAGAAGGCGGCTCCACTGTGAGGAAAATTCGCGCGTGCAATGCTTTAAACGACAAGGATGACAGCGTACACCTGCTCCTTGAGAACGTATCTCAAACGTGTGTCTCGGCAGTCGAAGAACTTTGGCAAACGCTCTTCTATTCTTGAACACAAGGGAACATCACAGGTCTGTGAGTAGTTTACGGTACTGACAGGTGGTGTATCTCCTGATTATGGACAGCATCCCTTCCCTGCTGAGCATGCCAGTGGAGCTCGTAGGATGTGTCGTGTTGCAACGTAGCCTTTTTCAGGTGCCAAGACACGAATGCTCTATGCCCTCCGCACAGATTAGAGGAGGGGAAAGTTCAATGTCATCGAACGATATTGAGAGCGCGGCGACTACAGAGTCAGCCAGAACCAGTGAGCACCGGTGTAGCCGTTTGCTCCACAGCTAGGATATTGTTCTTACAGTGCTTAAAAAAATTCGCACCTCCGCATATTTAAAAACGGCTCCATCCATATACGTTTATATCGTCCATCTCGCACACGTTCGCTATTGTGTTTCCCAACGAAAGTCGATGGAGCACGCGTTTGAATGGTCAACTTCGCACTAAAACGTGAGCTGCTTCCATTTCTTCGCCACAGTGGGATGGCACAAACGTCGAGACAACGCCTTACGTTGGGCGTGTGGCGAATTCAACACAGGTTTTCCAAGCAGTCCAATGACTAAACGGAGTGCAACAGGATAGGCAACACTATTGTTATGCACGGGTCTAGAAGAAACGGCTCGTACCGAGCAGACATCAGTTGTCACGTTGTCACACACGTTCGCCGCACGCGAATCCCTCGCCTCGCCCCAAGACGTGAAATAAATGGTTCAAAGCCGCCACCACACCAGCGAGCACAACGAAGCTGAAGCCACTCTTCAGAAAGAAACGCTTGCGGCGCCGGGGCACCCTCGAGCAAACAAACTTACGAAAAAACGTTGCACGAGGCTTCGAACTCCTAAAACTTAAGCGCCGACCAGCTGTGCGTTCCCGACTACCAGACTACTGCAAAAACGGCAAAGTAGACTCGTTGTAGCTGTCTGGATTCGGATGAGCCCCTACAGTATTTCCCAACATCGCTTTTACATAGTGGGATCGCCAAACCAGCCGCCCCTTGCCTCACGCGCGCCCCTCATCACCCCAAATGTTTCGCTCTCAAGAAGGTTTCTGTTCGCCAGAATGCGGACGGCTGAGGTTCACTGCTACACTATACTGCTCAATTTGGAGACCAGTTGGGAGTGCTAGAAACGATGGAAAACATCACTAACACTGACACACGAGTCCGTTGCTGCAGCCGTCACCCTTTAACCAGAGCACATGAAACAGGTGTCGCTGTTCGATGCTGCAGTTGACTGCAAAGTGAGTTGACACTCACTTTGAGAACGAACGGCGAAACGCGATGAGAATGCGCGAACTGAAGTGAATTCTGCACCCAGGAGGCCACCTGTCTGGTGGCAGTCTGTGGCGGGCCTGCAATTTTCGTCCCCATCAGCGTTGCCCCCCTCGGCGCTGGGTTGTTCTGCACAGTCCGACAGCATGCCAGCTGCAAGATCAGAAGGACTTCTGATGGGCAAGCGTGCCCCTTCGCAAACGACCTGACACGAGTTGCGCCCAGCAAGAGTTCTCGCTGCAGCAGTTTGTTTCGCCTGAGCCCTGAAAGCTACATCAGATTCCACCGTAACCTTAACGGCGTCCGCCGCGGGTCGCGTTCGAAGATAATACAAACCTGTCTTTAGTCCACGCCTCCAGCCGTAGAAGTGCATTGAAGTAAGCTTGGCGTACGTGGGGTTGACCATGTGGATGTTAAGCGACTGAGACTGATCGATAAATGGAGACCTATCAACCGCGAGGTCCAGTAAGACACGTTGTTTTATCTCCCAAGCAGTCTTGTACAGAGCCTTGAGGTCTTCAGGAACAGCATCTAGATGCTGCACGCTACCGTTATGGGCAATCAGGTGCTGTCGCGTCTCCTCCGTCCACAAACGTCGCTCCTCTAAGTCGCGCACAAGGTGAGGATTTACCACTGGAAATTCCCCGCTAAGAACCCGCCGGTAATAGATATTCGATACGAAAGGCTCGAAAGCTTCGTTGTTACCTGAGAAGAATCAATCAGCGACAAGAAGAAGAATTACATCAAGGTACGGAGAGCGCGGGTCCTCAGGACAAAACGGCACCCAAAGGCTCTAGGTCGTACGCGCACGCACACGCAAAACCCTACCCAAAATTTGTGAGGTACTAGCTGTGGGCATTGGGGATACAACAAGCGAATTTCGTAGTCCGTAGACGTTAATCTTCTTTTTCAAGCCATCCCAGTCACATAGCCCACTGTCTGGCTTCACGCCCCACATATCAAATTGTAAAATGCCCTCGGAAGCTGGAGATCCCTCGTATGTTTCGTAAGGTCCTGCCACATTAAAGGCACACAAACGATTCGCGACATCGACTGCATTACTTGATGAATATCAAGGATGTTACCGTGTGCGTTACGTCAAACGGAAGTACCTCTTACCTTCAGTCGCTGCAAGCTCGCAGCTAGCTTCCAATGCAGCGTAGTATATGCATTCGAATATATTCTTATTTAACACTTTGGCATCCACACTATCGAAGGGGTAGCGCATCAGCATGAAGGCGTCGGCCAAACCTTGGACACCTATTCCTATCGGGCGATGTCGCATGTTGCTCTTCCGTGCCTCAGGAATAGGGTAGTGATTTCTGTCGATGATGCGATTCAGATTTCGTGTCATGACCTTTACCACCGACTTCAGCTTCTCATAATTAAATGACTTTCTTCTAGGCTCCACAAACTTGGGAAGCGAAACTGACGCAAGGTTACACACAGCGACTTCGTCTCTGCCAGTAAACTCGACCACTTCGGTGCATAGGTTGCCGCATTTTATCGTCCCCAGATTCTTCTGGTTGCTCTTCTTATTGCAAGCGTCTTTGTACATCATATACGGAGTGCCTGTTTCTATCTGAGCTTGCAATATCGCAAACCACAGGTACTGAGCAGGTATTGTTTTCCTGCCACGTCCTTCCATTTCGTATTTCTCGTATAAAGCCTTGAAATCGTCACCCCAGACCTCCGTCAAACCCGGACACTCATTTGGACACATTAAGGTCCATCCGGCTGCACGCATATCACATCAGTAACGCAGATGCAGTACCGCATTGAGAAGGGGCCGCGGCTCTTAAGCGTCTCCATTTCTTCATACAAATCTGCGACCCACTCACCGTTATTCTGAACCCTTTCCATGAAAAGATCGGGTATCCAGAGGGCTCCGAACAGATCTCGAGCTCTACGTTCTTCCTTGCCGTGGCTCTTCCTCATGTCCAAGAAGTCGAAAATGTCGAAATGCCACGGCTCTAGATATATGGCCATACTGCCCCTCCGCTTCCCACCCCCCTGGTCCACATACCGAGCAGCGTCATTAAAGATCCTGCAGAAAACACGTATCCTCTCGTGTGATGAGGCAATAATTAGGGGGGCTCTCAAATGACGATGTACATATTCACCTGTACAACAGATACCGTCCTCCCCGATTACTCCGATTAACACGTACCTGAGCATTGGCAGCAGACCGTTAGCGTAGCCATTTGTTCCGCGGATGTAGCTATTCGTCGCTCGTATATCACTAACGTTGAGGCCAACTCCACCGGCTCTCTTCGAGATCAATGCGCACTGCCTTAGCGTACTGAAGATACCGTCTATGGAGTCTTCTTGCATCGTCAGCAGGAAGCCTTAAAACAGTGACACGCCCGCAGTTCGCTCCAGAGCGCCGTACACTGTTGCCATTCTTTCTCCCATTAAACTTTTTTACTCACCGTCTCGGTTTCTTTGGGAGAGAGCTTGGTACGCATATGTACTACGTAGAAGCGTTCCGGGATACAGCGGGACTCTGCTTACATGAGCTCATCTGTGGATGACATGTCCCCGAATTAAATAGCGTTGGAGAAGCGTGAGTGAAGTACTTTTGACTCATGAGCGTGTAAGTTTCCACAGTTCTCGAGAGATCGCCACAGTGAATGCCGCAGGCAACGCGCATCAACAAGTGTTGAGGCCTCTCGACGATCTTGCCATGTACTCTTAATAAATAAGACCTGAAGAACCCGGCACACGATAAAAACAGGGTCACGTGCGGGTGCAGAAAGCTGCGAGCCTACCCACTCACCTGCATTCTGCGTAACTTACTACATCATGTACGCGTGACAAAATTAACAATCTCTTGAGTATTGAGAGTCATCTGATAGACACGAGTCTCCCTTTTCGGACATGATTCAAAGTCCTTCTACTTTTTACGTATACGCGCACTCATGCGACTCACCGTTCGAGAGTTTTGTACCCGAAGTAGTCATAGTTGAAGTCCCGGCTGTAGTCAAGCGCAAGATTGATATCTGCTTGATTTTCCTTTACAAAACTGTATACCGCGTCGGTAGTCAGCGCGCAGTCTCTGCCCAGCTGATCTGCAGGTAAGAAAGTCTTTACTCCAGGACGCACGTGAGATTCTACGTAGATATTTTTCATGACTGAACGGGGTTAAGGTCACGGAGAAGGAGCGTCTTTAAAATATGCAGAGTACACTAGTCGCTGGAGGCATATGCCCCGGGATGCTGTCGTGCATTCGACCCGGCCGTTCGTAGTGTTTCCGGAGAGAATCACGCTTACCTTTATACAAGTAAAGGGTCTCGATAACTTTGAAGAAGTCGCTCTCTGTGTTCTTGTGCAAATAGTCCACCGCTATGCGAGCGGCAAGTTTTGAATAGTCGGGATGAGCGGTGGCCATGTAAGCTGTTCCGCACATACAGTTGCAACGAGTACCCACCACATTCGCGGGCAACAGCCGTGGAGGCATATACGAATCTCACACGTATAAGGTGGGGGCGGGAGACAGACAGTGTGCCCCCCATAGAAAGGGATGTAGCGTAACTGTACAGCCCACTGTTGTTTTACGGCAGGCCAGGAGACGTCCTGGTGTAGACGCATTTTCATCCGCGACACCTGCTTAAAATCACTTAAGAGTGTGATTGACCGGAAACTCTGCAGGTCAGATCTCCCGCGTGGCCCTGGAGTGATCTCCCCGGTTGAGTGCTAAGGACTCCCGTACGAATCCAGCGCTACAGCCGAGCATTAGGATGAACCACAGCGTAGGCCTACAGATCAACAAATAGTGAATCAGATGCTAAATACATTGTGGCTTCCCCTGTTGAAGGGGCCCACCGTACTAGTGGTTTCATACCATACTTACTACCTGTGTTTGGACACACGCAGAGACGTATGCGTAGGCGTGCACTGGACGAGAAGCCTTGTTGAGGGCCGTGAGCCTGGTTGTCGCACCAAACACCCACTGTCTATCTCCTCTTACCGCATGTTTGTGCGGCGAGCTCGTTGAATTCACTGGTGCTCATGCCTGCAGACATTCCCTTTCTTATCGATTGAGCCACCCTTGATGGATCCACCTTCGTGCACAAACCAAAACACAGCTGTTGGAGTTTTTCCCGGATGCGCTCAGCGGAGGGGAGCTCTTCTTTGCCATCTTCGTTTCTGAGAGACGACCCTGTGTTTCCGAAAGGAAATCCGCTGTTGGACTCCATGGCCACATCCGTGGATCTCGCGTTCCCATCGCGTGAAAGAGGAAATACTTGCTCTCTGGTGGTTCGGGCGTGGCTACCGCATGCGCCTCCGGCGACCCCTTCCTCAGGGCCAAAAGGAACACGGCAACTAAGAAGTGTCGACGAAAACAGAAACGTTTTAAAAGACCTGTGGAGGCCAAACGAAACGAGAGAGCTACAGCCGGCATCGAGACTGTGTTGACGCCGGGATGAGCGGATAACCGTTTGGGTAGCAGGGACTCTGCTTGGGGGTCGTCGAGCTGCATGCCAGCCAGCCGCACCTCAATGCCGGGCCTCTGCCTCAATGTGTGGTGCTGGGCTAACCGGGTTCGTTTGCTGCAACCTTTTTATTACTCTTTTTGTCGTCGCAGTCTGTTCCTCATTCTTCCTCAGAAAACCATCAGCTGAGTGCGTCGGAAGCGCATGTCCATCTCAGCAGCCTTGCCGGAATTTCCAGCTATGCACGAAGGGACTCTTCTCGAACGCGCCCCCAGGGCGATTTACACTTCATTAACGTTGCGATTGGGTTTTCTCGCAGTTCCCCAACTTTCTCGTAGTTCTTCGGCATCTCCGGCTCCGTCGGTCGATGCAAGGTGCAGATGTCGAGGTAGTAAAGTAAGACAGCTTCATGCGCCAATTTTCACGTCCGCAGCTCCTAACAGTCTGCTACTAGGTATATTCGTGTGTGTGTATTCGTATGTAGAAATGTGTAGAAGCATACAAACATATATATGTATCATATGGAAACTCACACGTTATCTTCCATTGTGAAGAAACGTACGTGTGTTGCCACAGGCGGTGCACGTGCAAGTACGGCACTCTTGTGTGGGATAATACACGCAACCTTGAGTCAAACTTCCGGTGGTGGTCCTATAGGCGCCGTGATGCCATATTTACGATGTCCTCAGAAATTCCCGTAAATGCTCCATCGCATTCCGTTGTAGTTCGTACAGATACCGTAAAGTCAGTTGTAGCACGGGGTCGCGCCTACTGTCCATATCTAAACATTAGATTCTCAACCGTTCTGTCAGGAGCTGCACCGTAATACAGGCAGCTTATACGCAGATTTCCGAGATTACATTGGTACTGTACAGCGCATGTCCGGAGCATCACTCTCCAAGGATGAAGTCGCTGGTACGTTGCATGACGTCGGAGCACAGGACTGGTATTGACTACCTGTCTGCGGGCAGTTGCTGAGATGTAAGAAGCTAAACTTCAAAGATCACTTTCCAATTCGAAGTCACCATGTGGCAACGGACAGGGAACCTTAAAGCCAAGCCCTACCAGAGTACTCAGCATAGTTGTGCGCGTAGCTGATATTCGTCTTCTAGTCGGCTCAACTTAGCAACAGCGGAACAACACCTTCTTTTTACATACAGCTGAAACTATCAACTACCGCGGAATCACTCAAGGCCTTCCCACGTCTATGCACACCAAGGTAGGGGAATTTACTTGAGGTATATTTGTATCTATAAGAATACCGTGGCGACGTTTTAAATGCAACATTTTCCTTCGGCATGATGCTGAAGCGTCCGTCTTACGCAGTATCACTTTCGGAGGGTTGTCACACCTTAACGGGTGGTGCTCAGGAATAGGTTGACACTTCTGGAGTCGAGAAAGATGGTATCGGGAATCCCCATCAACTGTGCTTCCCTCACGGTGTATGGGACTGCCACGTCACATCGCCGAACAGATGGCGTTATACCACGGCAGAAAGATCTGGATTGGGATGGCCATTTTTAGGATGGATACAATAACAGACTACAATATATATCACCCAAGAAAACTACCGCATCTTGGCCTGCGCTGAAAAACTCGGACGCCAATGTTCACACTGGTGTTCCACAAATTTCATGCTTTCAAACTCACCATATACCCATGCTGCACGTGTAGTAGTCCGCCGCGGACCCCTCTGCTCATCGTCGTCAACCAGCTCATCTCAGCAAACAAAACGCTTCTCTGTTTGGACTACGCAGTTGGGAAGGAATGTAAAAGTAGGCTTAAAAGGGACGGGCGTATTCATGGCACACATTAACGTTGCCAAGTATACATCGTTTTGGCGTCATCGACAGAATTAGCTCTCACTGCGTACTGCCTCTTGCACCCGTTTCGGGTGTATATTTACAAGCAGAACCGCAACGCGATGTGCGAAGGGTTTAGCCGGTTTTCACGTGCCTCTGTCTTCGTGCGTTGTTGCTTGGTCAAGAGAGCCTTTCAGCCTCACCCTGTCCAGTGTCTCCTAGGGTCCCTCGAATGATACCCACTCGGGTTTACTACGAAATCGCACCGCACATAGGTGAAATTGCTATCCCATTATCCAAAATTCATAACACAGGACGCACGTTTGCGGTACTGTTCGTCCGCAGGATTCGAAGTATACACAGGAGACACGGGGGGAGCAGTGAGCATAGAGTTCTGGATGGTTGTTACTCTTGAACATCCTAAGAGATCTGGTGGACGAAGCTGTGACTGCTCACACGCAATGCGCCCGGCAGCACGTGCGAGCTTATATTGTGAGTGCAGCGCAACCATAGGAGAGCGTGCGAACGCGGGAAGCACTGGCGGTGGGGGAATATGCGAGAAGTCCAGTGGCTTCAAGAAACGGTGAGCACATCCCTTGTTTACGAGATCGTGTTTCTCCATTTCGTTCGGCACCACCGCTCTGTCTACACCGTCTTTGGAAGCAAGTTGGTCAGTGGCTTTCCCTGTATTGAGAGAATGTTCTTGTGGTGGTATTCCAACAGAGCAGGGTGGTACGCTTTTCACTTCCCACTTCGTCCTCAATCGCCATTCCGGAACATGTACCCCAGACAAAGGGGGTGCTGTGACACCGTGTGACTTTGCCGATAGAGGAGCCTCCGCTGTTAAGGATCGTTCGATAATACGGGGAGATATTGGTAGATCCAGCGTGCGCTGAGCAGAAAGGTCTCTTTGCTCTTCTGCGTGAATTTTCTTCAGTCGCTGCTTAGTCACTACGTTTCCGGTGTCTTCACCGTTTTCGGTAATTCTGCGTTCGCGAAATTTTTCTATGCGCTCGACAGTGCGTGCATCCTCTATGACCACGTCCCGCACAGCCTTATTCACCTCATGGAAAATATCTACTGGAGACACAGTGTCGATATTCTCGGGTGAGACACTTTTTTGCTTGTCGAGTAATTTGAGGGACTCGAGCGCAGCAGCTGCCTCTTGAGCACGTCGACCCATCTCAAGCACAAGAGCAGTCCCAGCTTCTTTATTGAACCGCTCAGCCTCTACATGTAAGAAATTATAACGCGCTGCTGCAAGGTCGTCCAGCTCTTCCTTTGTTAAGGGTGCAACTCCTTCGGCACCGCATCCAAGTACCTTGATATTCAGGGGGGGTTCTTCACTTTCGCCGACTCGCTGTGTCATGGTGCGCGCCTCGTGATCTACATAGAAGAACGTTCTGAAGAAGGGGAGGGCAGGATAGCTACCATCTTTAGTATGGTTTATTTGCGAAATTGTCACAAACTCGCCCGGGGCAGTTCCTGGTAATCCTGGTATTCTGTACACAAAACTCTTTTCCTCGTTTGTAGCAGTTGTGTGTGTCCGAGCATCGCAAGCAGTCGTGCGGCCCTCGTGTTTCTTACAGTCCACGGTAGAGTTAACGTCCTCGACAGCAGAGCTATTGCCGTTTGTACAAGTGTGCAGCATTTGCTTCAGCTCCTCACAACGCTTCCTTTCCCTCTGCACTACCTCGGAGCTCTTGTGCACTACGCGCAGCTGCTGAGCAGCCGTTTCCAGAGGATCCGCCAGCATAATAAGCGGTAGGTAACCGTTTCCTGGAGCCCCACCTGGAGGTGAAAGTCCGGCGGGGTATCGGCCTTCGATTGCCAGTTGCTGAACTCTCTTCGCCTGTTCGTAGGCGGCCTTCGCCGTGAGTGCTGCGTTACTGAATGTCTGCCTCACGTCATCGTCTTTCCCAGGAGGTCGGTGGAGCGTCTGGCAAAGCGCCGCAGTAGCGTTGGCGACTGTTGCACCTGGCGCCTCGTATTTTCTCAAGTATTGTCCTACGACACTATCGGGAGAGGTAAAAGTTACGTCCGGTACCTGCTTCGGCTTTTCTGAGGAACTGCTGGCTTTGAGGGCTGCAATATTTCTTTTAATGTTCTTAATTAGCCGCTCCCGAAGTGTCTGCTCTCGAGTTCGCGCCTCCGCCTCTTCTGCCTTTGAAGCCTTTATTCTGGCAGTCCTCTCCTTGTCTTCTGCTTCCTTCTTCTCGTAGTAGGCAGCGTCTACCGCTATTGTATACTGTGATGCGTGGGCGAAGCGATGGAGGAGGCCAAGACTGGGTTCGCTTCCTCCATCGATTTGCTGTCGCACATATAGATAAGCGGTTGAGAAAGATATGTATACCTCGTCGTATGTACCTATAGTTTCTTTAATAACCTGAAGGGCTCCTCTTTTTTCGACCCATTCTAGGAAATCGTGACAGCGTCCGTTGAACAGGAGGATACGAAGGACAGCGGTCACTAGTGGAGCGACGTCGACGTCCCTTGCCGCCGAGAAAGCTGGCTTTGAAGCAGAGGATAGCACGAGAGCTGCGTGACGAAGTGCCTGTGTCAAGATCGTGTCTACCACGTGCCCTCCCATCCACATGCCAAGATAAAGCTGTGCCAGCATTAGGTGCCCTGCCATGTACAACCAGTGTTCTACTCCCAGCACTTTTTCAACAGTGCGAATAAGCTGTCCACATTCGGTATTCCACGCCTCAGGCGTAGGACGTCCCAGGCGTCCACGAAGAGCCATATAATACCCTGTAAGGTATATCTCCAAAGCTACAGGCATATCGTTATCAGTGAACTGCCTACCACATGCAGCGCATCTCCAGCGCCCTTCTCCCTCAAAGACGCAGTGTGCATTGTCTTTTGACTTTGTCATGTTCGCCTCCTGGCTCAGAGCGCCACTTGTGCACGTCTGATTCTCTGCGAGAGGGACTCGCTGCTTTGTCCCGTCAGGCTTATCAGGTACCGCTTCTTTCGCGCTCTGCTCTTGCTCTTCTTCAGAGAACTCACTGCTGCTGCAGTTCCCATTTGAGTCAGCCGACGTGAAAGCATCTAAGGAGGAGGTGCAGAGTGATTCAGAAATATATTCACAGTCTTTATTATCATCATCAGAGTCGGCAGTTTGGGTGTGCTTCACGAAGAGTTCTGTACTGCCGCAGGCTGCCGAGAATACCACACTAGTGCGGTGAGAGGTTCCGTCTTTTTCCACGTTGCATGTCGAATCCTCCTGGTGATGCCGCCCCCCCTTAGACTCTAGATTGTTTGCGTCTGCACTCCTGTGCTCCAGAGTATCTGTCATCTCCATATCTGCGTCCGTCCTTTTGGTCGCGACTGGTGTGCTTACAATACAAAGTTTGTCACGCATAGCTGTACTGCAGTCCTCTCTGTCAGGCTCGGAACAGACAGAGGACGGTGACACGTCAGAGCAGGCATCTGTTGAATTTTTTGATTCTCCCTCGTACGCTAACGCGACGCAGCTGCTGGCTACATGTTTTTCCGAAGAAACAACATCGCGTTCCCTTTCCTTCTTCACTTGTTCGGGTGGTACTCGTTTGCTCACTTCCATATCTGGCATCTGCTTGGTAACCCTGTCTGCTATGGGTTCCTCGTGACTTTCGGCGGCGTCCGCACCATCTGCCTGAAGTAGACCAGCACCGTCCTCCTGCCTTGTGGCTACGCCGCCACTGTGGTTGACAGCATGTTGTCTCGTTTTCTCATCTATGAAACACAACTTTGTAGGTCTACAGTGGGGGCATAAGACTGTCCGTTCTGGCTGAATCGGGTCCGAACAACGGGAGCATTCGCAAAAAATACGCTTACAAGCAATCACACGCTTGCGGCGTTCCTGCGTTGGCATATACAGCTGGTCTACATACGACATTGTAATTGGGCTGCCCTCAGGAATATCCCTCAACGCGAAAAATACAAGGAGCCCATCTATGTTCCGGTACGCAACGTTAGGCTGGCAAGAATGTTTGATTCGCGCCGCGTGAGGGTACAGCGCCCAACCCTCACCACAGCGTAGGGCATACGCATTCAACTTCATTTTTCCAAAAAAATCCTGGAACGCACCGACGCACCCTGTTGCTTTCACACTCCTGCAATGGAGTGCACAGAGTAACGCCTCTACTTCTGACAGATCCGCAGCGGAGCCCTCTAGCATGGTGAGCCGTTTTTTCTGGTGTTCCTTCAACCTCTGAAACGCTTTCCACAGTCCCTCCGGCGTCATCTGAGCTTTCAGCATTGGACGTTCAACAAATACTACGCTGGCCTTTTTCGCGAATCTAGACGCGCGTAGCCCGCCGCATCCGCCCTTGTTGCTCCTTACAATCCCCTCAACCTCTTCTCCAGCTTCCGTTGGATACAGGTCGTCACGTACAAACTCGGAGATCCTCCCACTTAAATTCTGTAGCTGTGCTATCTTTTCCTTGCACACTTTCTGAATAGACGGCACGCCGAGATCTTCGATCTTGATTGGAGCAGCCTGAGGGCTTACAACCATTCCCCTCTCCTCCAAGCGGTTTGTCTCAACCTGTCTGCTGTCTTCGGACCTATTCTCTGGTTGAAGGACAGCTGGAAATACAGCGCCTGTGCAAATTCTTTGAACCTTTTCATCCATTTCAGGCTCTCCTTTGTGCGCTGTGCCCAACGCGGCCTCTTCTGCTGTCCAAGTGTACCGGCCAAGAGAGTACGTAATCCCTCCAGCTTGTGCATCTTGATCCCCTGTTATGCTTAATGCAGCGTCCTCCGTTGTGCTTAAGGAGTGCGTCAGGCGTGCTTCCAGCTGATGCTTCTCTGCGCCTGTTTTCATAACTGGAGCCAGAAAGATCGGTGGTGGCTTACGAAACAGTCGAGCACGCGGAGTCAGGGAGTCCTGGTCGACGAAAGGCTTGTTTACGTTCCGTCTGATATGCCGTGGAGTCTCCGCAGCCGATGAGTCACTCGACGTCGTTGTTCTGGGTGGCGTACCGTTTTTGGATACTACGCCTCCCGCAGCCAAACCTCCTGCACTCGTCGCTCTGGGTGGAGCTAGAGACTTCTGCACTGTCTCACCGGCTTGTTCTTCCGTGTCGTAAAAGACCCGCACTTCGCTGTTAAGGACTTTCACGTAATCCGGCGGCACCTGCGAGTACCGCCCTGGACGCGTCGCACCACCGTCTATAACACCGCTAAGAGTTCCTCTGAATCCACGAACGGGTCCAATGTACGTGCTACGTGTTGCGGTCACTGGTACGTGAAGTGCCTGTCCATTTAGAGCGGTGCATCCGAGTTGGGGCTTGCAGTTCGCAATATTGGGTGATTGTTCCACTGCGTTGATCTCGGAATCCTCTGCGCACGTCGGTGTTACCGAACCCCGTAATGTGGTTCCGCTGTAAGTGCGGCTCTCTAAGGATTGTCGCAAGTGCGCCTCACTCCTCGAGAGGTCACCAGCAGGGACTTTGGGCACCCCTTCAACAGCGAGTGAACCGTGTTCTCCCAAAGCGCTTGCAGGTCGTAAAACTTCTGAGCCATGAACGCTTCTTCCACGTAAAATTTCTTCAGTAGGGCATCTCTGTCCCATGTTGCTGTTGAGCGCCTCCTGTTGTGTTCCCTGGATACCCAGCGCGGACGCCGACCCCGAAGACACATCAAGTGGCGTCCTTTTATGTGGAGATACGGTAGCGGTGCTGCTTCCGTCTTCTAGACCTCGTGGCCCTGAAGTTCCCGGGCTTGCAAATGTCCTCATGGGAAGAACTGGTATGTTGAACATATTAAGATTTTCCACGAGTTGCTCATAAGAGATGGAACCAGAGCCATCTTCTGGGTTGACCCACCGACTGATTTCCTGCGGCGCAATTTTTGCGTAGTAGCTCAGCCATTGGGGGGAAGCCGGAGCAGTTGAGGCTGAACTTTCCCCGCCATCATTTGGATGGTTTTGCGGCACCTGGCGCTCTGGCTGAAAACCTTCCGTGCCTCCTGCACTGACGCGATACTGAGGCCCATTCGGTTCCACAGAAAATAACTTCGTAAGCACGCCGAGCATCCTGAGTGCGGAGTAACCGGACTCGTGCACACCGGTATACGTAGGAGGGGGAAGAAAGGAGCGGAGAGCCGGAGCCTGTCGGGGCAAGAGGTGCACATCTGCCGAGGCGCCAGTGTCCCAATTATCGCCGAGGACAGGCCAACCGATCGAATGACGTGCCCAAATACACAAGGTTTCCTTCAGAGATGCACATACGGAGGGAAAGCCTTCCAGCCACCAGGTGGTAGAATACTACTAGGAATCACGTCCAGACGCATTGCGAATCTCAATTTCAGCTGGGCATTGTTTCCGTGATAAAGGAACTGCTTTGTGTGTAACGGGATGCGTGGGCGAGAAATTTCTACGCGCCGGCCACCGCGCTGACGGTCGGGTCGTGTACGTTGGCTGATACGCGGGCGTAGGGGCGCCACGCGAGGCCGACGCTGCGTGCCCTGTCGCCGGTGCGGAGTACCACGCCCACAATAAAAGGAACATGGGAATTTGAAGCTGTAGTGAGCAAATTATCGGGAGAAGAAAGAAGTGAACTACCTCGTCTAAGTATGAAGTACTCGGCGAGATGCGGAGACTAAAGCATTGCTTCTTACAATGGTTGGCGCTCGTACACAGCTCAAGCCAGACGAGTTAGCTAGCGCGCCGTCCCCTTGCCCTTCGCTGGACGACGCACTGCACAGCCGCCGCGGTCGCATCGCCTTCTTTCTCGTAGCGTGTTGAGCGTCATAATTGATATTTGGACCCTCAGCCGCGTTGAACGCGAGTGGAATGCAGAATTACTAGATGTATTCCGTACACTAGAAGACTTAATAAAGAGCCTTACAGAGTCGATGTGCAGTGACAACGAGTGGACGTGCAGAACACGGCCCGCCCACAGGGAGAAGGCCTCAGCAAGCTGACTTTCGGACGAGCAAAACTGGGAAGCGTCACACTTCGTGTATTTACAACACACGATTTCTGTACGGGCTTCAAGACCCTCCACAGAATATCGAAGCCCTAACGACGGAACAAGGTTGATGTGCAACAGCTTAGCAGGGGCTTCACACCAGAAACCTGCGCGGCAAAATTTACTCTTGCAGGCCATGTAGCGTACGTGAGACACATTAAGCGAGGTGAGAAATTAAACTTCCCCCAACCAAGGGTTTTAGGGAAAATCCTGCCGCACTCGAGACGAGGTGTAGCTAGGCCAACACAAAAAGCTTCGATGCAGCATGCAAAGCAAGACTCACTTGACCGCATCTCAGCTCGTCCTGTACAGACTACCAAAGCACTACACGACCATTTTACGAGCACATGCGGTACGTCCGCCGAACGTGGTGCACCCCTGCCAGCTCGTAACACACAGAGGAATCCCTGCGGCATAGAGGTTTACACTGCTGGACGTGTGCTAATAGAACAGCACGAATGTGCGGTGAGGATCCGACCGTCCAAAAGCAAGAAGCATCGGGCCGAACGCTGTCACAAGTATGCAAGCTGTGCCCGTACGTTCGAATTCAACGGAAACGCACCTTACAAACCCTTCGCAGACCGCATCTGGGGGAATTGTAAAGGAAGGGCGCCGTTGTCCTTACGTTCCAGTGGAGCGTCTACGCACCCTCCACCACGACGCACGCTACGCGGACGATGAACAGGTATACCCGACACGCCGCTTCTATATCCATGACGAGCGTTACACGAGTGCCAGCTCGTGATAAGCCGTCTAACCGCCAGCACCGAATGCAGCCGCTGTCACTTATACTTCGTTTTCTCCCCTACGTCGTCAATGGCTGTATTTGCTGTGTCGCCGGCGAGAACATGCGTGGCTACTGTACAGCACCTATGCGTATCAACTGACGGTGTCTGCACACATCGCGTACACGTTTTACAAACTACACACGGATACAATAAAAACCGAGTAGGGCTGGCTGCATCATACTCACACGCGCGGGCGTATATCCCGTAGCAAATGGTGAAGCTACCGTACGAAATCGCTTTGGTTCTTGTTCACGGGTCTTCACTGCTTTCCTGTAAGAGGACGCGAGCAGATGCGTATGTTCGCTGTAGATCTATGTTCGCTTACACGCGGTGGTCTCCCTGCACCTTTCATCGCTGGCAAGATCCATGCTTTCCACAAGTGCACCTGATTAAGAGCAAAACTGAGGTGAACTCCACAGGAATCGAAACGCATATGTGGGCAAGCGGACAAACTTGCACGTGTAGCGGATGTCAGAATGTGCGCGGAGAAACACCAGCAGAAGATTTTGCACTGCTAGTGGCTGCCTCTGCAGATGTTCTTCGCCACCACAACTCAGAGCATTCCGCGGGCGATACTGACCGCGAACGCAACGAGAACACGGCGAAAACAAAGGACCACTAACGTGATGTACGAAATGCGACTTCGGAAACGTGCATACGTCTGACTGTACACTAGTGTTATGGCTTGCACGAGCTTCCGTGGATACACGAAACAGTTAACGTTTAACTATTTCAGCAGTTGAAAGTGCTTGCATCGAAAAGCGAAAACCATCGCTTTTCGATGGTTCTGACGACGCTATGTAACACCACGCTGCCATGACGTGCTGCTGCCTGCGATGCCTAGACATCATGAGCAGACGTTAGTGAAAAGCAGCAGGCTGACTCAGCGCCTCCGGTGATCTATGCCCTTGGTAAACCAGCCTCGGCAGCCCAGTGTCGTAAAGTAGCCGCACAAAACGCGCAGGCTCCATTACGAAGACCGCCTACACCGTCCCGGTTGCAGCAGATTCGAACGGCAGTACCCGTGCGGCTGCGCGAAACGGTGAAAGGGCGGAATTTCAAACAAGCTTGCTGAAATTCAGAAAAAGTAACCTCTCTGGACACGGCATCGTTAGAACAGCTTCCAGAACTCGCTAATTTACATGAGGACGACGCGCACACGTATGTCTTCGTAAAATACGGGATCGCGTCGAGCTTGCCGGTGTGTCAGACGGCTTGACGACTGCAAGAGCATCAGTCACTTAACTGCCAGCCAAAAACGCACTCTCCTCACACGGAATGCCTTCCGCTTGGGGAACGTCATCCGGTAAACGGGAGCACGCACAGAGCCATCATTCACTACTCCCACCTACTGTGGAATCAACATACAAAGTAAAATCCAGTCCCGGTCCGCTTACGCGCGGCCTACCGCACCATAAATAATCATTAGTTTAATCCACTCAGAAAAGCACTTGCAGACACACATGCAGTGAACCTGCTTCTGTGCAGACTATCTTGCCCCAAGATTTCACCTGCCAACCTCTGCCATATAAACTGGAAAGCAGGTACACCACCGCTTGAGGTGTCGCTGCAGCCCACCACGCCGGTTTCCCATACACCCCAGAGTCTCTCCTGGTAACGACCACTCGGTCACCTACCAACGCTTACAACATTGAGACCCGTGTACGTCGTGCGCAGGCGAGATTTCCCACCATACCGAGGGTGCCCGTGTCTCCATGCCTTGCGTCATAGATATACAGAACTCACGTCAAAGAGTACTTAACCGCATGTGTTCTCAGATATTAACCATATATTCCACCTATCCCCGACAACAAGTGAACGCACATCCAGTCAGTACCTTTGTCGATCACCCCCCCACCTCTCACCGCCACCGTACGAGTATCCACTACCTCCTCCCCAGGATCTCTCTGCTCTCTCACCCCCTACTCCACCCCCTTCTCCGTGCCAGTTACTTCGCGCACCAGCCCGCATGCCCCCTCTCATTCCTCCACGCCCGCCGCGGCCACGTCCACCCGGGCCGAACCCGCCACGGCCACGGCCCCCGAAGCCCCTCCTCCTTCCACCGAAACCCAAGCCGCCGCCGCCCTCCCCAGCATCCCTATCGCCACGAATACCAAACCGATCTGGACCGCCGGGTCCTCCCTCTCCACGACCCTGATAGCGGCGATCATGGGCCAAGGCGAACCTGTAGCATGAGAAAGGCATCAAATCGGAGAACCTGGTCTAATGAATGGGCGGCACGCATCAAGTGAAGGAAGACGTCAATGCGAAGATTCAAACTGTATAGTACGTCGTGCAGATACTACGGAATTTTCTCGTATGTCAAGCTCGCGGTATTTTCCCTCAAAACGCACACCAACCCTCAGTGTCAACGACAACGTCGCTGTACGTGATTGCCACTAATCCATCCTGTGCTCACGGTGTAGTTGCGGTCCTACCATCGCAGCTCTGAACCACACACCTTCACCACATTCGTTTGATGATAGAGTTACCTGGTTACTTCACCTTGTGGTGCGTCCAGACACAATAGCTGTACTTGGTGTAAACCCACTTACTTTGGATTTTTCATGTTCAGTGTCAGTTCATTCTGTTCCACAGCGCTGCTGACATTTTCTGCCAGCGAGTAGCACAGCTGCTGCAGCCGGGTGCGCTCAACCCTGCTGATTAGGATGTAGTGGCTTGATTCGTCCCAGCTTGCATGAATCTCCTCATTAATCATCATCTGTACAGGGCACAATGAGGCCACGCACAGTTTCGATAAGTTCTGGAATCGGGTCTTAACAAAGCTCCTGGACGTAAAGCATAACCACCCTTCCTGGGACCAGACGTCACCATCTTGAATATCTATATAACGCAGTTCGGCGCCAGCTGAAGCACAACCTGACACACAACAATATCTGACTGCAGTACAGCCCATCGGGAATCCAGTTTCTTACCTTGCTGATTATTGAGTGGACTGTATTCTGAGGCAACGCGAACATGCTGCAAAGCTGTGCGATCGAGAAAGAGTCATAAAGGGAGAGATACTGAAAGGTAACACACACACAGCAGAAACACATCACCTTAACCAGGACACGCGGTGAAGGATGCGTTCCTGGTTTACCGCATCCCCCTCGGTTGTTTCTGGATACAGTGTCATTCATTGTCTGCACGACGTAGCACCTTACTGTGAATATGTAGGTGCGCATGGCCTCCTGCTTTATCTTCTTCTCGAACATCTCTTGAATCTGTTTGGCGTTCAGCAATTTCTCCCATATTCCCAGGCTAAAAACATGTCGGCAGCACTCTTGCCAATCGCCACGTTGCAGAGCTTTTGTAGCTGCCATCACTGTTTCCCTGGCATTTTCCGGGGGACCCGAAAACGCTTGCCTTTCATACATTTCCAGCATGCGGCGGAAATGCTTGCTTGTTGGGCGCTTGCGGTATTCGTGCGGGTCGTGGGCCATCTGAGGAACTTCGATAAGCATTGCGGAGCTGTAAGCATACGAATAAAACAGCACCAGGTGGAAATTTGAAACCGTGCCATTCCCCGTGTTGCCTGTTGAACGCCCTGCTAGAGCACTCGGATAATACCCCAACGTGACGGCTCTGGCTATATGCGTTAGACCTTCGCGGCGCGCCAGAAGAGTGCAGTGAAATGTCTGTAATGTACAATGTATCTGAAACATGATCTGCCTCTCCCACAGTACGCGTTCGGCAATCGCATTTTCATGCGCGGTTCAACCCCGTAAGCTACCTACATCTGAAAACTCACATATTATGAGCGCCTTCAATCAGCTCCATACTGATATGCATGTGGTAAGGTAGAAGTCTCCGTTTCTCAGCCCTTTCTTGCTCGAGAGTTCTTTCTACGTTCTTCAAATTTGACAAGCCTTGCGCAAGAAGCTCCTTGTGTTTAGGACAGATTTCTGACAGGCACGCGTGTGCCTCGGGTATTAGACCATTACGGAACGCGCACAGTCCGAGCTGTACAAGATTGCGGTTGTACAGAATCTGAGTCTGCACATCAGTCTGCACCGCCAGCTCTTGCACATTTGGCGTGAGAAGCAGATCCCGAGCTTCATAGTAGTCGTCGTGTAGAGCCTTATTGTACGCCAGATGCAAAAGCGCGCGGGTTCGTTCGCGAGAATTCTCTGCAGCACCCATCAGCGCACAAACGGATCGTCGGGCGTGCCAGAAACCTCCCGCAAGTGCGTATCACGCGGAGCAACGCTGGCGTCACCACTTTAATTCAGCAGGTGCGTTCTTTTTACACGAAGGGCTTTTTCCGAAGTGATCACTGACCTAGCAGACGCATACAAATCCATGGCATGGTACAGCATTCGGCAAGCAGGCATACCTGCCTCACAGCAGTGCCGGAAATTGCAGTGCCATTACAACGCGGTAAGTCCCGGCGACACCCGCACTGTGCTTCCGCTCACCTGATTCAAAAACAATATTCGTTAGCTTCTCCGTGAATTCGGACGGCTTCACACTCTCGTCCGGTAGCTGACAGGCTATTTCCGTAGGGAGTCTCCTGCGGATCAGTTCCCACATCCGTGATGCTATGGTGTCATGCCTGAAGCACAAGACGCGTTAGCACCGCAGAGGAGCCAGCTTACTGTATACGGGAACGGCCACTGCATCTTCATGCATGTACGTGCGGAAAGCGTGAACCCATGTCTTGCATCAACCATGCGGTAAAAACAAAGCTCTTCCGCCGGATGCACGAAGCAAGTTGTACAAATTGCTGCAGAGAATTCTCCCTACTTGCAGTGCATGTGTTCGTTGATCCGGAGAGCGAGTGTCGCAGCATGTGGCTTGCATTCTCTGTTCGTGAGAAAAACCCAAGCTCTGCAGAGAATGGCCATCATATCGATACTTTGTCCCAAGCGTTCCTTGTATTCTTCGGAGTGGACATCCGTAAACTGGAGACTTTTCATCAGCTCATCGTCCAAGCGCTCGACGAAGCTTGTCAGAATCCCTGCGGATACTGCTTCCGCATCGGGAGAACCCACCGCCGCCTCCATGCCTTCACTGGTGGCTAGAGCCGTCGGGATCAAATGGGCGTCCGGATTTTGCTCGAGAAGTTCCAACACACGCTCGAGTTGGCCGTATGCCGTCAACCACGTGCGACTCGTTAAACACGCGAAGACACCCATCGTCGTATCAAATTCGGCACTAATCAGGTGACCGAGAATTTCCAATTCGCACTGCGCGCCAACTGTTGCCGCCAGCTCAGCGAGTCGCTGAAGAATGCGCGTCTGCTTCACACGGTCGACGCCCCGGCGCCCCCGCCTTTCCACCACCATCTGCACGCGTTTCCGTATCACATCTACATCCAGATTCGTCGTATCGAACAGGCTCTCCATATCCTTGGCGGAGTATTCTGCACCGCCGGCAGCTTCTACAGTGCCCTCCTCACGTCCCGTGCGCTTACGGTGAGTGGCCACCTTTTTCTTCGAAGAGCTTGAAGTTTTATGACTCTTGCGACGTTTCGCCTCGTCTCCATCTGCCCGCAGTCCCCATTTAGCCATCGCTGCCTTGTGCTTGTCAGTTTCGTCTCCGGAAGAAAGTGACGATTCCTCCGAGTCCGACCATTCGCTGCCCTCCTCCGAGCTGTGCTCCCCCTCACTACTTCCACCTGCTTCACCGCCCTCCTTCTTATGTCGGCGCGCACTAGAGCGCCGCTGTTTAGCGTCCTCCTCCTCCTCTTCGGATTCCGATGACGACTCGGAATACCTATCCTCGTCCGACATATCACTGCTTTCATCCGACTGAAAACACCGATCCGAACGCAAAGTGTACACAGACGACGGTGAATACCTACCGACAGTATCGCAGCCAAGAACGTGCTCACGAGATCGCGCCCTTCCAGTGCACAGAAACGACGCAGTGCGTCGCGAAAGGCTAAAAATTTCAAATATATAGACCGGACTGTTGACGCATCACCTGCGACTGTCCGTGTACACAAATTTATTTACGCACGCTCGTGCGAATGAACGTGCATCTGTACACTGTATGGTGCGCGCGCAGGCGATCGTTTAGATACACTCAACATCAAACTCACGTCGCCGCCATCTTCGCTGTCGCTGGTCTCAAATTGCTCCGGATTTGTTCGACACAACTCGACTTTCTCTTGCCACTGCTCGTTCGTCTTGCGGACCTTGGCCCGAACCGTGTTGAATGCTGTCGCCTTCGCCTTTGAGAGTTTCTTGAACGCTTCCTTGTCCCTGTGCTTCTCCTCGAGAAAGCCTTCCAGCTCCACCAGGGTGCGGACAAAAAAGTTGGGGACGCCTTCAACGTCCACGACTTGCTGGGCCTTCTGGAGGCAACGCACGAGGCTCTCGTAATCTGAGTGCCAACCACATCATCCCCACAGACAGGCACGTGCCTACGTATACATGTCTACGTGTACACGTTCCGTGCTGTCTCGCAACGGGAAGTCTACTGGGGCACCTGCGAACGAAAACCCCCCCGAGCTGCCGCAAGTTGTGACCAGCATCGCTCTGCGGCTTCGATGGGTGAAAGTCTTGTAACAACGCGACGGAGTCAAAAGCATTCGAAGGCTGGAGCAGGGTTTTGATGCTGTGATTAGCTTTCTCACCTTTGTAGAGCTCCGAGAAATCGCATATTTTCATGTGGTTCTTCATTTGTCTGATAACTTCGCGCATGGCCGCCCACCGTCGGTCTTTCAAAGACTTCACTACGCGTCCCCCCTCTTCATCGCTGCTGCTCGTCTCAGCAGCTGCCCACCTATTGACTGCCGCGGGCGCCTTCCGTTGCACCTGGCAAACACGCATATATCAACTACCAGAATAATGAGCACCACGGGAGATGACTCGACAATACCAGCTACGTTACAGGAACCTACACCACGACGCTTCAAGCGAAGAGCAGAGAAGACAGCGGGTCACGTTGAGCCTGATGAAGACTCGCGTTGATAAGCCCTCGAATGTAATAGTACGCCACAACAGTGATCAATCTCCACTACGTTCAACGGACGAGCTCTTTCGACCGCCGAGCGGGGGCGCAGCACTCCTTCCCTGTGGCAGCGGCACAGCTACACGGATTCCTTGTCATAGTGAATTCGAACGTCCACGTGCTAGCACGCCTTCAGAAATTAGACGCACCTCTGGAGCAGTCTGTGCCTCAGGTTGACCGCCATCATCGGACCCGGAAGAAACCCCCGAGTCATCTGACTCACTCCCAGCGGCCCAAAATTTCGACTGCATCTTGTGTAGCACGTGGCAGGAAAAGGTGAGGCTTTGTCAAAACCCGCTGCCGCTCTTCCTACGTATGACGGTCCTCGAAGGAATGGATTTGACTGCGCGTCGCCGGCGAAAAAAAGACGTTGCGCTTGGGATTCCCAAAAGTGTAAGCGACACAGCTCGATCGCAACCCGCACGTGGGGGGAAAGATGATGCGGCGGGGGCCGCAGCGTGCACAAGACGGAGGAAACAAATTTCGACTACGCCCTGAAGTAGAAAACGAACGACAAGCTAACGCAGAATATACTTTTGCCCGTCCCTTGTGGCGGAGGAGACAGAAAACATGTGGAAAACCTACCGGTGGAGGGGGTCTCCCCTTCCCGTGAGCGGTGTATTACTGTCAGCACATGGCATGCGTTGTTGCCTTGTGGTCCGTACATCAACGGGCACAGAACCAGCGCCATCCCCCCCTCCGTATCGCAGGTGGCGCAAAGCAGTAGCAGGCGCGCACACGCAACACGTCGCGCACCTGGAGGTGCTCGGTGGCGTCGCCACCATCGATGCTCATTAGTGCGGGAAGGCAGGGAACTGGGACTGTTGTCGAGCTTGCCATTTCAGGATTGCATCTTCTGTTCTGCGCCCAGTGAAGTAGTCAGAAGCCTCTGAACGGAAAACTGCAGAAATTAGGACACGTGCTGTGCTCCTGCTCCACTTTGTGGCGTTCTCCAGTTGGGCAGATACCCTCAACTCTGAAAGGGCACTGGCTGGTCACATAATGTGGCCCCAAGTGTCGCTTCAGGGCAGGACACAACAATATGGAAAAGCGTGCGGTGCACTGGGATTGCTAGCGATACACTGTGGAATTCTAAGTATCTGTCCAGTAGGACGCTTACCCTTCCCACGGGGCGGTCGGGGGTACAATTCACGCCATGGGGCGCAAAACTTCCGTGAAACCCTCCTAAGCTGTTCTTATCGAAAGCGCACTGGCTTGAACTAGCGTATTCTAACTCAGAATCGTCTATAGCGGGACAAACTTGTGCGCAGACCCCACTGTGCTGGCTCCACTGTGACACACAAACCCTTCTTACAACTTCACGAACTGATCACGAGGACGCCCCAGTGCTGAAGGAATTCGTAGTTTTCTTACGAAAGAGTTCATCGGCGAGCACATCAGCAACCCTCGAAGATGATGTCCGTGCGTCGGATCAGTCGTGAATATCCTGTGTGGGGTTCCGCATTCACCCTGCGCGACAGGAAGTTCCGGCTACGATAGCCAGTGCAGGTGAAGTATGAGGGGGTCACGAGGCGCACCCCCAAGGGGCCTAAATCCATTTTCTGTGAGCGTAAGCACTGCAGGACATTAACATACACAACTGGTGCAACTAGAGCATGGTACAGAAAATATAGATGTGGACACTACGAGGAAGGGTAGCTCTGCGCACGATGGGGCGGTGCGGTGTGACTTAAATGAAGGTGTAGGACACAGTTTAACGGTTGCACGCTAGCGACTTGTTAGTGAGCGATGTTGCCACGTGGTGAATTTTCCATCTGAGGACTCCGGAAGTTCGTCAACAGGAGGCGGACGTAAGTCCTCCTTCTAGACGTGTATGCGAACGACTCCCCTCTTAATGGCATACTAAAAAGCCTCCACTAGCCTACACTGTTATCTGCGGACAGGATTGTGCATTTCCTGCTGTCGTTTATTTCCTACGCCACACGAATCCCTCGTGTAATTAGATCTACCCTCAAAGAAAAGAATAGGGGAGAGATGCTACTGAGAAAGGCGGGAACGACTGCCCTAGTGTTTTATACTAAAAATGGCTAATTTTGTGGTGTACTAGAGGATGCAGGGAAACAATAACAGGAAAAAGCAGAGCACGCCCTTTTCCGTAGTCGACCCCCACTCAGGACATGAAATTGAACAAGGAAGTGGGCTATTCCGCGAAATCACGCGTTGGGGACAATGTCTGTGAAGAGCTGCATCTCTGGCTGCAACACAGTAGTCGCATCAGTCACGTGCATTCAGCCCCGTTATGAACCGTGCGACGAAGTTTGTTCTTGGTAAACTTCTATGTCCTAAAACAACAACAACAGTGTGCGTCTACGCAGAACTAAGTGTCCACTCCATTGAGACTCGGTGTTGTCCTCCGGAGGACCGTCCGATGCGTATTGCTGAGCACACACAGGATTCCCGCGTATGTCCCCCTCTGGGTGAAATAGCGTACAGGTACGTACGTTAGTCGGTATCAGTGGTCACGTGCCATACGGTCTCAATAGACCGCCACCCTTTCGGCCCAGTGTGAGATGCCTTACTGGTCCCTGGGAAACTGACACGTCCCGAGCACATTCCTCATAAAAGTAGAGCATGCTCGGGGAAATGGCAAACCGCGGATGGGTCTACATGTACGAACTACCGGGAAGTCCATCCGCCGGACAAGATCTATCGCAAACACGGGAGCCAATATGTGGACACGCGTCATATTAGCGAGAATGGGACAACCTAGGCATTTACATACCAGGTCTACGACGATGACTGATGGTGTCTGGAGGATCAGAGTAGTTTTCAGCTCCCAGTGCGAATGGAGCAGAAGAACGCAGTAGCCCGGCGGTGCAGTTTCTATCCGGGCGTCTCGTTTCTTTGCGGACGCCGCAGGCTGAGCAGTGTGAAAAGTATCACGTGCTGTACGGTGAGAGAACTCTCAAGAACCGGCATCTGGAGGTTGACAGCAGTCTTCGGATGTTTTTCCCTACAGAAAAATAATAGATCGTGTTACAGTGCGAAATAAAGCTTTCTGTGTCGCTTACCTCCGCTTAACTCGACGTGCGATACATGCATTTCCTATCGGGCTCACTTTGCATTGGGGGAAGCGACACCTTTATAATCTAATTTTTTTAAAGCTTGCCGAAACGTCAAGCGTGCCTTCTGGACCGCCTTTCGCGCCCTCGTGAGAGCGGAACGCAGTGTAGTGCGGCTGAGTACCTGCGCGCGACGCAGACGGTTGAATGGCCGTGCTCGCTATATGGGTCGCCTCGCGGATTTGCTGCAAAGTCGTGGAATGGAAGACTTCACTTTTTTTCCAGTTCCCTCGGTGTCATCAGATCCAAGTCACTGCGCGTCAAGCAGTGCTTCAGTCTACGCAGGCCAGTGGCAGTGCCGGCCCATGTAGCCCGTGTAGTACAGTGGTATGCCCGTCCCGAATAATGCACGTGCAATATCTCCCTCCAAGGCGTTGACGCACTAATTACTGACGAAACCGAAGTCGGCGGATCTTCTCGTTAATCGCCAGACGTCATCGTTCTTCTCTGCGTCTCGTTCTACGGACCACAACTGCTGGTGACAAACACCGAGATTCGTGCGCCCAGAGCGTCGCATCTTCGTGTGTTAGCGCAGTCTTGCTATTACTCTTTTTCTCTGGTGCGCTGTGGCCCTGTACCGTAGGTTAGTCTTCTCCTTTGGGGAGCAATGGTCGTGTACCGATGACGGGACGAAATTTTCTCTGCACCACCGTGGCGAGACAGCAGGATGTGGCGTTCACCGTGAGTGTGTCGTACTGTTGAATACGTAGAGACGCTGCGGGATAGCGACATGCCACGTAGATGCTATACCGTATTCTAGCTACACGGAACACAGTACATCTCTAAATAGAGGCGTGCTCAGACTGTTGAGCGCAAGATAGGCTATTGTGCGATACCAGACAACCAGAGCAACTCGCTGCCATCGGCCCATTCGTAGCGCAACATTCTACGTGTCTCAGCGATAGATAAGTTGCCCTTTCTTCTGACAGTGTGCTAAAAGAACTGTTCTGTCGTAAAAAATGAGATCTTCTTGATCAGGAGAACTTAAATGTTATCTTATCTACCGGGCTCCTTCTGTTTTTGCAATGGAATCTTGATTTGAAACCCGTCCTCCGAGATGTACGACAGAAAAGTGTGTTGCTGGACTGTAATTCGTCGACTCGTAAGCGTTGAGTGAGCCCAGACAGTGGCCTTTGGGAAGGAGTTCAGCTTGGGCGGGACGTCTTCGTGCCTCTACAGCAAACGACTCGCACTCTTTCCCCGCCACGTTCTTGAAGAATTGCTCTGCCGCAAAGACGAGGTCGTCTAAAGTAGGGCATAGGTGTTATCTTCTCGTCAAGGCTGCTTTGCATTTGCAGTCGAATGCTCCTTTAAAGCACGTTCTTCCGCGCATACGCACACAAGTGAGTTGCTGGACCTCTGCAATTTGTCGGTCTGTGAATGTGTCGAGACACTTGTCTTTGGGAATAAAATCAGTCTGCAGGGGGTGCCCCTTGCAGACAACGTATTTTTATTTCCTCGCCGTGGAGCAGCCAGCTTACAGACTGACTCTGGGTGCGTCACGTGTGATCGTCGCTGCCTCCCCCTCCGTCAGCAAGACATCTGCTGAGAAGGACACAAATCTGAAGGAAGAATGAACTTGTCTTTGCAGGCTCTGCAACAAAATAACTTGTAATTACAGTTGCACTTTTTCAGAGGATACGACCTGTTCTCGAGTGAGGCCGTCTCAGACCTACTCATCTCAAACAGAGGGAAGGACAGGCACTGGTCATCACGGCGCAAACCTTCAGTCACGCTGAATCTTTAAAAATTTCCGCATCGGCGGCAAACACTACTAGGCGTGTCTTTTCGTTGACCGACCGCGCGCCGGGGACAACTTTAAATGCACCCACCGAAGCTCATTCTTCAGCTGTTATGGCGACACTCGGCCTTGTCCCTGCGATTCAGCGTGAATCAGCTTCTTCTGCGGTGATGGCAGACGCGGAAGCGCCACCAGGGAGTTACAACAGCGCAGTTAAGTCACCACCGGTATCCTCAAGCACCTCACCTGGAGTACCACAAACGGCCACTCCGTCCACTCAGGCTTTAACGCGAAGAGGGGTTTTTCCTAGTCAGTCACACCGTTCGTTTGTCGGAAGCGATTTTCGAGAGGCTCGAAGCCGCTCGTTCGCGATGGCGCCACCTGCAAATCCTCAGCGAAGAGGTTAGGCATCTGAAACCGCTCGCCGTGGATGCGAATTGTGGCAGCTCGTTAACAGTACATTTCCTCTGTACCTCGACGTGTTTCGCGCCAGTGAGATGTATTCAGGGCGTCGGTTGTTGTGTGGGTGGCTGCAGCTGTGCTTCAGGGCCTGCAGAGTCATTTTCATTCTCTGCTGCTTAGGTGTGACTGTCCTCGATTTGCAAAACAGGAAGATGTTGACTTAGTGACTATTTTTCTGCGATCATGACCACTGTATCCTCTATCGTAAATAGAGTGTGTCTGTCCTCGATTTGCAAAACAGGAAGATGTTGACTTAGTGACTATTTTTCTGCGATCATGACCACTGTATGCTCTATCGTAAATAGAGTGTGTCTGCCCTCGATTTG
>KL647299.1:974094-1193401 GCA_000727475.1 Sarcocystis neurona | reverse complement strand
GGTGACTATTTTTCTGCGATCATGACCACTGTATGCTCTATCGTAAATAGAGTGTGTCTGTCCTCGATTTGCAAAACAGAAAGATGTTGACTTAGTGACTATTTTTCTGCGATCATGACCACTATATGCTCTATCGTAAATAGGTTGTAAAGCGCTTGAGACCAGTGAGTGCGACTACAGCGTTACTGTAAAAAGAGGTCCTTCCGTCGGGCTTACCGCTGCGTTGTGCCCGTGGAGTGAACGTTGTGTCAGGCCGGGATATGTTTCATTTTTTAGCGTTAGTACGCTATCGTCCCCTCCTCTGCATTAAGCCAAGTGGGTCGAATTTTGCAACGATTGTGTTGTTGCGGCCACTAGATTTGTGGAATCTTCGACCATACCTATGTGACATGCGTGCCGTCCTTTGTGATATTTCAGGCTCGGTGCCATCAAGTGGAACTTCAGGTGCCGCGCAGCGTGAGTCTGTCGCCCTTCCCGATCACAGTGACGCTCCGCAGCCGGAAGTATTGGAGACTGAAGACGATGCAATGAACGCGGCCGAGCAATACGAGGCGTCCGATGCACCTTGTACCGAGGACGAGGACATTGTTGAGTACACTGCGGAGAACTCTCCGGGCACCCAGGAGTGTGTGCTCTCGGTATGGTCTGGCTTCCCTTTCAGCATTAGATAAAAGCTCAAGTGATTTTTCAGCTGCTAGGGGTATCCTCGAGCATAGGGCTGTACACGTCAATGCATCTCTAGTGCGGCATACGCTACTTGTCATTGCTGAGGAATGTTGTCATGCCACTTAATACACAACTCGTTAGGTATTTTCTGGGCAAATTCCTGAGTCCTCTGCTGCACCCAGGATGACGACACTCGTCCCGAAACTCTGACGGAACAAGACGACGGATCTGTGAATCCTGGGCTGCATTCTTTCTTCGATGCGCCGGATGCAGAAGAAGTGGAAAGTGCTGTAGGTGAGCACAGCCCACCGACTGCACACATGGACGCAGACGAGTGTAAGTGTCACGGCGGGCAGGCTTCGACAAAAAGCAATCTGGTGTGCAACGTTAGCCTTTTTTCTTTTCTGATGGACGCGCCCAATGTTGAATTCCGTCGTCGCTTGTCCCTGCCCCCCACGCCGTGTGACAACGGCGCGACCTGTCTGAATATCTCGAGAGACGAGATGCAGTAACGTCCCCTGTACGAAATGTAAAGTTGTCCGCACAGTACGAGAGGAAAGACGTCCTGTTTTCTAGTCTGCTGTACCTACGCTGATCCCATGATCTTGGCGTCGAGGATTTTCTCCTATAGTGGTAGTTGGTGTCAGGATAGAAACTCATATGGAGAGAAGATACCAAGAAACTGAGTGGCATCGAGGTTGCAACCTGGCAAACGGTTTCCACCTGTTTCATTCGCAGTTTACCTGCTTCTGCAGCGCTTTCCCCGGAAGACGCATATTATGAGGGTCAATCCCATCCTCGACGACGGGCAGCGTCAACTGATTCTGCAGCCCTCGTCAAACGGTTGAGTCTTTCTCGTGTCCCCCCACGACCGGTATGGTGCATTCCGCCCGCTACACAAATGCACTGCAGGGGCTTGTTTGTTGAACGGATCTATGCTCACACAGTGACGGAGCAAAAGTCGCAGTACCGGTGAAGCCACCAAATCTTTCACCTTATTATTTACAGCACCCCCTCAACGGACTCTGCGTGTGAGCAGCAACGCTGATGCGAGTGGCACTGCACATACGTTCCTTTGAATTTTACAGGCAGACAGTCTTGTTAAAGCCGGATTTTTGAAAAAAAGGAGCCCCAACCCATCAGTGGGTTGGCAGACAAGATGGTTTGTACTGAAAGATAACCGTTTGCTGTACTTTCGCGACGCAGCTGATGTTGTCCCCGCTGGGCGTATTGATCTCAATTTAGTAAAGATCAAGATCCAGGTGAGACACTCCGTGAGAGTTTCCATTTGCAAACGTAGTCAAGGTGACAGACTTTTTCAAATGTAGGCAAAAAACTGGAAAAGGAAAGTGTGGAACATCCGTGCTGCGACTGTAGTAGTCTCTTTCGTGACAAGTGTCACAAGTGGCAAAATGCGCGCGACGCCACTCCGCCAGTCCACATCAGACATCTTGAAAGACGAAAGTAAAGCCAGTAGAGTACCCGCGGGTCGGAGTCATACAATCCAGCATATGTGCACATCGCACTTGCCTCAGGAGCACATAACAGTCGCAGGATCTGCGTCCTGGGCATTCTTTCGGCCCCTGTATCAACTTATCTGCTTTGCAAAGAGCATAGCTCTCTTATTCTCCCTTCAACAAACGGAAGTGTTCATAGTATAGTATTCCTGTTCATTCGTAGGGCTGGCGTTTCCAAATGTGAATGTTTTTTTCAGTGTTTGTGGGATCCCCGTGAATTCAAATGCGGTCTCGTGAACACCATGGGGAGCACTGTCCAACTCCCGCAGCCACACGGAAGTAAGTGCGAGCTATTGTGGGTCTGGTGACGGCAAAGCTCCACAAACCCAATACTATTTTCTCTTTCGTACTCTACGACAGCGCTGTGGAGAACCGATTATTATGGCAGGGCTTGAAAAACATTTGTGCACGGATAACGTGGTGATTTCACCCGTCAGCACGATACACTTGAAATCACACGCACGAGGGAAGCTCCCATCTATCGGGCACGTGATGCTTGACTTTTGGTGCAACACAGGCGCGTACTTCAATCGTAATAACAATATATCGGTTACTGGTTTGACCTGCCGCCTTTCAGTATCGGCTGTGTGTACTCCAACAAGGGTGGTCAGTAGTTGAGGCGCTTCACGCCCCCTTTGTCGGTGTAAGTGCACATGAAGATTGAACAGTGGTGCCGAAGTCTCGGCACCTGCAACACGCAGCACAGTGTCTGACGTACAAATTGTGTTCCGTGGGGTTGCCATCTCGTGTCTTCAGGGAAGTGGATGGAGCTTTTGTGCTGCGGAGGAGGAAAGAGTCGCATTTATGAGATGGGTCGGGACCCCACTGAAGGAGTAAGATGTCGCGTGAAACCTGTTGGGTCAACACGGGCTTTCGAGCTAGCGGTGAGTTCGCGCAATGACTCGGTCTTTCGGAAACGCCGCTGGGAATAGTAATTGACAAGTGTGAATATGGGAAGAGGCAGCGCACTGGGTCGTATTTGCCTAACCGTGTCCTGCCACCATACTTCCAGGACCGCGTTTATGACAACGCAGATATCAGGCGCGTATCTTTTTTGGCCGATTGTGCCTCGTTTATGGGACTTCCAGGCACTCACTTGATATTATTATCATGAAGAGAGAGGTTCTTGTTGCACGGTAGGGACGGTGTTTGCCCGTGTACTCCTTCTGATTGTGCTAGGGTCCCTACCTGGAAGTTGTCGACTGGATTGACAAGTTGAGTCAGGTTGCTAAAAATTGTCGCATAAGTGCCCGACACGCAGTGAGTGTGTCGCAACAGAAAGGTTTTTGGAAGGTTGAACGGATTTCTCCAGCAACGTTTTCAAGCATTGCTGATACGGGCGACATCCTCCTTTTCAGGTGAGATTTTGCGCAGACGATAGCAACCAGCAGGCGAGCAGCAACTACGAATTCTGCCGACGGATAGTGGAGTTTTTGAATTGCCGCACGATACCTGTTGCTCAACAGCGTCCATAGAGACTGCATGACTCTTTAGTTCGACTTTGTCTTCTTGTGACTGTACGCCGCGCGTGTGTCGAGGGACGGTTCTCGAGGGTACGCACCAGGTATTTTGCCGTTATCTGCCTACTTTGTAACCGAGTCCTCTAAACAGAGACTACCTACTTGTGTTAATTAAAATGCAGCGCTGACTGGTGCAGTGCTTTTTTTTGGATGAGTGCCTGCCTCTGCTTGCATATGCAGAACAAAAGTCTTGAACGCCGCTTTACAGAGAGCAATAACGCGAGGAACCTACGACCACGTTGCATTATTGCTCCGGAGCATCGAGGGCCAGATTTTGATCCTTGAATGCATGGGCGACACAGTGCGTCCCCGTGTACACGTACCTGCATAGATTTGTGTAGTCTCAGTATGGTTAGGGGTGTTACGGCGTACACGTAGGTGCTTTTTACGGAATTCTACAGCACATTCGTGAAGCGCTTGTGAATGCGGCAAGGACGAGGATTATCTTTTCATGTTACTTTGTGCAAGCACTGTACACGCTTGGTTGCCTATAAATTTGGGCGCAGGCAGTTCTCGTGAGTCTCCGGTTGCATACGGTGCTGTCAAGGCGGCGGCATACAGCCCTCACTAAAGTATCTGCAGACGCTTTTACAGGAGGTACTGCGTCTCTACAGATCCCTATATGGCTGTGTTTGCTCTTGACAGGGGGTAATTGTCACACCTTGGAATCTGTTTACGAAGTCGGCCTGGTTTACAGCTTACCGAAAGTAAGCCGCGATGCAGCATTGCGGCCCAGAATGTACAGCGCCTCACACAGTCAAATATATTTGTAGATGCATTGTCGGACTCCCATCTTTATCTTTGAGGGGAGGTATATTGATGGTCTTCGTGAGTGCGACACGCGAGCAATAGTCAGAGTTCTTCTGGGCTTCTAAAGCGCTTTTCATTTCTACAGGATAGTACTTCGGCGTCTCCGGGGCCCGCGAACGGCAGAAAAACTGGACCGACTGCTAGCGTTTATTAAGAGAGTGATTGGCAGGAACTATGAACTCTCGATTGCAAAATTAATTTCTGGAAAGAAATCAGGTAAGTGCTCTAGTGCCGTGTACGCAATTGACAGTTATTTCCTAGCGACGGGTGAACCTCAGAAAACGAGAGCAATTAGTGTCATCTTCTAGGAAGACAACTAGAACTGCCGTTTCCACCACCTCAAAAGTGGGCCTTATTTTTTATAGGAGGAAGGTGAGAGCAGGTTGGCTAGAGCAGGTTGACGTTTCTGTACTTATCTTTGTTCAGGAGAAGAGGGCGGTTACTTTTGCTCGGAGCTGGTGGCCGCCGCGCTCCAGGTAAATTCAGTGGACTGCGGTTCTCTGTGAGTTTCTCCCACGCAATTTAATTCCGTAACAGCCCGCTTGAAAGTCCGTGCTGATGCAGCACGACGCATGCTGTGCCACTGCGTGTTCGGGGCTTCTGACAGGAGATAGGCGCGCTTCCAGCCAGCGCAGTCTCTTCACGCTTTTGGCCAGGTGCGTTTACGCTCTTGCAGAGAGGCACGTCTTTGCCTGGGTGGAGTGATTTGCGTGTAGTGCCGCGACATTTTAGCTGTGTTTTCTGCTTTCCAAAGTTGTACATTGCTGCCCAGCTGAAGAGTTGCAACAAACCGTGAACATCGTGTGATCTGCTGGATTGCTCGACGCCCCCCAGAAAGCTTTGCGGCGCGGAGCAACTTGAAGCTCTGTAACGGATACGAGTTGGAAGAAGAGCTTTTGGTGGACTTTGCCCTCGTGAAACATTCGGGTGGAAGAGGCAGCCGGAAGAAGGAACGCCCGCTACAACTGAAGGGTCGCACACTGCGCACTGCCGTGGACGCTAAGAAGGTCAAGCATATAGAGGGCCTGGAGAAAGCGCCTGTCCTGACGGACATGGGTTTTGAGGCATCTCGGGGGAACTCTGACAGCGGGGTCGACTGCGACGGCGTGTCAAGCCGCAAACCCTCCATTGGCCCAACTGCCAAGACGGTTTGACGTCTAGTATCGAAGCAGACCCGAGTTATTGCGTTGGTGTGTCTACGCACATATCTTTCTTTGAAGAGCAGGAATCACGCAGTCACGCCCATTCCCGGTGCTGGCAACACTTAGTTGTCCTGCAATGTTCTGACGGATGATCATATTGCTTCGAGTGTTTAAAACTTGTGTTTGAAAGCCGGAAGTGCGGCGTAATACTGTCTGAGGGACAACGGGTGGCACCCAAAACACGTCAGTGGAATGGCATGCTTCTGGCAAGCAGCCGAGGTGAACACAGTGAGCGGGGAAGAAGCTGATCTTCAGCCGGGGTGCATATAGTGAGCGGGGAAGAAGCTGATCTTCTGCTGCTACATGTTCCCGAAAGCTGTCTTCCGTCGGTGTGGATCTTGTGTGACCGTGTCGCAGCGCATTCACAACGCACCATTATCAACGAGGACAGCGTGTGTTGTTACCAACGTTAATGCCAGGCAATTATGCTGCTGACGCGGACGACTTTGGGCGGAAGATATCCGAACTTAGCTTGGTTTACGTTTTCTCTCTTTTACGTCGTTTCGAATAGGGGCTTCTTCTGCACTCAGAAAAGCATGCGTAGTTGCGGCGTTCCGCACCGTGGTAAAAAGCGCACTCAAAGCGCACTCAAACGCGTGAAAGGCCTGCGCATCCCTTGGTTGTTGTGAGTCCATTCGATTGCCCTGTGGGGGGCGCTAACACAGAGTTGTATCTGACCCCTGGAGGCTTTCTATTTGTACGTCTGCACTGCAGTCCCCCAGAGGCGTTGTACCAGCGCTAGCTTATGGGGTTTTATTGTCCGTATCGCAGAGCCAGCCTCTCTAGGTAGTATCTCCACTGTTATCATTATACTTGCTTCACTATTATAACAACAAAGGACTACACTAAATTTTGTAGTGGAACGTGGTTTATCACCAACAGAGAACTCATTTCGTGTGATATGTACGGGAGCACAGGATACCGCGTTAATCCCCGATTGGAATAGCAAGTATCCATGAGTTTAGTGCCCTGTTTTACTAGGAATTACTTTTAATATGGCATAATATGCTAAGAAATACCACTCTGGTACTATACGTAGTGGAGTTACGTTCCGTACAGTGTCAGGTAAAAGGTATGTTAGAGACTTAGACGTTGGAGCACATTGTTTCATTCTATAGTCCACGCTCAATCTTACCATGTAAAAGTTCATTTGTGTTAGCATGGTTACGAGTACAAAAGTTCTTTATCTTCCCTTCTCGCCGATCAATAAAATATATTAATATGTGGCTAATATTTCACTTGTTAAACCAGCCCGGGATCATGAAAGTCGTTTTAAATAGCCTTGACTGACACGTGTTTGTGGAAGACTATGGCCACTGCGCAACAACGGTAGAGGCGACCGTAACAGAATACGCCTATTAACCTTATGGTGTGTTCGAGGTTACGTACAGGAGGTCTGCACAATTTAGAAGTAACGGTAGCCATGAGGTACGCATCGCAGTGATAAGTACTGGGATGGCAGTTACGTCCACAGTAAAGTAGTTCTGCTTGACACGTAAGACGTACATGCAGCGGATTGTCAAAGCGAGCGGACTACGGAGCGCTTCGACTTCAAGAGCACGTGCCAATTGTGGCATGAAGGGCCGTGTATACTGAACGCACTGCCTATCGCTGCGAGTGTTGCTGACTACAGCCGTAGCTGTGCTTGTCGCGAAAGCGCAGTAAGTGTTGAAATTAGCTCGAGGAAGCGGAGCTCTACGCGGCGCTGCGCAGTAACCAGGAGGCCTCGCAGAAAATTCCCAGTACGCGTCTACTGAAAGATCTCGGATATTGTAACCTGGAACTGCATGTTTTCAAAGATGTGCACAGGGTATTTAGTAGAAAATCAGGACGTTGACGTCCAGTTCAGCTTGCGATTGCTGCGGCGTCCCCGTACAGGGACACTTCGAGGGGCTGAGTACGTTGCCATATAAATGCACACCTCACGAAAATATAGGGCGGCCAAGAGTTCAGTTTGTGACTAAGGGATTATCGACCGACGTATCTCAGAACAAATCGGTACACTGCTACATTTGAATACTGCAGGTCCCAACAAAGCGCAAGCGGAGCCTGGCACCACCTCCAACGCCCTAGAAGTAGTCAACAGAAATGTGACTATTGTGACTACGTACCCAGCAGAGCGCAGCACCGGACACACACACAACACGGAGATCTACAGAGTGCAGCGCTACACCGCCATCTGCGAAGTTACAAGCTGTACGCTAAAAATTACTTAATCTACGCAGGTGTCACGCACTAACCCCTGCATATCTTGTCTCTGCAGAAGATTACGAGGCCTACCATCAGCATCATTGCTTTGTCTGAGATCTCCTCTGGTGTATATGGTCTCGCCACGTGTAGTGCGCTGCGCGTCGTTCGCCAGGAAGATCTCAGCTGTACTGTTCCATACAGGCCAGGCACATACTGAGTGCCAGCAGTAGCTGGAGTTTCCTACTTGCCAGCATCCATCTGTGGGTGCAAGTGACGGGGGAACATAAACAGCGCATAATGTGTCTTCTGGCGACCACAAGTGGCAACGCTACCTGGCTACACGCGAGTCCACGGGGCATGAAGGACTGTACCAAACAACTCTTGGATGAGCGTGCTCTGTGCCTCACATTTTTCCTCAGTATTGTCCGGCGACGCGAACGTCCGAGGAGAAAATTTGCATAGAATAACCAACGCTAAAACAGAAAAGAACCGTGGTTCACCTGTCACTCAACCATGACGTATGCGAGCTAATACTCTGAAAGGTGATGTACTGAGGTGGGGGACAGATCACTAAGGAAGCATCTTGTTGGTGACGACCGGCCTTGTCTTCAGCTCTCGCGCCGCAGAGCAGGCGCAGAACGTCCACTGTACAGCTGCGACCACGCAAGATTCCTCCCATCTTCAACCTGTCTATCTTCACGTCGTGAACCCACGAGGCAACTTACTATTTTTCCCAGACTCCCCACATCTCGTGGCTCTTCGGCTTCTTTTGTGTGCGTTCGGGGCGGCTGGTGGCGCATCAAGACACGACGCCTTTGTACGGGCGCCCGCCAGTGACGCACTAGCTGCCGCCAGGTGGTGGGTTGCGAGCACATAGTGCCCGGGTGCGCAATTAAGAGTCCTGCAGGCGTGTTGTCACGGTTCAACCGGTTTACCCATACGTCACTCTCTGTAATTTGTCGTCGTGAGCGAACACATTGACGAACTTTGCGTCAGTTGTGCCTTATCGATGTGACTCTTCAATTTCCCCGGTTCGTCTGTGCTCAACATTTGGCAGAACATTCTCCAGGGTTCGGCAAGCTATCTCCTAATGACGGTCGAGCGGAACCACCCCCCAGCAACCACCACCTGCACACACACCTGAACAATATAATAGCTGTAGCATTCGTCAATCGCATCCTGTCTTCTGAACAGCGCCTCTTTCCGTGTGTATTGAGGGGACTGTCACGCACTTGCAGTGTCTTCACTTTTGGCGACAACCACTCCTGAAAGGGTGGACTAGCGTGGTCTTTTCTTTTCTTGACTATTCGTGGTTGTGTACCGGCTGTAAGTTTTTCTCCTGCAGTTGTCGTGTTCCCCCGCTGCCACAAGGCAAAGAGGGCTATTTGTCCCTGTCCTGACAAATTGTTGTCTTCGTAAAATCTTATTAACCAAATTGCACCATGCCGAGCAATGCTGTAAATCTCTTTGACCCCAGCGGAGGGAAGCACTCGGGCAACATGGAGTTAGCGAGTAATACACTGGAGGCTGTGTCGCCGGCAGCTAGTGATGCCACATGTGCCACCACCAAAAATCAGTTTTCTAAGCTTTCTACGCACGGGAGGGGCATGTACGTAATCAACAGGCGAGGAGAGGAAGAACCTGTCTCGTTCGACCAGATCCTAAACAGAATCACCAAGCTGTCATATGGCCTACACCCTCTGGTAGATCCTGCTAGAGTGTCCCAAGCCGTCATCAACGGCATGTACGCTGGCATTAAGACGACGGAGCTCGATGAACTTGCAGCGCAAACCAGCGGTGAGGTGGACATTTATGTGCGATGCATTACGACGGGATAGACTTATGCAGTACGAGTCGCGAGGGTACGCATTATCCTTAGAAGTCGACAGCAGGACTACCATCCGCGAAAACGTCGTGGCGAAAAGCACGACGAAGACCTTGTCCTACAGTGCAGATAATTAGATCGGCTACGGAGTGTGCGAAGTCCACCGCTACGGATGTTGCACTGCAATGAGCTTTTCTGTGTTTGTTGAGATGCATTTTCTGCAGCATACATGGCTGCAACCCACCCGGACTTCTCCAAGTTGGCTGCCAGAATTGCCGTTGATAACCTGCACAAGAATACCACAGATAACTTCTTCCACGCTATAGAGCAACTCTTCACTTATAAAGGTAAGTTTTTGAGAGACAGGACAGCCATGCGGACTGCAACAGGCCGATGAAGGTGACGTGTTCCATGATGTGCCAATCTGTTCATTAACAACGTTGCACATGGAATGCAGATAAACTTGGAAGAGATGCACGACTTGTCAGTTACGAGGTCTACGAGTTCGTCAAGGCCAACCAGAGGGCTTTGAACGATGCCATCGACTACAGCAGAGACTTCGACTACGACTACTTCGGATTCAAAACACTTGAAAGGTGCGTCCTCGTTCAGTATGTCTTTGTTGGTCTGACCGTTTGCATTCAGCTGAAAACTGCCACAACAGTGATCTGTATCACGAGAGCGTTTGTTGAGGGGACCGCGTGGTTGTAAAATCTGGTTTTAATGATATTCAGGTCCTACCTTCTAAAGGTCAATGATCGAATCGTTGAGAGACCTCAGCATCTTCTGATGCGCGTGGCGACGGGTATACACTGCGGCAACTTGGAGAAAGTCATCGAGACGTATGATTTGATGAGTCAAAAATATTTCACCCACGCGACCCCAACTTTGTTTAACGCCGGCACTGATCGTCCTCAAATGAGCAGTTGTAAGCACCGCGCAAAAGCGTTGAAATCCGGTTAACAGTTGATCGCAGATTGAGCTAGAGTTAAATGTACCATATCGCCTAGTATAGTGCCTGGTGGCTTTCCTTAACAAAGTGTACGACAGCGGACCGCAGCCGCGACAAAGAGGTTGAAAAGGCCAATAATGTGCGGTTGCTGTCTTTTCATTCGCAGGCTTCTTGCTGACAATGCAAGAAGACTCAATCGACGGCATATTCAGTACGCTGAAGCAGTGTGCTCTGATTTCGAAGACTGCCGGGGGACTGGGCGTTTCGGTGACTGATATCCGTGCAACGCACAGCTACATAAGGGGTACAAATGGCCACTCGAACGGACTCCTTCCCATGCTCAGGCAAGCCACGCTACTAACTGGCACGAAACACGAAACATCCAGCTTCTTCTGTGCCACTCCGTTACAATATTACTCGAGTCGTCGCAGGTCACCTACGCCTGTCGGACTCACGAGCTGGGGTGCCTCTGCGATGTGACGCAGAGTTTTCAACGATGCAGCAAGATACGTGGATCAGGGAGGTGGAAAGAGAAAAGGAAGCTTGGCTGTGTATCTCGAGCCTTGGCATTACGACATATTTGACTTTCTAGACTTAAGGAAAAACCACGGCAAAGAAGAGCGGAGAGCGAGAGATCTCTTTGGTGCTTTGTGGATTCCAGACCTTTTCATGGAAAGAGTCAGCGAGAACGGTGAGTTTCGCACGCCTTTTTGCAGCTGCCAAAGTCCGCGCAGGTCGGGAAACATAGCAGCTAATTGCAGATCTCTGTGATACTACGTGTGCAGCCGGATGGACACTCATGTGCCCGAACGAGTGCCCGGGACTCACGGAAACGTGGGGAGATGAGTTCAAAGCGCTGTATGAGAGATACGAGAAAGAAGGGAAGGGCAGGAAGACTATTCCTGCCCAACACCTGTGGTTCGCCATATTACAAGCTCAGATCGAGACAGGGACGCCGTACATGATGTACAAGGACGCCTGCAATAGAAAGAGCAACCAGAAGAACCTTGGCACCATCAAAGGTAGCAATTTATGTACAGAAATTGTTGAGTACGCCAGCAAGGATGAAGTGGCTGTCTGCAACTTGGCGTCTCTGTCCCTTCCGAAGTATGTTGATCGGGAAACGAAGACTTTCAATTACGACAAACTAAAAGCTGTTGTCAAAGTCGCGACACGCAATCTGAATCGCGTGATCGACAGGAACTACTACCCTATCCCTGAAGCGCGCAGGAGTAACCTGAGGCACCGTCCGATCGGGCTGGGTGTTCAAGGTCTCGCAGACGCGTTCATGATGCTGCGGTATCCCTTCGACAGCCCAGAAGCCAGGAGATTAAATAAAAACATTTTCGAATGCGTATACTACGCTGCCCTCGAGGCAAGCTGCGAGCTCGCTGCAGAAGCAGGTGGGATTGACGCAGGTTGATCTACGTGCTTAAGCACCCTACTGAAGAGATAAACGCGAAATGCATTTCCGCATCCTGTCGTTGAACCGCTGACGGGCACTTCTGTCTAGTTGTTCGTTGTGTCGCACAGGCGCATACGAAACCTACGAGGGCTCTCCGGCCTCCAAAGGTATCTTGCAGTTCGACATGTGGGATGTAAAGCCTGATAGTGGGCTATGCGACTGGGACGATTTAAAGAAAAGAATCAAAAAACACGGTCTCCGAAATTCTCTACTTGTCGCTCCGATGCCCACTGCTAGCACTTCACAAATTTTAGGTAAGTCTAGCGTGTGCATCTATTGGCGATCCTTTAGCGGCGCCAGGTAATGACAGAATAAAAATAGGAATTACGCTTGTGTGACTCGGGTTTCCATTCAGGAAATAACGAGGCCTTCGAGGCCTACACGTCTAACATCTACTACCGGCGCGTCCTTAGTGGGGAGTTTTTCGTGGTGAACCCTCATCTTCTCCGTGACCTGCTGGATCGAAATCTCTGGACGGAGGACGTGAAGCAACAACTGATAGCTCACAATGGCAGTGTGCAGCATATTGAGAGCATTCCTGATGATTTAAAAGCACTGTACAAAACTGTGTGGGAGATCAAGCAGCGTGTGATTCTAGACCTCGCTGTAGACAGAGCGCCTTATATCGACCAATCCCAGTCGCTGAACATTCATATGATCAACCCTACCTACGCCAAGCTTTCCACAATGCATTTCTACGGCTGGAGAGCTGGCCTAAAGACGGGACTGTACTACCTGAGGACGCAGGCAGCGGCGGACGCGATTAAGTTTACGGTTGACTCTCAAGTGGCCTTCAGCGCTAGAACAAAGCAGTGCCACGCTGCAGGCTTGACGGAACTTTCTACGACAGTCTCTTCCACAAGCTCGGGCTTTGCAGAAGACGAGAAGCGACAAACAGAAGAACAAGAAACCGCCTCCCCAGTAAATTCAGATCAGTCGAGAAACTCTACACCGCAGCCGCCTTCGGCAGCACCTGCCTGCCCGTGGCGGCCGAAGGGCGCGGCAGCGGACGACGCATGTCTTATGTGTTCGGGTTAGTCTCCGAGACTCGTGCTGTCTGCGTGGTGCGGGACTACGACCGCAGCGCATAGGGATTTTCTTGAAAACAAAGAACATAGCAGTGCTGCATCTGTGAAAAGTTGTGCGTGTGATTTCGTGCATAATGCCGCGCGCGACTCAAAACGTAGCTTAAGCAAGCTGCGATGTTACATACTCTACCGGCCCAACGCTTGGTGCGGGGAATATCTCGCACCTCGTCAGCGTAACCTGATGCGCCCGTCTTTCCTTGAAGACGTCTGAGGAGTGCAGTTTCCTCTGTCGAGGCTCTCTTCTTAACCAGAGAGGCAGTTCACCTATGAATCGTCGTTTCTATGAATACAATCCACACGTGTTTGAACAGCGCAACGGCCAGAGAAAACACTTCCGGACCCCCACGATAACTTCTGCAGGGTACGCAGAGCAAGAACTAAATTTTTTTGCCTGAACCTGCGTTTCACGGTATTTAGTTGCCAGACAAGCCCACAAATCACGGCCTCTTCTAGCAGCCCCTGGCGCAGGTAACCTCAGTAGACACATCGCTGATTCCCCCTCCAATCTGGAAGTTTCTGATCCACGCGAAACCATGCAAGACAGTGAAGGTCTTGTTCAGCTTGCGACTCTGTTGCTAGATAAAGTGACCTGCCCCCCCTCTTAGATCAAGAGGTTTTGCCTGTGTCGACCTCTGGAAAGCTTAGGTAGAGCCATCGCAATGTATCACGTGTGGCCGCCCCTGATCACTGTCAAAGCCTCATACCATCTGAAACTGAACCGTTCACTGTGTGTGCCGCTACGTAGACTGACCCTCCGCCTCCCTTAAATCACGTTCTGCCTGTGCCGGCTGTTCAAGATTCGGTAGAGTCATCATTGCGGGTCGAACAAGGGTAACCCTAATTGCATCGTCGAAGTCTGATCCTCTTTAATTGCCCTACACGTAACGAATGGGAAGGACGGTACTCCCGTGGAAAAAGACGTAGGAAACGCTGTAGCTGCTTTTCACGAGAGGTGGCCTGCTGCTTCAAAAGAACTCCCCAGATATGTGGCGCGATATGTGGTCTGCAGAAGCTTTCAAACGCCAGTATCTAATAGGTGTATAATTTATAAGGTGAAGGTATTCTACTACTGTAGGGAAGAAGCGCGTTGCTTCGAAGTGCGTGATCCCGCGGGGCGGAAAACGAGCGTCTCTGCTGGAAAATTCCCTTCAGAGCCCCTTCTCGTGTTTCTTCCATATCGTGTCTGATGAGCCTCCGGGTGAACCAGACAAGGGGGCTTGGGTCGCGCAGACGATCGCACAGGGTTGAACCGCCCCTATGACCCGTGCTTGAACGGAGATCCGCCGAGCAAACTGTAGCTCACAGGAAAGGCTGACAGGGGCTCCAGGCTGCTGATGAGGCGAATGGGTGGTTCTCTAGATAAAGCGGACAGAACGCGCGCAGTAACACTAGGGACGTAGCTGGATATGTTCCCGTTGCTCCTTGGAGTCCAAGGTCGTGCCGTGGCTGCCAAAAGGCTGAACATCCAAGCTTCCCTCTGCCGTACAGCGCCGCTTAAAGTCAGCATCCACCTGTTCTCAACAAAACCACTGCACAGGAGGGCCTCCGCAAGGTTCAGAGGGCGCAGCTGAATTTATCAGCTCATACGCTCCAAATCTTGTGTGTTGAAAGCTGAAAAAGCACGTCGTGCGAGGGAACTGTCATAAGGCTTCTATACCTTAGCGAGGGTTCTGCCCGAAGAGGCTGCCGAGTTAGAGCACGGCTTTTCTTCAGTCACCCTGAGCCATCCTTTGAAAATGCGCTTCTGTGCGGCCACGGCAAAATTCACGGAATAAATTTGAAGCAGGACACGGTCTGTAATCGGTCCAGGACGCGCAGAGAATTCATGCACTATCCGTGTCGAAGTGGTCATATGGCTCATCGCCAAGGCAGCAGAGTATTGCACACGCACGCGCAAGAACAACACTTCACCTGATTATTTGGTTGTTCCCACCGTCCTCCTCGATGTGAGTGGTCAATCTCCGGGCTTTGGTGCGGACGCCTTAAAGTGCCTCTGAAAGGGTATCTAGTTGATACCAGCGAGGACCGTGGTTCCAACGGCATGAATTCACTCGTTGGGCACGGTTCCGGTTCAGACGAATTACTGCACAGGTCTCCAACGTAAGTTTCCACAGCGTGTCCTTGGGTGCGGCCCTGTCCACAGCACGCGGTGCCCCCTGCCATCTGGTCAGCGACACAGGCCTGTGACATGGGTTTTGTTTGACTTGCAAGAGGTGCAAAGACCTCTTTCTTTCGGCGTGCTAGTAACGGTGCAGCAAGTGCACCTGTTTCGGTGGTCATTTCGACTGCTTTTGCTATGGCTTCGCTTTTCTGTTCTTGAAGAAGACGCATTTGAAGTTGCGTGCTGACGACCGGAGAACGCACTGTGAACAAGTCACTCGACTGTCGTTGTTCTCTGTTCTTGAAAACGCTAGATTCAGTTTGTCTAGACCGCCAACTTCGAAACGTAGGTAGGTAGTCGTCTTCCTTTACCAGCGCCACTGGCCAGGTACCCCGATGCCGACTGACTGCGGAGTTGAAACTCTCATCGGTACGTCCGTCAGCGAAGCGGAAAGTTGCTTGTGGACGTTGTTCGCCGGACCCTTTCTGTGTAAGTCGCAAGTTGGGGGAGTTTCGACAGCCCGGTAGCTCCCTTTTAGACTGCTTGATATGCTGTACGGGTTCAACGCTCTCGCCCACCCACGACGAGGAGTCCGCAGTCAAAAGACTTCTGCAACAGCCGGCAAAGCGCCCACTGTTTTGTGATCCTTTGCACGACTGAACTGGCGACAGATTTGCCTCCAGCGTGAAACACTGTTTGCTTATCGATGACGATCTGTCCAGTGTTAATGAAGCTGAAACGGATGATTGAGTGATGCCGACCGGGGGCTTGCTGTGCCCTCTCATACAATCTCCAGCACGCGGGCGACGCGGTGGCAACGATGGAAAAGGCGCACGTCTCATAGGCACACGATGAGGGGAAGCGTGCCTCTCCGGTGAGAAACGGTGAAGTGGAAATGATTTTGACGGGTGCGAGCTGCGCATGAACTCTGCGGTTGCCTGGCTCCTTCCTTCCCCTGGTGGGCTAGAATCTCCATCTGTAAGTCTCTGCCGTGGCTCCGTCTGTATCCACTGCCGGGCTGCACAACACCTTCCGTTAAGGGCAGCTCCGTCTGGTGGCAAAGGACTACGCACCCTGCAGGAGCCGACGGATCTGCAGGCCGCAACAGGTATTTGCTCGACCAATACCGTGGCGTCATCCGCAGCGCTTGAGGAGCCTCCTTCGAGGCCAGAAGATAATGTACGCAGACAATCTTCAGAGGAGACACTCTATGCTGACGTAACGTGAAGGAAACTGCCTAATGTCGTGATATTACAGAAGCGGCTACCAAGGTCGGGATTTACTCACCACAGCAGGAACTCGCTTCCGCGTGCCTTCGATGCCGCCCTACATGCTAGAGGCCAACGCAATCAGAAAATAGGATAATGGGAGACGATTTCTCACCTATTCAAGTCGCTTTCGCACTTTTTACCCGTGGCTGAGACCTCTTCCCGCGTGAGGTGCGGTGCTTGGTGTCCTTTCTCAGGAAGTACAAAACCCTCTAGAGAGGTGAGGGGCGTGCGCAACTGCGCGTGCTGCATGTCCTGAAGGATCACAGACTTCATTTGCGCTGAAGATGTCAGAAGCGCACTGGCGTTACCAGGCCTCAGCCGAGGCGGACTGAGCGCTATTTCTGTCGTTGAGTCCTTTAGTCCACGCAAATCCATTTTTCGTTTGGGTCGCGCAGCTGCCCTGTTCTCCGCTCCGTCTGTCTGTGCCTTTTTTGAGAGCAAAAGCGGATCACGAAGAATTGATCCTGGCGACACAACCATGCTAGGTGCAACACTGAAGCTGGCATCGTTTGCTGGCGGCCTCCTAGATTCGCGGGTAGTCTTGTTGTTCCTAACACAGTTCGAGTCCGGACACCGCATCTCACTCGGCAAATCGTGACAAGGCGACACAGGCTTGTCGGCTACCTTGACAGAACCGAGCCACGCTTCCACGCCTTTACCGTGTGCAGTCTGCTGGGCGGTTGCTTTCCACCGCATGCCTGTCATGGACGTTGGATTTACTGGCGATTCAGAGGTTGCGATTGCTTTTTGTGAAGGTGGCTTCAACTGCTGAATACCAGCCTCGTGATGTGAGTGGACTTTTCCCCCCTCCTTCGCGTTCGAATCCTGTAAACTCAGGGTCATGCGTGATTGTCGACCAGAGTCGCGATCCTCTTCTGATATATCGCTGCGCTCGTATCCGTCATTTTCACCTATCGATGTGCCCGAATGGCTGCCTTGGGTGGACAGCCGAGAAATGCAACTGTCACCGGTCCTCGCTTTCACACTCCCCTTTCTCCAGACTTGCAAGCTTCGTTCATCTGCTTCTATGCAGCTTTCGAAGACCTTGACTTGCGGTAAATTTGCCGTAGGAGTTAAACACGGAACTTCCCGCCCCCCGTTGAGTTTGACGGGTGGTGTGCTTAACGAGGAGCGCGAGTAATAGGTAATCCGGTCGTGATCCTTCGGAGAAACTTCTTCTATGGTGGGGCATGTTCTGTTGAATAAAGGTACGGCTGCGAATGGGGCGCCCGTGTTCGAGTCTGCGCCTGCGTTGACTCCTTTGTCTTCATTGCTGCGGCGCGTATGACTCCGTTTCAGGCTGGAGCGTGCGGGAGCGCCCGACAGACGCGAATGTACAAGACATCGACTTGTCAGCGTCTGTTCACCACTCTCCGTTTTTGCTGCCTCCAATTTGGCACGCTCGCGACGACGGTTCCAGAAGGCCACTGCTTCAGCATACATCCTGAATCAATCAACAGCGGGATTTCGCCGTAACCCACAGCCCGATGCAGAAGGCAACGAGAACCATTTTTATCACGTGTAAGAACAGATTTTGTATGGGTCAGTGCAACGGTGACAGAGGGCCATGGAATCGGCAGACGCTGCGCACGCAGAGCGTTTTCTTGCGGAGCCCCATGTGTTACCTGTCTGATATTCTTTTGACTTCCTCTGCGCTTCTCCTCTTAACAAGCGCAGCCAAGAAAGAATCTGACGCCCTCTCTGCAGTCTCCATGCGTGACAGGGATGTACGTGTAGAAACAAGCAAAGAAGCTTTCTGGCCTCTAGCAGTCTGATCTTGGTCGACTCTCCGACCGATCACCTTTCCTGGTAGCGCCAGCAACTCGGGTTCGTCTTCGCTGATAAGTTCACGATTCGGCACTACCCTGCGCACGTCTTCACACTGATCGACCTTGCAAACGTAACAGTTGGATTCGTCTGCCGAGAAGTCCTCGTGCAAGTTGTTCTTCCGAACAGGTTTTCCGAGTAAGGTACTGCGAAGCTCAGAGCTGCCTGCACCTGCAGGCACCTCTATCCCTTCGATCCCGCAGTCCCGCCTGAGCAAACTCGTTGCTAGACTACACGTGGAGTCGCTTCTGCGCCGCTCGATTACGCCTTCACTAGTAGTGGAGCTGTTCCTTGCTGACGGGAACTCTCTGTCGTTTCCTTTGTGAATTATAGACTGTGACTGGCTCTCTGACTCCGCCTCAAACTGCTCGTCCTTCTTTGGAGCACCTGCTTCTCTATCAAATCCTTTTCTGCTGCTGGCCTGCCCGCGAAGAGATGGATCAGAGGAAAAGCATTCTACGGGCGAGTGCCCGTCACCTTCCTTACAAGAACCCGCCGGTTGTTGCGTGCAGATCACATTTGAGAACAACCCTGGATGATTACTTGTTCTATTGGGCATTTGAGGTTGACGATTGTGTCCCCTATGCTCCAGAGGGCTGCAACTAGTATCCTCAGATGCGAAGTCGGACGCGATGTACGTGTAAGAGCTACACTGCTGATCTTTGTCGACAGCGAGGCCCAATCCCGTTATGGACACTCTGGGTATTTCAAATAAGTCGCCTTCACCCCTTTGGCAAACGAGCGCAGGGGGACAAGAGATAGTGTGGCAGATTTTCGTTTTCGCCTGCTCTCCAGCTAATACAACAGAGTTCATTTGCCTCTCACGGAAGCAACTGTCTGCCTGCTCTTGCTTCTTTTGCAATGCGTTGGGGTGGGCGGCTGTTGCCAACGTTTTACGTGACCGCCGTAGGGCAATTTCTGCGTAGCTGCCACTGTTGCGCGGGACGACCGCGTTGCAAGTTCCGTTCTGGCAAGGCCAAGTACCAGAAGCAGTACGTACATTTACTGTCCGTCGCTTGACCCTCGGCCTGGTAGAGCGGCATCGAGGCGAAAAGGAAGCTAGTGCTTTCTCAATAGAATGCCGGACTTCCACGACGTAATCAAGGGCATCCAGCAAAGAAGTTGTTGTCTGCGCTGTGCAGTCAATGGAGAAGGAAGAACCACGGAAATAAGCCACTCACGCACGTTCAAGAAAGACTCGTGTACCTCGTGCATCAGACACAACGGAGACTTTGAAATTCAAAATATAACAAACGTGCCGCAAGAAAGGCGGGCACGAGTGCCAGCGCATTCCGCGATGCACACGATCCAGTCAACTCGCGCCCCAGCGTGTCAATCTTGGATCTTGGAGACATCTAGTTTCGCGTTGGAGAGACAAACACTGACACCTGAGTGGAACACGACGGTTGGATCGGGCTGTCTCAAGCAGCCCACACCACGAAGATGCAAGTGTGTTTTGCGCGCTAGTGTAAAATTTCCAAGTATGAATCGACCTGCCACTGGCAGACAGTAAGAGACTATCGCACATACGCCTTTGGATGCCTCATCGTTTAAATCTTCGGCTAATCGTATGCGTATGGTTGGGCGTCATAAAGCAGTTCAATGACACCTCAATCTGAAGCATAATAGCACGGAAATTTTTGCATATTGAAAGCCTTTAACAGGAGCAACTTTAAGCAGACCTGCTCTACCCAGATAGCTTTGAATGTCACATGCATCTCACCGAAGTTCTGCACAGTTTTTCTCGGGGAACGCATGATTTAGACTTATATGCATACTGACCAGTGGAGCTCGCAACAATCATCGTCTACGCTATCTCTGCAGCCTACATCAGCACTCTATCATCTGCATCGAAAAATATTTATTTCTTCTACTGGGGAATAAGTAGTGCTTACAACCTAAATCTCGTGGCTCATGTACCGAGTGTTTCGCTCAGGTGTTCCCCCGCAATGGGGAGCAGAAACAATTTTTCTGCAGTGGAACCCGAAGTAATAACTCTTTCGGAAGCTTAAATAAGTATTTAGCTTGAAGCTCCAAGCAGCATTTCCCAGTCTCACCACCAGAGTTGATCGCAGGGAGTGGAGAGGGTAGTGTGATCTGAGAAAGTCTTCTGAAAACTGAAGGCGACGGAGACCGGCTGACTTCTGCCGTACGCGGCCTGTTCACCGTCCGTGGTGTAAGGGTAGTCTGCAACGTCTCCCTTTTGAAAGTGGAAATCTTTTCTGTTGCAGATCCTGCATTCGACGTAAGAGGACAATTTGTGTGACAGAGCAGATATACAGCTGAGAAACACAGCAGTAGGACAGCGTGTTCCCGCAGTACCCTGCCCCCTCCCAGTCGCCTGCTCAACTGGTAGCGTGCGAAGTGTAAGCAGTCGACGATCAGGAAACGAGTCACTATACGGCTCTGTAGAGGCAAGCGCAGTGCGGAACACAGTCTCCTGCAGGCGGAAGCGTGATTGCGTGCTGAGCCCATTTAGGCGTACCCTGTAGATAGGCCAGCATCACCTGCCGTGTACCTGCCTGTGTTACTCGTACTATTGCTGGTGGACACGGTAAAACAAACCGAAGTGCGCCGCGACAGCAAAGGTTACCAACACGCGCAAGCACGAGTCGTAACTGCTACGCTCCTGTCCCTGAAAGGGGTATACGGACAAACTCTGCTGCTGTCCTACATACAACATCGAGCAAAGCCTTTGAAGGTCCCTTTGGATGCCAGTGTGTTGAAGTCTCCTTTCCATCGACAAGGACCCCCACCAGAAATCTGTTCAACAGCACTGCTTGCCACCCGACCGGCATCACTGGATCATTCCTATACAGGGTAACTGCCCCGTCATTGAGAAAGTGTTTCCACGACTTGAGGCAGGCCTCACCGTTCTGCCGGTGAACATTTTCTTTCGAAGGCTTGACGCTATGGTAGCTATTCATTGCCAAGAGCGATCTTGACAAGCAGGCAGGGACGCCCGTACCATATTTTCTTTCTTCTCGCTTCCGGTTTGCTGTCACATCCGGAAAGAACTCTTCTAAAGAAGAGCGACTCCCACCCAACAACTTATCATTCGAGTTGCTGACCACCGTACGATGTAATAAAGGATCAAGTACGTGTGTGGGTGAGTCAGCAGGGGGCTCAGGAGGATGTGGTAACATTGTAACAGAACCTTCCAGGCAGCCCGAGTCATGCTCGGTTTCCAGTGAAAAAGAAGGCTCCAGCGGATCCCTCGTTGGCACACAGATTGACCCCTTCGTTTTCGAGAGCGTCTTTGTCGTTGAGCCCGAGTTTGCGTCGGCTGCCGCCACGACAGTCGCGCCCAGAATTAAGATCGTAGGAGATTGAGCGCAGTGCTGATGCAAATCTACTTTTACCACATCTGACAGGCTGCCAGTCTCGGTGGAATCCGGGGCTAATCTGCGTACGCCGTCAGGCAGAGTTGGTGCAGCAGTGATCGTGGAGTCCCCGGAAACCTGTTGCCCGTGGCAGCGCAGGCTTCTGCGCTGCTCGGCGGAGCCTGAAGCAGAGCTGGACCAAGGGATACTCACAAATATTTGTCTCATTTCTCCGGGAATGGATGACACACTATGTGGGCGAAAAGCAACTGCTCTTGGCAGATGCATCCCAGTAAACGACTCGCCCAGTTTTACCACACACCTCCGCCCGCCGGTCAGGTACAAGGTTGACCATCCGGGCACTACGGACGTTGAAACTTCTGTTCTACATCCCTCGCTGAGTATATTACCTGACACTGATTGCATTTCGCTGGCAGGATATCCTGGCATCTGGCAGTGATCCAATCCCTTACTCAGGAGTAAGATGGCTTGCGGCTCGCACACTTCAAGAAGGTGACGCTGATTTAGCGTTTTTAGCCGCTGGCAAACTTCTTGAAAAGAGATGGCTTTGTGCTCGAAAGGGGAACCCCCACTCCTGCGGAGATGCGACAAAGATGGGCTGCTCGGACCGTCCTCTATTATTTTATGTGGTTTATATGTGACGTCATTGTCCACTTGTAACACAGACTTGTGGGTGTATGAGAACGCTGGCTTCTCATTTCCTACTTTATCGAAATAAAACTTGCTCTCATGTGCCCCAGGTCGCCGCTGCGGCGGTCTTCCGAATCGTCGCACGTTGCGCAGTTGTGCATTCTTGCCCTGTCCGTCCACCTCGCAATCGCTTGAGTGGCACTTAGGCGGTTGATGAGTCTCTAGATGCCACGCAGTCTTATAATTCCTGTGGTATGCCTTATCTGTTCTCTCACATTCACCGACCAAGATGGTCACCGTGTGATTCTGCTCTGACAGATGCTGGCCTCCAGCGCTCCACCTGGCGGAGGTGCACCACTTTCGTCGTCCTTCTTCGGACTCGCCGCTTCCGTACGTGGCGAATGAAGGATAGCAAACATATCTACCACCTGAAACCCGCTCGTCTTGAGTGGTATTTCCGTTATTCCCACTGTTGTTTCCTCTTTTGAGAAGCGATGTTTGCGCTCGTGCCTCCTTGGTAGACGCTGGCAGCAAAGGATTCAAATATTCTGGGCTGAGTTCAAGCGATTTTGTTTGGTGAGCAGCTGCTTGTGCGTTTCGAAAGGCCTTTCTTGCACTTTTCTGGTCAACTGTGGCAGCGGCGCCGTTATGTAGCTGGTCTGCTGGCGGATCGTCAGCGCCTGACCTGTTCTGCAAAGCAAATCCAGCAGGCAGGCTAACGCTGGAGAATGCAGGCGCAGCTGGCGAATTCAGGGCTTCAGTAAAGCGGTCACTTGAGGCGTTGATGCTTACGAGCGTCGTCTCGTGCACTGGAGTGTCTTCCCTCTGTCGACTGCGTACCCGCTTTTTTTCACTGCAGGTCGAGAACACTCCATCGGCCGCCAACGCCGCGAGCGTCACCGCTGCCGTTTCAGATGCTTGCAGGGAGTGGCTCGCCTGAGTTCCTCCACACCATCGGCCTTGCACCGCTGCTGCGATATTAACCGCCTGTCCCTCTGCTACGGTGCTTGGTCGTCGCAGTCCCATCCCACTAAACTGCAACTGTTCTGTCGTAGACAGCGCACGTGCAGCACTCGTCCACGGACGTTTCCCAGCACTGAGAGCAGCTGTATGCGCAGGCGTAGGTACGCATTTGACGAGAAAGAAGGGTTGATGGTGTTCGCTGTAGGCACTTTGACTTGTTCTTGCAGCACCTGCTGCTGCGGTTCTCGCGGCTGCTTCTTTCTCAGCCGTAGCCCCTTCGGCTGCAGCACAGCAACTCTCTACTTCGTGGGCCTGGTCGACTCGGTCAAGCTCTCTTCTGGCGCCTCCTTTCAGCGACACTTTTGTAGTCATCACGAGTCCCTTCGACTCTGCGGGGACATCTTTGGCCCTTGGGAGGCTAGCTGTTGTTTCTGGTGCTTCTGGTGGGCAGCCGCAGATCTCCGCGCCGTCTGAACTTTTTACTGGAGACGAAACCGTTAGCGAGCTGTCCACTGGCGTCGACGTTTGAGTGCCACAGCCGTCAAGGCTGCTGGGAGTAAGCGAACTGCCAGACACCGGTGAGTATTCTTGACGCGTGCTCAGTTCTGCCCCCCATGACGATACAGGACGAGGACGCGCACATTCCCTAACAACAGCTGCCCTTCTTCGTACGGTTACAATCCTGGCCGGGAGAGGGGCAGCGTCAACAGGCGCTTTTCTGTCAGGGAAGAATGCGTTGACACTTTTGCAGGTATCAAGTACTGCGACTGCGCCACAGATCAGCGATGTTGCGTCTCCATTTAACTTCTGAAGGTGTTCCATTTTATACCTATCACGAGAGTACGACTTCGCATCGACCCGAAAATGTGGAGGGTTGCTTACAGGCGTCAAGAGCTTACGAGCACAGAAGTTGTCTGTACAATGAGATCCAGCTGGAACTGCTCTGACAGACCAATTTTGATGGCGGCTTGGGTGACGCCGTCCCGGATTACATTGTTTATCTTCCACGTATTTCCAAGTATTCTGACAGGCGGTTCTTCTGGACCAGCAGACACGGTGTCAACCCTCGTGTGTGTGGAGTGACTGGAGTCAGCAGGCTAGCACTTCCCCTGTGCATGCCTTAATCACGCTCACCGCCCATTACCGGTGAGCACGGCCTCGTGTCGTTAATCAGCTGCAAGTCTGCAACCTTTGTCGCGTTAATACCTCGACAGTTTTTGAAGTTATCCTCAATTTTTCAATTGCGGAGCGGCCTTGGAGTTCCACTCTTTCTTTCCAGAATTCTACTTTTAGCCGCCTAAGAATTGTCTATTGAGTAAGTTACTGCTGCGCGCCGCCCCGACACACCCCACAGCGGTAGTCGTCCACTCCGTGACTCTCCTTCTCCCCTAGCAACTAGACACGCTTCAATAAATCTTCTGCGAAGGGGTATCTACTGACTTGGCGTTCACCTCAGAGAGAAGGCACTGGCGAGACGTGACACCTCAAATGGACGGGAGAAGTGTCACACAAGCAAAGCGATGGCAGAATTTTGCTTCCAGTAAATATTACTTCGTCAAACCAAGCACCCCTGCTTCATCGGGGGCAGGAACAGCAACTGCCTTCCTCGTGCAACTCACCGTGTGGATTACGCCTCCGTGGGAAAGCAGTTGTTCCGCTTTCGGCGCTTAGGCGACATGCGCTGTGATGTGCCAAGAAAAAAACAATCTTAGTCCAGACGTGTAGCTCTTCATAACGAATCCGTCCACGCCAAGGAAAAAACACGCTACTCTACGGAGTCTGCCAGTATTCTGCTTTCCCGCTGGCCAGTGACTACGTCACTTTTCACTGCCAGCGAGCCTCCTCTTCTCTCCCTTCACGTGAGCTGTTGTTAACGTGAACAACATCCTCGCCGGCAATTCATTCGGCATCGGTTTTCAGCAGTCGCTGACGCCTCACTTTTCAGCCGCCCTGGCTTACACTCCAGAGGCGTCCCCATAGGACTGCATTGTGGTCTGCATGCACGTAGCGTGCCCTGTACGAGCATGCGGTAAAAAATATAGGGCTTGCGCTGCTTCGCAGAGAGGATGCTTCCGGTGGGAGCCTGCCAGGTGAGGACCCACTAACATGTGAGGTCTCCGCAGTGCTGGCACTTCATCAAAGTAGTTTTTACTAGTCTCCGCAATTTTGTAAACGGACTATAGAGCAAATCGACTTTTGGAAGTCGTGGAAAACGCCAAACAGCATCAGCCACATGCGCTTCTTCCTGTAGTGCCCTGTGTTGCTGTCTTTCGCGGCTGGTGGGGCCCCCAGGGAACTGGCCCCGGACTTGTACTCATCAGCTTCCTGGGTGTGTCGTGCATTAACATTCAGCTACATGAATAGATGATACACAAACGTATAACGGCTCCCTTGTGTGCACAACCGTAGTAACCCGGGTTGTACAGTGTAGTCGGCGAAGAACAGCTCCTGCGTCCCTCAGGTGGCCACTCCAGGACAACTGACAACAGTGTAAGCATTGTGCTGGGGTTGACCTGCTTGTTCAAAACACTTGAGCAGATGGGTGCGTGTCATTTAAAAAAAAGCTCAGCTCCGATTCGGGAAGGCCGCATTGTGACCGCTGTGCGGTGCAGCCTTTTCCGGCCTTGCACCCCCACCGGCTAACTCGCGAGGCGATGACCAGATCACATACAAGCGACACATCGATGACAGATTTTTGACCGTGGAAGCCTTTTGTCGTCCCAGCGGTACCCCGTAGGAAGGCTGGACGTGACAGTGGGGCTGTGAACTGGAAATCAACCGGACGAGCAACTGCTTGGTCTGCTGCACACTCAAAGCGATAGCATATGGTGCAGTCTCTTCCGTAAAACTCGCTCGCGCCGGGCTCCGTCAAAGGTCTTAATGCCGGCTCTCTGCTTCGTAATCAAGTGACGCGATCCCAGGAGACTGTAACAATCAGGCAAGAGCTTCACCAGCGGACACAGGAGGTGCCCTCTCTGAACTATAACAACCCGCTGAAGAATGCTCGACTACGTACCCACGCATTCATATTTCCAGATAAAGAGATCAGGATCAGTTCTTGCCGGGGCCCACAGAATGCTACTACAAACATTTGCCGACGCGGCACGGGCTTTGCTTGCACGTAGCGCGAAAATTTTACGTGAAGAAAAGTGATTGCAACTCCTGAACACGTCTGAACGACGGGATTTCTGCAGGCAGGTATACGCTGTGCAAAGCAACGATGACGTAAATAAAACGATCTGCAACACGCAGCGGATGCTTCCTGACGGCAGCTTGGACGCCCACTGGGTGGCGGAGGCGGTCACGTGTGATTTTCCATTTCACATTACTCACAAATCCCGCACCCCACTTGTGTCAGGACACCCACCAACAAAGAGCAGTAAATGTATGCACACGCGGCGTGGTGTGCACACAGTCACCACGGTATTGCACACAGTTTTACCCACACACACGCACATATCGGAACACCCCCACTCGCAAACTCGTGGCCTGCCGTAGATAACCTGCGCAAACAGTTACATGTATACGTATATACACGTACATGTAGTGTACCACCCAGACTACAGTGTACCACACGCTTTTGCCACAAATATTCCGAAATTCCCTTTGCTGATTAGTGACCACAGTCAGGTTGCTCCCGTTTGCCGCGAGCAGCGCCTTGAATCGCGGAAGCAAGGTGTCAAAACGCCGCAGTGCGCCGCAAACAGCAGTGATTTACACGCGCCAGCAGTGAGTTTTACGCACGATGGAAAGGTGCAGTTCGACAGGAAAATCCTGCAGGAGACGTGTACACGTTCTTCAAGTGCTTGCAGAAGCTGCAGCACACAGTAAAACGTGACAGCACTTACAACAATAGTTGTAAAGCATTTGACTGACGGCGTATAATTTTCACATGAGCTGTGCCACTAACTTTGCGATCTTTGACTGACATGAGCGGTAAACGGTCTATCGCCTACCGCGTCCCTTCACAGTCCTAGCGGTCACGGTTCGACGGCTTCGCCCACTCGACCTGAGAACAAGGGGACGTCCACATACTTCGCACTGTTATCCTAACACTCTGTTCCCCTACTGGACAAAGTACTACAATGGGTTATTTCCGTCTCTCTTCTACATCTGTAAAGAAGTCACTACTTCGCAGCCAAAGCACGACTCTAATACAGTTTCAACACGAATGCGTTCCTAATGCCTACACGCTCCACGTGTCCAACGCAGTGCAGTTCACTCCAAACAGAACAGGAAGAACAAACGGAATAAGTGAATTTCATAGAAATGTACTCGGTTTCTTCAAAGCACATACATCCGGTTACGGCGCAGCGACAGCTGCACACACTTTGCCCCCCACTGAAAACAGCGACCCCCACGTAACTGAACGTGGTCGTAGATTACAAATTTCAGTTGTAACGTGGTCGTAGATTGCAATTGAAATTTGTCTACCCTGGTTGACACCAGAGAACACATTTACTTCTTTAAGATGCAAAATCTTACCGGTACCACTGCATTACAGCACCTTCCGTGGACTCGTACAATTTAACGCGAAGCTTTATCCTGCGCAGCTGTTACTTACGTTAAGAAGCAGATTATCGTAGCCGTGACGATTGAGTTGCCTGATGGCTCGCACCGCGTCCTCCCGACGTTGGTATGTAATGAACGCAAAGCCCTTGCTGCACTTCTTCTCCCTGACATGACAGACGGATGGCAAACAGACCGTTCCATCGGACCTTACACATGAGAGCGCGTGCCCAACTGAACCCATGATGTTTCACATGGAAGTGCCCGTCACACTTGTCTCTCGGCTACGTAGACAACAGATTCCATTGGTGGGAGGAGGGCCGGTTCAAAAATACGCAGTCATCCTTTCAAGATCGGCACAAACACTTCCTTTCAAAAACGAGATTCCTGCGGGCACGCTGTTACACGTCCACTAAAACTTCCACCTTTTCCTTCCGCATAGAAAACTCCCTCACAGAGGAGACTAGGTCACATATCTCCCGTAGAGGGCGACTTCAAAGACCAGCACCATACCAGGGTGACGCCGCAGAAAAACTACTTAACAGATTTTAAGCGATAGCACAGACGCCTGTTGAACGACACTGCTGTCGCTCTCTCTTTCCAAAGCCATCATATATGCCAGAGTTCACTTCTTAAGAGCCAGACTACCCGCAGTCCACGGTACAGATGTCCCACGTATTCGCAACGAATTCGGCGACAGATCTCCACTTTGTTCAGCCTCTTCGTTGTGCATTGAAGACGCGGTGTGTCAACTGTTCTGGTAGGGTTCCCCACGGGTTTGCTCGCGCGCTACACATACCACCGCTACAACACCTGCAAAATGGGCACTGCCGACTGCCACTACTGTTACGGCTCGAGCCCCACTACTGCTACGCTTGCTGCTTCTCTGTCTCCTCTTGCAGCAGGCATGTACACTTGCAAAGAATGCCAATAACCCGGGGACAAAGCTGCGCGAAAGACACCGTCTGCCCCAGTGCGTCCCTATGCGTCGGGTGTAAACGCAGAAATTTCTCAGCAATTCGTGCAGACGCACGCGGGACACTTACTTATGCTTGGCGAGATATATGCGTTCAATTTTCCCGATTTTTCCGAATAAATCGGTCAAGTCTTCATCTTTCGCGTCTTCGCTCAAGTTCGTCACCCGAATCGTGCACTCTTCTCGCCGGCGGTTCTCCAGCTCCTTCATCGAGTCGCCCTCTCTCTTGGCCCGTGGAATGTACCTGCGCGCCAGCAGAAACACCGAGGAATCACGACCAGTGCGTGCCTCGCTATCCTTGACGGCAACGACAAAGCCAGTGGACGAAGAAAGACACACCCGCACACATGGCTGCACACACGCAACAGCAGCAGTACGCCCCAACGCAGCGGCCGACACATGCGCATTTACCACGTCTACACCAAAAGAGATGTGTCTCCATCCTCGTGCCAGCGTGCCAGCGTAAATGGATGCTTTGCACAAGCGCGGACGGCGCAAGCAAAACGCCATGCGTCAGCCGCTCAACATCCAGTGGTACACGGTACACCAACAGCTCCGCAACGAGGTAGCAGCAGGACGAATGCGCGGTAATGTGTTAACTGAAAATCTGTAACTACGGTCCGGAATCTTAGTAAAAGACAGACGTATAAGCTCCTCACCAAAGGCACCAAACATACAGAGCATCACGTCTGTCCTTGTAGACTTAGCCCTACGGATGCGTCTATCAACGCGGAACGCATTGTTTGCTTTTGCGACCAGGCAAAAGCCCCCAGCAATGTCAACGGCACACGGTGCGTCATGGTACGTGCCTTCAGTACACTCATACGTCAGTGCACAACTGTCGCACAACGTAAGGTTTGCATCACGACAACGACGGTGCCTCCCACCAGCGTATCAACGTATGTGGACATATACACATGCATACCGGTGTACGTACAGACACACACAGACACATACACATATATGCAGTCGCCTCTGCACTTGCAGACACACATGTCGATACACACAAAGGTACTGAACATCGAAAGCCCCGTTGAAAGATTCTTGTCCACAACAGCGCCACCATTCCACCGGGTAAACGCACAACCTTACTTTCCAGTCGACGTTGCACGTAGCCCTCCGCCTTCGTCATTATCACCTGCCGCGGCCTGTGGCCAGTCATCACACCAGCAGTTCGCAACGCGGCACAGAGACGTGTGTTAGGAGACATATTTACAAAAGCACTTGACAGTCCAGTCGAAACGAAACAGAAAATCCGCACGGACGAAACTGCGCCGTATGCCCCGCCCGAAGGCGCCTCCACGAACCGCACGCACGAAAAAGCGGACTGCAGTTTTTATGCTACAGACACCGACCGGGCACGCTGGCGGCAAAAACAGCTCGCTACCTTCCACTTTCCGCCGGTTACTCACCAGCACTTCAGAGTCACGAACGAACACACGTCCCACCAACACTTGCACTGCGCACTCAACCTGCTTTTGGCATAGCCCCCTAAAAATTTCGGGGACATCCTGGTACACCTCACCGCACTCATCCACAAGCGCACATCACTACGCCGAGTACAAGAACGGACTGCCGATGCTTCGCAGCCACTGCCGCTGGCGCATCCACACATTCAACATATACATATATATATATACACACACACATGTATGAGGAGCAGCCTGGTGCGGGAGCGGCCGTTCGTAGCACAGCAGCGCCAGCAGCAATCGAGGCAACACGAAGTGGACGCTCCTCTCCAGTTTCTCTTCACTGTGACACAAAGCAACTCTCTCGATACACCAGGTGACTCGCGATACGCCATGCATATAACTGGCCTGAAAGCACAGGAGCAGCAGTGCCATCACCGGCACAGAGCGCGTGAGCGGCACAGCTCTGCACAGCCGTAGCACACGAGCGGGACTAGCCCGGAACTCAGCCCAGCAGCAGCAGCAACACAGGCATCAAAGGCGACACAGCCACAGAACGGAAGAAGCAGCCCCTACCGCGTCATCGTCGTCACGGAGCGCGCGGAATTTCTGTCGCAGGTCGCGAGCGGTCTTCACCGGATTCAGATCCTGCGCACGTCACCAAAACACCCACAGGCAGGTCACTGCACGGTTTTTCGTCGTTTGGATCGCGTGCAAACAGTCAGAGGCAGAAGTCACACGCTACCGCGACAGAATAGTCGGAGACAGCGGCCGCCTGTCGGCAATAACAACACTCGACAAGTTCGAGATGACGCACATAAAATTCGAGCTGCCTGCTTCACGCTCGCTCCACCTACCTCCACGAACACCCGAGTCCGCCCCCCTTCTATGCAGACATCGCTCAACACGCCACACCAGCACTTGCACATGCGTGCACACAAAAACCTGCAGCTCTGCTATGCGCGAAGTGCCAGAGAGCACTGCAAGTGCCAGTGCTCTCTGGCACTTCGCGCAGACGCGTGCACGTAACACTCCACCAGCTGGATCCCAGCAGCCACGTCTCTGCTGAAGAATCTAGACGTACACACACACACACACACAGACGCAAGATCGAACGGCACAGGCGGGCAAGAGACCCGTACTTACTGTACATAGTAGTACACAAGTGGGAAAAAAGAATTTGTCTCTCTAGATCCCCCTGTACGGGCAGTCACCTGCCAGTACCGGAAAAATACGGAAGCCTACCGCCATGTAAAAGTCGTCTTCCTCCTCTTCTTCCCGGAATTCGCGTTGTTTGTTGTTCCGAGACACCTCGATAACAATTTCGTCATGCGACCTGAGAAAACCAACAGGTGGTCACCAAGAAGAGGTGCAGTTGAAAGAACGACTCTCTGACATATCCCCGTCCTTCGCGCAGTCGTCAGCGAATCGATCTGCTAGGTGGTTGATCCAGACAAGCATCACCGCACAGCGCCAAAATACGTCTTCACATCCTTCTCCTCTCTGACGATTCGCTCTCTACCGCCCTTGCCTCCTCGCACCTTCTACTGCACTTACCGAGTTTCTGACGTTACCTAATTTCTTTACAGACGTAGAAGTCCTCTTACTTCTACTTTGCTGCTTCAAGCGCGTGCACGCGGTGTACAGATGCCACGTCGCTTCGGCCTCAGGAAACCACCGCTGAGAATACATCCTTCACCAACCACGTACACACTTCCTAAACTCGCACACTAGCAGCTGCGGTCGACACTATACTCGAGCAGCTGCCATCGACGTTAGCTCACTCCTACGGTCCACTACAAACGTGTCACTCGCAGATGCGCCCCCCGTGCCCATGACAACCCGAACGAAAGAAAACGAAAAAACTGAACTGCTGAATCACACAGTTCTCAAGTCGCTGACTCATTATTAGCAACAATGGAATTCAGAGAGTTATAACATTTCCCCACGACCAAACCAGAGTTTCTGAGTCTCTGGTGCCAACAACCTCCTCTACTGTCTACCTATAACACCCCAGCACGTTCACGTCAACAGCCCTCTCCGCGCAGCAGCCGAATAGCCATTTCACGGTGGGCTGGAATATGGCAGTCTTTCCTACGCAGACCAACACATCCTCATCATCACTGTGTACATCCAGTTAGTCACTACGGCTGCGAGACATACACATGATCCAGTATTTGTGTTTGTGCCTCACTCTCCCTACCGTAACTCCCTCCCTGTGCTTCTGTCTATCTCTTTCTCTGGGTCTTTGTCTAGCTGTACGGCTACTATTCCACAGAGAGCAGTACTATCTACAAGTGCCGCGCGCCACTCTCTCCATGCAGACTCTGTGCTGTGCCGCTCCTGGTGCTATTTGAGTTTCTGCCCCGCATATACGTTTCAGATACACACACAGACAGACGCACACACACACACACACACCCCCACATACAGCTGTTGTATACATATATATATATATAGACAGATAGATGGGACGCAGCTTCCGAGACGCATTAGACGCATTTCTTTGTAGACAGAAGAAGCATTCCCCTACGTACGTAGACAGATTCGTCAGCTGTTGTTTGAAGTTCGTGTGATCGATCGAAAAGCACGGGCTCGGAGGAGACTTGAAAGGCGAGCACGTTGCCTTTCTGCGTGAAACCTGAGTCCACGCAACCTTCTCACCCAGTACATAGACAAACACACGACACGGTGATAAACCGGGACAAAAGCACTTTTGAATCGGACGAAAAGCGGAGATAATGCGTCGCTTGCAAGAGCTATGCTCTGTCTTCTGTGGGAAGTAGAACACACTTGAAACTGTAGTCTAGTTTTAGGTCACAGCAGGGGAAGAGCAACGCACCGCAGCGTCGACGCCTTCTGTGTCGGATCTGCATCGGGCGCATCGAGTCCAAAATGGCCCATGTGTTCTCGGCGATGGTACACCTCGGTGTTGATTCTCTGACACTTCTTCGTCACCTTGATTCTCTTCGTGACCTGCAGCAAGACACACCCACAGCAGCAGCAACACAGCAGCATGCGCACATATTTATCGGCGGCACAGGCGACAAACCCTGTGTCGCAGCAGCGCACGCATCTGTGCCAGCGGAAGAGACGACCCCACCACCTGCAGCAGCAATACTTGTGCGGCAGCGGCAGCTGCAGGCGCTCTCTCCGGTAGCACCGACCCCGCGTCGTGCAGTAGCGCCACCCCACCACAGCTCCTTTTGGAGCTCAACCCGTGTCAGCGGCCGCAGAGGTCTCCCCTTCCTCTCCAGCAGCAGCAGACACAACAGTTCCCCATAAAACGACCTCTGTGCACGGCGGGATTTACACACGATGCGACACCTGGTATTCACGATGCAGCATGTCCCCCGTCTCAATGAAGAGCGACAGAACGACTCCAAAAACTCGCAGGAACACCCGTAAGAAAATGATCGACGCATGCCCACTGCCCTGTCTAATCATCCTCCTGACGGTAACTAAAGCTGCATTTCACCCCGTGGTATGCCCACAGAGATACACACAACTGTCAAAAATCGGTGGAGCAGTCCGTACGGCTGCTATCACTTCAGGAAACCCTTCTCGCAAGCTATTTTCCACCCAGTTCCACGTGACACGAGGTGCACGCACCAGCAGGACAAAGCTGGTGAACACATTCTCCACCAACGCCACTATTCTTATTTGCTGCGGCGAAGCCTGAACCCTTTTCTCCCCGCCCTGTGGCCACCTTTCGTCTTCTGCCAAAAAAGTGAACTTTTCTGACTCGCGCGGAAGCGAGGGCACGCAGAACGACAGCCACAGGATCACTGATAGGAAAACGAGCCCACAAGCAGACCTCACTTCGGCCACACACACACACGCACATACTCCTGTGGACGCACACGCATGCGAGCAACGCGACACGCCGAAGACAAAAAAGCGCCGGGGTTCCAGATGTGCTCCACGAGTCTCGTGCCACCTACGGGTCCTCCAGCAGTACCGCGGCACCCCCTTCAGCAGGACTGGTGCAGCCGCACTTTCAGCGTGCATCGGAGAAAGACGAACGGGGCAACAAAATACAAGAAAAGCACAGCACCCACGTATAAGACGAGAAGTAGTAGTACACGCAAGATTACCCGTGCCAGGCACGTACGAAGCAATCCACGCTTGTGAGAAGGCCACCAACCCTCCACCGAAGCGTAGCCGTAGTTGCACTTCCTCCCACTGTCCCACTCGGCTACCCACACGTTCTGCCCGAAGCTCCCCAAGCAGCCGAGCACTTTCTTCGAATGCTCCTGATGGCTCAGTGAATGTATCTGCAAGAAGCTGCTCTCGGCGCGCGTCGCGAAGAAGACTGTTACTTATGCTAGAGACAGAAAAACTCACTCCTGTGCAGCTACAGCACTGTACACGAAGACGACGACGAAATGCGTCCACGTCCAGGACGGGCAGCCGTCTCCTGCCTATGTGTGTTGGACCGATGTAGCTACATCGGTCACGCAAATTCTTTTGGCTTTCTTCTCCTTCTGCTGGCACAGCTGCAGACCTCTCCGTTAATGTTGAGCGCGGAGTTCTCGCTGCTGGCAACGCGCCGACCACACACGGCGCACTTCGACTACGGAATTCTGCTGTACCTACACCGGACGGCGAAGCAGTGTGCACACAGCTGGCGCGCGGGGAGGGCTGATTCATGCGACGGTGTCTACAATTACGCAGGTGCAGTTGAAGATTCTCGCCTGTTTTATTCGCAGCAGTGGAACAGTAACAGGAGAGAGAAAAGCACAACCCTTACCTTTAAAGTTTCTCCTCGTAGCGTCTGTGTGTAACTTGTCACCGTCTTGATGCCGTCTTCATCGGGCTTCGTTTCAAAGCCACTAGACGTGTTCACCAAGTCCCCCAACTCGTAGTCATCCTCCAGCTCAAAATCAGCCCACTTCCGCTCTGCAGCAGCAGCAGCATTCGTGCGTGTACAAACACAACAGCAGCAGGTGACAATAACAGCGCGCCTATTTTGTAGCACACGCTGATGACGACGGCAGGACGGACGCACGCCGTAGCGGCACAGCGTACCCAAGCACTCCCAGCAACCTCCTGTACCACGAATAATCGCTAGGAGCGGCCTGCCACTATCTGGCGGAGCCGCACTGCAGTCTGAAGTAGGAGAAGCTTCCGCCGCAGCGCTGTCGCCGCCGCCACCACACGGCAGTAGGTTACCCGCTTCCAGCCGGCAGCAGCGCAGCATCCGACGCGGCACTAGGTGCTCTCTTATCAACCGCAGCCGAATCACGACGCGGGATTCAAAAACAGCAACAGTGCGCACATACACACACTTACACGCACACACTCGGCCACTCCAGGACCAAGAAAAGGAGTCGCCGCAGCAGCAGCGCTGGCCTTCGCCGCGCTGGGACCCCAGCAGCACGAACAGTCCACCACGTACAAGTGGAGCAAGCGTTGGAGAAGGATTCGCACAGCAGGGAAAAGGCAGCTGCACACGAGGAGAGGGAAGAGCAACAGAAGACGACGCAGCAGCATTTGCAGCTGCAGGAACACCAGTCCGGCGACCCAAGCAGCAGCAAATGCACCAGGGTCGTGCGGCGTGCAGCAAAATGCAAGAGTTGTGACGTGGACTAATACTACACGCCGTCCTTCTACGTCACACAGCCGCGCAGCACCTGCAGCAGACGATAGCGCCGCAGCAGCAGCCCTGATGAAAATGCAGACAGCAAAACGGTTCGAGCCCAGAATTCTGCGGGTGAAGGAGAACCGCGTCCAAGACAGCCGGTGACAGCACGTACCACCTCACATCTGTATACAGTTAAATACACATATAAAGAGCAATACGCAACACGGCTCTACGTGGGCATGCGCACATAAACACAGATATGTGTGTAAAGATTTTCAGTGTCTCTCTCTGGACAGACAAGCACGTTGGCACACATGAGTAGACTTCACACATTCAAAGCCGAGAGTAACGTAGACAGAAAACAGACACCCCCGCGTCCACTCGCCATGGGGAGCTGAGCAGCCGCTGTTGCAGCACATCGCCGTGATGATTTGCATACATAACGACACTGCCCTCGCGTGCGTCTGCAGCACCAGCAGCGTGGAAAAAGCCGCGCACCCGCGCGACCGAAGAGCGGCAGCAGTCAGCAGCGGCAAACACGCAGACGTGAGGGCGATCGCAGCAGCGGTGGCAGACAGGAGCACCAGAGACCAAAACACACAGGGTGACAACAGCTGCAACAATGACGCATAAATTAGCGCGCAAACTCGCGGAAGACATGGCGGCTGCGGAGGACGCAGCAGCCACAGCAGCGACGCACTGACGAGGTCGGAACCCGAGCGGCAGGGAGAGCCTCAGTGTACGCAAGACAGCCGCAGCAGTCGACGCGGCAGCACACACACCGGAAGGAGTGTCCTAGAAAAGTGTCCCCAGGACACGAATGCCGGATAGTAGTCGTCCCCTTACGAATGGCGCCATTCCGGATGTTACATACAAATGCACGTACACACGTCTATACACACGTGCAGATATATGCACACATACGTATATACATATATACGTGCGTTCACACACGTACGTATATATCGGTCTATTTCAGTATGTAAGACCACGCCCCCAGGGGCGAGATGTAAGCGGCGCACACGCATACATACACATAGTTATATTCTCTCTGCATATAAACGTTTGAACACGTGCCTAGTGAAGTACCTCTGTGGCCACTACATGTCCTTTGCTCCCTCGGTATACGCATACATACATATCCGTATGAACGTTCGAACACGTGCCTACTGGACTATCTGTGTAGCGACTACAGTCCCTTGACGCGCTGGCGAGGAGAGACCGAACCTCCAGAAGTAAGACCACTCCACACAATACAAACATTACCCAGCGATCTCTTTGATTAGAAACCAGGGCCGAATAAACACCCGTCCATGTGCGTACGGATAGCAGCAACAGGAAACTCGGCTGGTACTAAAAACCTGCTCGCAGACAAGCAGGTCTGCGCCACCCGGTTGCACCCCGTACGGGCTGCGCAGAGCTGCCTGTCACACGCACACACATGTACCCACGCATGTACACAGGTCCGACGTACACACAGGCACATACGTATTCATACGTATACACGTCCCAGTACAGATACGTAGATATATATATATATCTGGGTATGCTCCAACATGTGCACACACGTATGTTCGAAAACACTCATATACATGTATACGCAGTCCAACTTGCGAGACTCCACAACAGGCGTCATCCCCCTTTCACACGTTCAGCACTTCTCTGACGCAGAGGGACGTCGATGTTTCGCAGCAGACGATTCGGGGCAGCGTCTTGAGCGCGAACTCGCACGTCGGTGGGGAAAACAGGAAAGGAAGTGGAGAACAGAGACCTTTTTGCGCCTCACCTGTGCTCGACGCGGTCGCCATCTTTTGTTGACTTTTCCGCAACGATGCCGAGTTACGCGGGGTGACGACGTCAGGCAAACTCAAAGCGAGGGTCCGTGACAGCTTCTCTTCTACCGTTCCGTCAATATGGAACGACGAGCTCTTGCATAGAAGCAGAAAATGGCCCTCCTCTCTAGACACAACGTGCAGAAAATGGACGCACGTATTTTAATTTTGAAGCGGACGCGATGTGGGTGTTGAAGGCGCACAAGAGGACAGCCGGCTCTTCCGTAATTCCTCTGCTTCGTGCTAAGTGCGCTGCTGTTCCGACGGCCTGAGAGCTATAATGTGCAAAGTTATGCAGTAACGAACGTCTTGCGTCACCAGGACGGGAGACGGCGGAGTCGAAGAGCGTCTGCACCACGCTTGTCCAGCAACAGAGACTGCGTCAACTCAAGACACACGAGGCACATGTACATGCCAACAGTAGACGGTTTACTTAAACTGCACGACTTACGGTACACTTACCTACATTTGCAAACAGTGCGACGTAAGCCCCCACGTCGCGAGAGGCGCAGTTGGCGGGAATGCAGTGCTGGAAGAGAGCAGACGCTGGTCGACAGGAAGAGAGAAATACAGGATGCAACAAATTCACGCGAAGTAGGTCTCTGCAAAGCGCGGTCAGGCCGGCGCGCAAAGGGGGAATCAAATTAGACAGACACTCCGGTGCCAGAAAGCCAATTGTCACAGCACGGCGTCGCCTGTGCCACGGGACTGCGGAGGAATTGAAGAGTGAAGAAAAAAGCCGACGTGAGCAAGGGAGAGAAAGAGGTTCCTGCGGAAGGAGAGCGGAGGCACACCCGAGTACGACGGGTATCGCCGAAAAACGAATTTGCGTCGGGAAATTTCAGTACATGCGGGAACGCCGCGACTCCAGCGGCAGGCGGCGGCACTTGTACACCCGCATGCCAGGATTGAGGAAAAAAAGCAGGCAGGAGAGAACCGAGGAAATAACTTGTAGACGACGGTTACGAAGCAGTCGCAGTGGCGTGTTCGTTTCGGCGCGGCTCATGCCCCATAGTTTTATCGCTGTTGCTGGTGCTGCGGCAGCGTCAGGAGTAACGCAGCAGCAGTCGAAGAAGGGGAGTGTACCGCCGGTGGGGAAACGGCATGCCGCTGGCCGATACTACAGCGCGCTAGTGTCGGCGTTTGTACTTGGTTACGTAGCCGTTTGTTCTGCTGGCACTCCGCGCACGACTGCTGGTGGGCTACTCATGCTCCAGCCGCCAACAAGGGGTGCTGCTGGCTTTGCGGCCGCGGCTCAGTAGCCTCGGTGCTCTTCGGTCCCCCACGAATCCGCCGCTACTATGTGGCAGCTGCTGCTGCTGCTGCAGAGGTGTTGCTGTGTCGGCGCCTTCGTGGTGGTGTGGCTTCTGTTAATGCGGTTGCTACTGCTGAGAGCTGGGAACTACTGGCCCTCGCTGCCGCCTTGTCTGCTGGAGCAGTCGCCGGTCCACCTATGCCGCCTCTTGTACTTCCTATTTTGCTGCTGCCCCCCGTCGTGCTACTCGTAGCAGCATCTCCATCTCGCTGTGTCCCAGCGCGTCGTCTGCGTCCTTGTCTTGTAGGTGCTGCCTCTCGAGTGCTGCTGGCACTCCTTCATACGGAGCCCGGATGCTTTTCCTTGTGCTGGTGAAGCTGCTGCTGCTGCTACCTGCTGCTACCGCTGCTGCGACTGCGGCGTGTGCCCGCTTTTCAGCAGCAGACTAGGACGACAACAGAGCTCCTGCTGCTACACCTGCGTGATTTGCCAACAGAAAGAATACCTAGCTTCCCGTTTGCCTTGCTGGGAAGCTGTCCGTCTGCAGCACGTGCCCCCCTTGCTGTCGATCGTCCGCGCTGTACCGTGCGCATGCGGGGGCTCCTGGTACTGAAGACGTTGCTGGTGAGCGCAGCTCATATTGTGGAGGGCTCACCCGCGCGCAGTTTTGGCCGTAAAATTTTTACGCTTTGAACAGCAACAGCAGTAGCAGCGCCGCAGCGACAACTCATCATCCCAGCAGCTCCTGGATGTGGGGTGTCAGAGTCTCCAGCAGCCCTCTCCTCTCCGTTTCCTCTGCTTTCGAAGGAGACTCTTTCGTCAGTAGTGTAGTGCTGTAGTAAACGAGGATCTTCCTTCTATACACAGAAGGACACCATTTAGCCAGCCACTACAGGATTATCCTCTTGTGTCGTTGCGCAGCCCTCTGTGTGCTTCGAGCGGCTGCCGCTGCTACTTGCGCCCGTGGCATCGAAGACCCCTGCAATCCCAGCGGTCGTTCGCTGACTTCTTTCCCTCTTCTTGTGATCTCCTCTAGAGTTTCGAACGGCGCCGCTAACGCGGAAGCGGACGGAAAGTATCGGCCCTGTAAAGTGGGGTGTACGTACACCCCAAGCAGCGGCGAACACAGTGTACGTACGTACACACCAGGTTTGCTTTGACTGCCGCGGACATTAAAGTAACACTTCTACGTATATACCCAAACATGAATATATATATATATATTCGTAGAAGTAATTTTGATTGTCGGTAGCTCAGCAGTGCGCGGTGCCGCCCTCACCTGCCCACTGTCACGTGGTGAAACGAGTCACCGGGCTTGCATATATCAGGGCCCATATATGCGTACGTAGCGCAGCAGTGGCTGTTGTAGAGTCCTGTTTCCAGCGTTATGTACGGGGGGGACAGAGGTTTTTTGCTCTCCCGACATTTCTCTTCCACGTGACTCACTTCTCCTTGTCCTGCGGCCCGTCGCAGCTCTGCTGCTTCTCTCGTACAAGTGCCCAAGCCTTGCATCCCAGACAAAGGAAGAAGAAGCCGGCGGATGTTTGCGAAGACGCTGGTTACTACTCGTCGCCTTTCTCCACGTTTCAGACAGTTTTTCTGCCGTTGCTCGTCTGTGGCGTTCTCTCAAAACTGCTTCTCCTCTATTGGTATATCCGTCCGTTAGAAAACGGCTGCGCTAGTCACGAGGGGGCACCGCATAACACGTCGATACTGAATCTACGATTCATTCCGTCTCTACGCATTGATGTCCAAGCCCGCCGACGGACGCGGCTCGTACCTGCTGGACGAGGCACCGGCCCCAAGGCTTGTGTACCTCCGGGCGTCCACGTTGACCGCACGTGGTTTTGGCGTCTGCAGCAGCGTTCTGTTGCCGCTGACGAGATCTTGCGTCTCCTGCTTCTGCTGCGTGCCACTAAGGCGACTTGCTGCTGCAGCTGCTCGCTGCCGTTGCGTCTGGTTGCGGTTGCCGCCGTAGCTTGGGGAGCGGCAAGCTGGCTGCGGAGTGGCTGTGATGAGTGGATGACGAAGAAGCTTGAGGTGTGTGCTTCTTCTTCGACGGAGCGAGCGCAGACGTACAGACTTGATCCGGAGCCGTGCTGCTGCTGCTGCTGCATGCGTCTGTTACGTCTGTGTGCATGAACAGAAGACGCTTGCGCAAGTGAGTAGTCAAACATCGTCTTCACACGAGGAGCCGCAGGGAGACGTGTGGACATGCCGCGTCTTTGCCCAGACGGCTCGTCTGTGGCGGCGAACTGCTGGAGTGGATTTTTCGTGATTCTGAAAGGAGCGACGGCAAACACCAGTGCAGGGCCTGTATGTGTGAAGTGTCTTCAGCCCACAGCAGGCGCAGAGGTGTAGAGACGTGCTAGGGTTGCCTTTTCCCTGCAGCAGCAGGTGACAGCGCCCAAGATGGCAGCTGCGGTGTTGTCCTCCGCTGCCGAAAGCAGCAGTCTCACGTGCGCAGGTTCATTGCTACGAAGCAGCAGCGGAACAGCAGCTGTATCCTCTAGAGGAGGAGTAGCTGCACCACGTCCACCTGCTATTGGCGCTTCTCGCATGATGAACAGCGTGTCTGGAGGCGGAGGAGGAACAGCAACAGCAACACCAGCAGCGACCAACGCGTCTCCTTCTTATCCTCTCTTTTCTGCTGCTGCCGTTGCTCACGGAAGCCTTGCTGTTGCTGAAGGCTCTGCTGCGGAGTCCGCTGCTACCTGCACTGCCGCTTGTAGCCCTGCACCTGCTGCTGCTCCTGTAGCCAGCAGCTCAACCACCGCTGCAGCAGGCAACTACCCTGCTGAGACTGCGGAGTGCAAAGCTGGTGGTGGTTTCTGTAGTCAAGCTCCCCCTTACGGAACAGGCATAAGTGCGGTGCGATGTGGACATCGCGCTGCGTTCTTCTGCTCGCTGAGGTGCCGGGCGCCGCCGAGCAGCAGCTGCAGCGACTCAACGAGCAGCAGCGACAGCGACACTGAGAGGGACGCTCACGCACGGGACAGCAGCAGGGGAGGCCGGAAAAGGAGGAATGGCGTGTTGGACGGCAGCGAGGGTCACAGCAGCAGCAGGAAGGCGAGTAGTACCAGCGGCAACAATCCGTGTGCACTCGTTCACGGCCGAGACGTGGCGGTGCTGCGACTGTACATCCAGCTGTTCGAGCAGGAGGAGGGGACGACACCGCACAAGTGCAGGAGCAGCAGGGCAGCGCTCCTATTCGACGGCAGCAGCAGCGGCAGCACGGGCTCGCCTCACTTTAACAGGGACAGTAGAGGAAGGAGGCAAGCTAGCAGCAGCAACGCGCGTGACGAGTTTTTCCTGCGGCGCGGGCTGCGCAGCACGCTGCAACTGCTGCTCCTCCTGCGGCAGATGGAGGTTCTCGGGAGTCGCTTGTGGGTGCTGCTGCTGCAGGAGGAGTTGCAAAGCTGGCAGCAGCAGCAGCAACAGCAACGGCACCACCAGACGGAGCACGTGCAGCAGCGCCAAAGTGGACAAGAGCACCTGCGCGAACAGGAGGTGCACCAGAAGCAAGACGCCCAGCAGCGTGCGCAGCAAGACTCGCCACAGGGGAAGACCGCTGCGTCTCCAGACTCTGCCGTGGCTGCCGCGACTCAGAAGTGGGCGCGCAGCAGCTGTATGTCTCAGGGCCAGGTACACTTCCTTCTCCCACCTCGTTTCGCAGTTCCTATGTATATATTCCACCTTTTGTACGTACGTACGTCTCTATCATATACATTGGTACTAAGATTACAGCGTCCCTGCTTGCGTCGAGCTGCTATACACAGCGCCGTACACGTAGCCGAAGTCCGGAGTAGTCCGGCAGCGCCTCCCTGTTGCTGTGGCTGCTCCTGTTCAGATATCTCACACCAACGGCTTCCACTCTTCCTCCCTCTCGGCTGCTGCTGCTGCTGCCGCAGCGCTGCTTCTGCGTCTGTTGCCCACCAGCGCGGCTGCCGGTGCTGCTGCGTATGTGTGTTGCCTCTGGTACTGCTGCGTCTCCTCGTCTGCCTGCACGTCCAGACCAGTCCAGTCCAGACTGCTTTCGCCAGACGTCCGCCTGCTGGAGATGGTGCTACTGCTGCTCTGACAGCGGCTTCTACTGTCTGCCTGCGACTTCTTGCAGCGTAGCAGCGGCTGGGCTGAGCCCCTGCGGCTGTTCCTGGCGCGTTTCTGCATTCCTCCGCCTACGTCGGTCCCCTGCCGCTCTGACGGCAGCCGCTGCTGAGAATCGCCTGCTGCTGAAACCATCTGACTTGCAGTTGGTGGTTGATAATGCGGTCTGCTAGCAAATGATTGCCGCAGTGTTGTTGGTGGGGGGACCAGACGGCACACACAGGACCGCTTTTCTGCTCCGTCGCTAGACACCAGCTTGACAGAGGCACCGTAGCAGCACACCTGCGCGTTGCTCTTCCTCAAAAAATGGTTCGTATTGCCGCTACGGCCAGGAAGAGGCTGCGAATGAAGTGACAGAGCCACTGCTTAGTAGGGCTGCCGTAGTTGCTGTTGCACTCCATACACGTGCTGCCACATCTGCTGCTGCTTCTTATGACATTACTGCCACGGCGGGCGCTGCTGGCGCCGCCCGTGCTGCGTTTGTCTCTGATGTTGCTCTCACTGCTGGCGCTGTTTCTGCTTCTACGTGTGGTCCTGCTGCACATGTCGCAGGTGCTGTTACGGTTGTTTTTGCCTCTGCTGCTTCTCTTGCATTTGTTACTGCGCTGCTGCCTGCTGCTCGTTTTGCGCATGCGATGGACTGTCGCGTTGCTGCCGCAGCTGGTGCTGCCTTCCAGCGTGTGTGTGCTGCCCCTACTCCCCAGCTTCTGCTGTACGCATGCCCCCTCCCACGGCTGCTGCTCTGATTGCTGCGGCCGCTGTTTTCTGGCCGTCAGGCGCTACGGTGGATCTTCGCGCGATACCGCTCCGTCCAGGTATTAACGGCTCTCGAGTGCTGGCTGCAGTGGGAGGCTGCGCAGCGAAGCGCCAGTCGCAGCGCTGCTGAGCAGCAGCAGGAGCGCGGCCTGGAGTGGTCGACGACGGGTGAGAAAGCCCGCGCCGATTTCTTCGACTCCGCAGAGAGAGAGCAGCAGCGCCGTCTTCTTCTTGCAACCTGTCGCGCTGCCCACTCGAACCGTAAGTCAACTGCTGCTTCTGCAGTTGCCATGCTCCTGCTGCCACCTTGCTGGTGGTCATTCTCGCCGCTGCGGCACCGCTGTCAGTCTCGCCCCTGTCAATCTCGCCGCGGCTGCGCCGCTGTCATTCCGCTGCATCCGCCGTCAATATTCGACTGCTTGCGCTGTCAGTCTTACTGCAGTCGATAGTCGTGCTGCTGCAGCTGTCAAGTGTGCCGCTGCTGCGGCCGCGCTAGCCGGAGTGTGTGCACTGTTCGTGCTGCGACTCGTTCTCCGCTGCGGTCCTTTGCTTACCGCCGAAGCAGACACGTCCTAATTCTACGCGTGCGGAAACACAGGCGCAGGTGTAAGCTGCGAAGATGTGGGACCCGCCAGGAAGTAGCTTTGCAGCGGTGTTTGCCTGTGCCTGCACTGCGTCAAGCGGAGTCGCCCTCTCAGGCGATGCTCCCGGTGTGCTGCGGCTCTCTGTAAACTTTTTCTGCCGGCTCCAACGCGTGCGCAAAAACGTCCCCCGGACGCTCTCAACGACTCGATGCGTCAAAATCTCGTTTTCTCTTTATCCTGCTGTTCCAGCACCGGCAGTGCCGCCTTCCCAACACAGGCTCAGGCGCTCACGTCAGCCTGTGCCTCCATACCTATACATGCATTTGCATCTATGTATAGAGTAGTGACACAGGCGAGGATGTGTGCAGCAGCGTAGATCACGTGTATCGATATCTCTGTAAGGCGTTTGTACTGACGAGACGTGTTCGACTTGGGTGTGCTGGGGCAGTGAATATATCTGCGTGGCTACGTACGTCTCCATCACACTTCCTGTGTGCGTCGAGAGCCCTGCACTGCCGATGCATGTGCACATGCAGCAACGCGTACAAAATTACGTGTCCATTACAACGGCGCCTGCAGACATCTTCCTGACGACGCCTCTGTAATGCCCATGCACAAACTCCTTGCCTTTGAACACCGACGTTCGTCTACGGAAACAGAGCATGTGCCCGAGTGCGCGTGTCTGTACCGTCTCCGTTTCCCGACTGGGAGGCGTAGGGCCGTGAAGCCATCTGTTTATCTGTGAACAGACGTCTGTGTGAATCCCCGGTGGGGTGTGCGCTGTTTCACAAATATCCCTCTATGTCTGTGTATGTGAAAGTGCTTGAGGCGTCTGCCGGTGGCTCGTCGGGCGTTTTCCTGCCCGTGTGCGTGCGTCGCTCCATGTCTCTCTATTTGCCTGAGAAGGACTCGGAAGCTGTCGAGAAAGCTGCTGCCTGGTGCCCCGTGGGGCCGGTGGGAGGTCGCTACTGTATCAAGCGTCAACTACAACTGCATGTTTCCTTTGTGTGTACGTACAGTCCACATAGATCTTATGTGCGAAGATTTGCCGGAAAGGGAAAGTGGTTTTTGATGGAGACGTCGCGGCTGGTGTACGTGAAGATTAGTCCCTGTTCCTTGCTGTCTCGTTCGTGTGTGTCGGTAAATGGGATACGCGTATCTCTCTTGTGTAGGTCTGTTTGCCTGTGTTTGTGTGGCTGCAAGCGTTGCGTCGCGTGGCGCTCCCCCTGGAGTGAAGAAGTAGGCGCAGCGGTGGTGGCAGCAGCAGCAGGACGGTCACCTGTTACGTGTCTGCACGATGCGCTTTCTCGGCTTTTCACCGCAGCAAACCAGTTTTGCCAGGGCGAGCTGTGTTGATTCTTGCTTTCACGCTGTTGCTGCGCTGCTCCAGCTCTTTCCGCTCATGCTGCTGCGTAGCTGATACTGCTGGAAAGAACGTGCTCGGTCTGCTCAAGTTGCTGTATCGATGCTTGACGTGGCTTCGCAGAGAAGACGCAGACAAGCGACTCCGCAAGAGAAAGAGCTGCTGCTGCACACCCAGGAGGAGAAGATGGGACCGCAGCAACAGCAGCAGAGAAGACGAGAGCAGCAAGTGCTGCAGCGACTTCTCCCTCTTCTTCTTCCGTCGCTGCGTTCTACCACGCGGACTGGCCGTACCGGAGCAAGGGAGGGGCAGCTGGGGGTCCTGTTACTACCGGTGGTTTCGCCACTGGCTCGCTTCCTGCCGCTGCTGCCGCAGCACAAACGGAGAGAAGTGCGCTTGCCGGAGGGGCCGCAGCGTCTCTGTTTGTCTCGGCGACGGACCAACGAGCTGCAGCCACCTTTTACCGTCTTCTTTGGCATCTGCTGCGCCGGGGGGAGCTGCTGCGCGCACAGCAGTTCGCCGCCGAGCACGGCGCATCTTGGCTAGTCGAAATTCTGCGAGGTGAGAGTGTTCGCGGCAGCCGCAGCTGCAGCTGCTTCGTCTCATACTGCGACCGTTCCGCCGTCGGTGCTCGTGTGCCGTTTGGCTGCTGCAGCTGCTCCCATCACTGCTGCCGCTGCTGCCTGACGTGCTGTTGCCCCGCTGCAGCGCGCTGCTCTTGCTGCTGTCGCTCCACGCTTGTGTGCAACCGTTCTTACACCTCCCGCCGTGGCATGTTATTCTTGTCGCTGGTGTTGCTGTTGGATCTGCTGCCACTTCCTGGCGCCCTGCTGCTGTTACTGTAGCTGCTGTAGCGTTTTTGCGCCGCTCTTGATGCGGTCGCTTCACAGCTTTTGCTGATGCAACTCTTAGAGCCGCTGCCGCGTCGCGTACTACTGCAGCAGCTGCTGCCGCGTCGCCTACTGCAGCAGCAGCTGCTGCGTCACGGCCTCGGTGTTGCAGCGACGAGTGCTCCACTTCCGCTTCCGGTTGCTGCTTCCTTGTCGAAGTGCTGTGAAACTACGTCTTGCTGGTGTCTGTCTCCGCCATTCAGGCGACGACCCATGGATGGAGCCCCTGGCGGCTAGCGAAGACGTCAATTTGTGGGACGCGTGTCTGGTCGACGACGTGCTTTCGACCGCGGAGCAGCAGGCGCACACGGACAGCAGCGGCTTGTTGAAGGTAGGGCAACCACCTGCCGCACATCCGCTCTTCCCCTGCAGATCAGAGCTCTCAAGCAGTAGGGGATTACCGTTTTCTACCACTCCCCTTCCCACTTTCTTACGGTCGCCCATGTGTCGGTGTATCACCTATGTATATATGCAGGTACACACACACACACGTCTAGGGAATGGATATTTTGACGGTGGTCAGCCGTTTCTCTATTTTCCGTTCGAGTGTGTAGTCGCATATACAGGGCTGGCATTTCTGCCCCGCTGCACAGAGCCTTGAAGCCCGTTGCCGCTTTCCAGCTGTATATCGGAGGGCGAGGCGGTGCGTGGGGGCTTCTCTGGGCGCCGTGCGCGTGCGTCTCGCGCCACATTCTCCTTCTGGATGTGTCGCAGCGTGTCCGCTTCTTCGCAGCCACTCCGTCGTATGGGCCTTTTTTCAAAACCCGCGTCATCGAATCTGCGTGAAGGCCAACTCCTCTTCGGCAGGTGTCTGCACACACCTTTGTGTCTGCTCCTGTATAGACAAATGTACGTGTGCCGTGCCTACATGCCTGTATACACGCGTACACCCACAACTGCACGTGTGTATGTATATACAAGCGTGTAGAGATGGAGTGAGCGAGGACAGTCCTAGATGGCACGGCTGGAGGCGGAAATGACGAATTGCATGCGATACGACATGTACGTGTCGTCGCACGCGTCTGCAAAGCGCTTGGCCTCCTCTGTGCGCGCAGCTGCATTTCTGCTTGTTGATGTTTCGCATGCAGATATGCGTCTGCCACTTTATTGCATGCCAGACTCCCGAAGTATCTATGTGCCTGCTAGGCGTATATATAAGCATCACGCGACTCCTGTGTATATGGCAGGACGGACTAGAACCTCCGTCTCCGTACGTCTGCAGCTGCCGCGCCTCCTGCAAATTCGGTAGTACTGCTGCGTACGTGTACGTGTCTACATATACATACGCTCGAATGGTGACCAGTCGTCTTTTACCCGCAGCCGTGGTAAAGGAGGAGTGTTTTGTGTGTGTTTGGGGAAGGGAAGCTCTTCTTCTTCGTTGCCCACACCGCTTCGGCCTGCTACCAGGGGAGGTCGATATACACGCGTCCACCTGTAGACACGCAGGCCTGGGCGGAGAGTGTGTTCGCTTAAATCGACTCATTCATTTGTAGAGACAAACACACAGGGACGTCGCTATTTCCCGCGTCTGCTTCTTCGTCGGCGCCGCTTGTGGCACTCCATCAGACCCCGACGGCTCTATCTCAAGTCTGCAAGAACCCGTAATAGTGTGCGTCTACCTGTGCGTATATATATATATATATATATATATATGTATACATACAGGATGTGGGTGCAGGCGCTGCGCTATGTGCGTGCTGTACATACCAACAGATGGAGGACATACATCTCCCGATATACATGCATATATACGTAGATAGATCTCCCGCTTTTTATATATATATATATATGCGTATTGCTCAAGCTTATACTAACGTACAGATACATATATGTAGGTTTATGTGTGTCTGTGTGCGCGCGTGGAATAGGCGTCCAGAGACATAGGCAATATAGTGTGTACACATGATGGCTGATTTTACATGTGTGTGTGCGTGGACTGTTTCATTTCCCTGAATCTACGTAGGAGTTGCATGCACGTCCTTGCATTGGCCCGCATTTCAGCCTGTTGCGGTGGTGGAGGCGTGCACTGGCTGCCTCGCTTGTTGCTCGTTTTGCTGTTGATGCGCAGGCGTGTCTGTGGCCCAGCGGCTACACGGTAGACGAGCTGTCCTTCGTCGCTTCGCACGCAGGTGCTTTCGGTTCTTCTAGCGGCAAGCAGCGGCGCAGGCGGAGCAGCGGCGGGTCGCTCTGCGACACTGCCGTTCCTCAGGGGAAACCACGGGAGGAGGTCGCGCAGCAGCCGCAGCGAAGCAGTGCAGTGCAGCAGCAGCGCGGCCAGCAAAAGCAGCAGCAGAGTTTCGAGAGGAGTGCACTGGACCCTGGGGAGCAGGAGGTGGGGGAGGACGACCAGCGGGCAGAAGAAAATAAGTGGGATATGCCAGCGTCTTCTGCTGCGGAAGACGTGGTGCTGGCTGCTGCTCGCAGTCTGCAGGCGTTCCGAGCAGCAGCTGCGACAGATGCAGGACGTGCAGTCGCGGCCGCTGCAGGAGGAGAGGAAACTGGGCCCCAGGCGGCAGGCGCAGGAGGAGACGAAGTGCTGACTTGTCGTCTTCCGTTTTTGCCGGCAGCCGTGGATGCAGACGCGCCGGTGGTGCGATGTGGAGAGGGGAAGAAAGGCCGGGACTTGCTTCTGTATGCATGCAAACAGATACTAGAGAAACGAAGTAAGTTGTGGGAGAGTCTCAGGCTGCTACCGCTGCAGCGGCACAACAGGATTCGAAGAGGCCAGCATGTTACAGGCTGCAGCGAACTGCCTCACACGTGAAAGTAGGTGGTGAGTCACCTCGGGTGGCAGCCGCTGCAGCAGCAGACGACGCACCACCGCCGGCTGCAGACGGGAGGGAAGAAACGGAGAAGGATGACGCAGAGAAAGATGCTGACACAAGCCAGCAGCAGCAACAGAAACAGGTAGCGCTGATGCTGGGAGGCTGTGCAACAACAAATAACGCCGGGGGAATATCACGGACGACACACACTCGGGAGGAAGTGAAGGCTGCAACAAACCGAAAAAAACGGTTGCTGCTGCCCGCAGTCGCTTAGGTGCCACAGGCACACATCCTGGACACGCTGTTAAGTCAAGGCAACCTCGCAGAAATGTCTCCTTTTCCTCGAAATGAGTGTCTGAGCAGCGTGTTTTTTTCTCTGTGATGGTTTTGCATGCCTCTTCTTGGTACCTCTATGTGTGCGGCTGTCTCCACGAGTCTTTGCACGAGGCCTGTCCAGCCACTGCAGTCAACTCCGTCTGTGCACAGATGATATCGCTGAGACATAGCGGGTTCTTTTTCCGCATGCTTCGGGGCTGCAGCTGCGGGCTCTTGGTGCTGCTGCTGCACCTGCTTCTTGCTACTGCAAGCTGGCGCTTCTCGGCTGCAGCTGCTGCTGTTGGAACTGCTGTGCTGTTGCCGCTCGAACTGTTTTTTTCGGGTGCTGCTGCAGCACGCCTCGCTACGACTGTGACAGCTGCAGCTTTTTTCTGTCCATCTACTTCTCTCCCCCCTCCTCCACCTCGCTTCCTTCCTGCCCTGCTGCTGGCATACGTCGCTGAGGCGCTGCTCGCGTGGCGGACTCCACAGCACCCGTTTTGTGTGACTCTCGCGTGTACGTGCCTATCCCCAGGGCGAGCGTCCCGCTGCAGCAGCAGCAGCGGTGGGAGCAGCCAGAGCGACAGCTGCAGCAGAGACGGCAGCAGCCGAGTTGCAGGAGGCAGCGGCTGGGAGTGGGTCGCGGGGCGCGGTCCGCTCGGCGTGTTGCGGGGAGTGGGCGTTGGAGAAGCGCTCGCTGCAACGGACCACACGGAAGGCTACTGCGTGCAACGGGAAGAAGCAGCGCTATATGGATACCTGCTCGGCGACTTTGCAGCGATGGCTGCGATGGCCGCCTCCTGGAGCGATGGACTCTACGCCCTCGTCAGAGCGCTAAAGGTACTGCGCCTATCGGTGCCCGTCGGCCTGCATTCGTCTCTCTGACTTCGCGTTATCTGCGCACATGCATGCATATACAATCGCACGCGTACGTATTTACATATCTATTTTCAGGAATGTGTGGGCCCTATACACCTGCCGGCATATGCACATATGTGGATTCAGCGCGTATACTTACGTGTGTATTTCCGGGAGTGTGGTTGGCTCCCACAGAGAGCGAAGGAGAAGAATGTATGCATGTGTATACGTGAAGGAAAAGGGAAGGGTATATGTGTGAAGATGTGTCTGTATATAGACAGATGTGCCCGATGTACGCCTGCCAGGGTATATACAAATATAGCTTCCACCCACATCACACGCGTTTCTCTCTCTCTCGATCTATATATCTATCTACCTATCTATATCTATCTACCTATATCTATCATATCTATATCTATCTATATCTCTATCTATCTACCTATATCTATCTATATCTGTATCTATCTATCTATATCTATCTATCTATATCTATCTACATCTATATATCTATCTATCTATCTGTATCTATCTATATATATATATATATATGTGTACACGTCTCTGTGTGTATATCTGTTTCTTTTCTGCGTGCGCGTGCCGTTGAACACGTCCGCATCGGCGTTGTTCCGCCCCAAGGCGCTTAGACGGCGAGTCAGTCGGTAAAGGCTTCAGCCAAGATAGCGCGCCGCTCTGTCTAGTGCGAAGAAACGGCAAGAGAGAAGACGGGGGGTCCTGGCTCTCACGAACCGCACGGCGTGTGCTGCTGCTGCTGCCTGACCTCCGCGTTGCTGTGATCTACCGACTCTGAGACAGAGGTGGATAGTGCGCAGCGTTGCACAGCGATTATTTCCTCCAGATTCACTTGGACGCATGGCCGTCCGTTCACTCCCGTCGCTTGACGCATGCGTGCGTTTGGCTCTGTGTCACATGCCTCCATTTCATTACAGGCTGCGCTCGGTCCTGTCTCTGTATGTGTATATGTCTGAGGCCGTAAGGAAGAAGACTGGGAAGGAAGAAGTGACTCAGCGCGCGTTCTGTAAACGTCAGTAGGTGATCTATCGTACGCATGTTTGCGATTATCATTACACATATATATATATATATATATACGTATGTTGCTCTCCGCTGTATGTAAGTGCTTATCTATCTATCGACCGCTACATGTGTGCTTACTGGCCTCTCTGTTTACCTGCGCCGCTTTTTTAGCTATAGTGTATACACATGCGCGTATTTCCGTAGTAGACGGTTGAGGATGTGTAGGTCAGCACGTGCATGCTCCCCCCGTCGAAACGGTGGTGTGTGCTCGCTGCAGACGAGCATTGTCGAGGAGGCGCTGCGTTGCATGCGGGCCGAGCAGCCGCACGGTCGCTTTGCCGGAGAGCTACGAGGCAGCACGACGTTCCTTCCTGCCCGTTCTTCTTCGTCTTCTCTGGACGCGCTTGCGCTGTTTCTGCGTTCTCTCACGAGCGACAGCGAAGTAGTCTCCGCTTTGCGGCTGCAGCAGCAGCACCAGCAGGGCGCGTCTTCGGCTGCAAACGAGGGACCTTGTTCTGCACAGGAAGAGCAGGAAGAGAACATGCAGCAGCAACAGCAGAACGAAGTTGTGAGAGCGGTGCTGCTGGAGTGCGTCGACCACGGTGTCACCATTGACGAAGGTGCACGGGCCGCTACAGGGGAACCAGCAGTCCCCGCGGTCGACAGCAGCAGGGGAGTCGCGCCAGAGACACGGCAGCAGCAGGAGGACCAGCGGACGTCCCAGCGCAGCAGGCTGCGGGAGCGGAAGGCAGACGAAGCAGCGGCAGGAGGAAGGGCTGCGTTAGCCTGGAAACGGCGGCTGCAGGAGCTGCTGGGTTGCCACTGCTGCAGCAGGGAAGTTGCTGCTTTCTGCGTTGACCAAGCAGCACTTAGACTTCTCTTCGGCGCTTTCGCGGTGCGTCACCTCTGCTGTGTGCCTCTTCGCTGCCGAGCTCCTTTGTCGCCCTGCAGTCCTTCCAGTTGTTCCCTCTCTCAGTCCCCTCGCCTATAGCGTCTGCATGCGCCTTGCTGTCTCTCTCTCTGTACGCGCACCGTCGTAGACGTTGCTTCTATCGACTCTCCACAGGGACGTAGTCACGGCCAGACGCCAGCGACCCCACACATACGTGTGTGGGCATTTCCACGCACTTTTCCGCAAGGATCGCCTGACTGGCTGGCCGAAGGAAGGCGAGTCGGGAGAAACGAGAGCACCACGTCAGAGAAGAAAATCGCACGGAGGTGCCACACACACACACACACGTACACAAGCCGGCGCGTGCAGGTATATGTGCGTGTTCTGTGTCTCTTTGCATGTGTCCACGCGCGAGTGCTTTGCGGAGGTGAAATTTCTGCTTCACTGTCTTTAACGTAGGCGCTTTTAACACGACTTCGCATGAGGGTTAGTTAAGTAATAGTAGACTTTATCTCGATGAATTGAAACACCATCCGTGTACTTCAGTTGTAGGCCCGCCAGTCTTTTTTGCTCTCCGGGGAGGCAAGAAGCTGTGGCTGGGTCTCCCACACAACGCGAGGTGGCAACCTGTGTAGGGCCAGCCTCACCGCACAGAAGCGTGTCTCACAGGCGTCTGCGTCTGCTTGGGTTGCTTTTCGTCGCGGAGTATCGAGGCAGCAAGAAAGAAAGCCACGCGTCATCAAGGCTCGTCGGCGACCTCCTGCAGACTCCGACTGTCTGCGCGCGTCGCTGGGCTGCCTTGTCTCTACCCCAGCAGAGACGTGCCTCTCTGACGGACGTGCGCGTACGGCTGCCGTTCCCCTTGTAAAGATGCTCGTGCATGCTCAGCCCCCCGCACCCGTGTGTATGTCTCTGTATATTTCTCTGGACAACGTCACCCTGTCTCTCTTCTTCCCCCACTGTCGTCCCCGACGCCTCCACTACTTTGCTGTTACTCTGATCGCGCAGACCCACGTCGCCATCTCTGCATATATATGTCTATGCGTCTATGTACCTCGTAAGCATCTGTGTATGTAGACGTGTGGATGTGTTGGTACGTGCGACTTTGTCTCGACGGCTGCTGTGTGTGGTTCTTCTCGAGTGTCTGTACATGTCTATAGTGTGTGTCTTCTCATAGATAGAGAGGTGCACGCGTGGGAATGTCTTTCTGTGCGCATAGGCGTGTGATCTTCTCGTCTGCGTGGTCCGTCGTGGAAGGTTCGCGTGTTGTGCGCTTGAAGCTGTGCTGGCGACGCGCGGAAGGGGGGCCCGTGCGTGCAGTCTGGTTTGCGTGGAGAACTGGCCTTGCAAGGCAGTCGCAGGCCTGTGCAGACGTGACTGGGAGACGTGAGAGCTTACGAGGGACTGGTTAACCATAGACAGCAAGGGGGTTCAATGCCATACGTCAGGAAAGGCAGAACTGGTGCCGCGTCTATCGGCGCATGCTTGGGCACATCTGGAGGTCTGCACGTACGCATGTAGCCGTGGGGAGCACGTCTGCGGTGCGGACGTGTGCACGACAGGCGCAGCAGCAGGTGCGGAGAGAGTCGCATGCAAGCCACCGGCGTCCCCTGCGTCTTCGCGCGAGTGTGAGCGACGAGGAGGTGGAGAGGCAGCTGCTGCTGCTGTCTTCACGTGCGCCTCTTGGCATGGAGACATGGTGTGCGTGCGGCAGTGTCAGGCGGTGCACATGTGTATCCACAGACAGAAATACCTGGGAAGTTTGGTACTCGCAGTAGGCCTCCCCTTGTGACCAGAGAAAGCGGGGGAGTAAAAGGGGCTACACACAAGAGTAGTTTAGCTCTCGACTGCCGTTGTTGTTCGACAACAGTGGCAACAGAAGCGGGTAGACAGATGTGTACGTGCGCATGCGTATGCGTACACCTATGTGTGTACGTATATCACGTGCGTGTCTGTGTATGTATGCCTCTTGTCTGTGTTTGCGTACGTGACTGTATATATGCATATATGTGTATGTGGAAGTCTGCCTTTTTTTGCTGTCTGCCCGCAGGACCTGCCCTTGCTGCTGCGGCCGTTTGTGACGGATGCAGCGGTGCACGCGCGTGTTGAAGCAGAGGCGGAGGACGAGGTGCGGCTGCTGCAGCTGCTACTGGCCGGCTCTTTCCTGGAGAGCAGCAGCAGCCTGGCGCTGCGGCAGCTCTTGCTCGACTATGCAGCGTCAACGCACGCGAAGCTTCAGCGGTCTGCTGCAGCATCCACGCAGGTTCCGCGTGTTCCTGCGGCAACTGAAGAACCAAACTATGGTGTTCCAGCTGCAGCTACAGCAGGGGCAGCAGCAGCTGCAGGAGCAGGAGCACCGGCTATGTGGCGCGCTGCTGCTGCTCAGTGCGCATGTTTGGTCGACGCGTTTACAGGAGAAGAGGTAGAGGAGCCTCGCGTGCAGCACGCAGCCCTCTACTTCCCTGACGCCTCAGGTGAGGTGACAGACGCACGCGTTTGTGCTGCTGCAGCACGTAGCAGCAGCGCTGCTGAAGCAGCTCGAGGTGCAGCGAAGCAGCGGGACTTCTCTTGTGCGCGGAGGGCGAATTCTCTGCTGCAGCGCATCGCAACGGAAGGCGCGCATATTGCCCTACCTGCGAGAAGAGGCCGTCTGCGGTAAGTAACAGCTCCGTACTTATCCCCCCTGCAACTCCTTCGCCTTTTCTGGTGCTGCTGCTGCTGCTTCTGCTGCACTGCTCCTGCTGCTTTGGCCGCACTGCTGCTGCTGCTTCTGCTGCACCGCTCCTGCTGCTTTGGCCCCACTGCTGCTGCTGCTGCTTCTGCTGCACCGCGGCTGCTACCTCTGCTGCTGCTTCTGCTGCGCCACTAGTGCTTAGAGCTACCATGTCTGCGTGCTGGCTTTTAATTTGACGAGGCAGCTACTGCGTGTGTTACTGCGTTTGGTGTTGCTACGGACGACCTGCTGCCGGCGCGGTTTGCCGGGCTGCGGCGATAGCAGAGTAAGCTAGTGCTGCAACTATCTGACCGACAAGCAGAGCTGCTTCACACCTCTTTTCCTGGTACTGCTGCGTATCGGTGGTGACGTTTACGTTGCTGTTGGTGCTCCTGCTTCGTGTGTTTTTGACGTGCGGCTGCTTCTTGCCGCCTTAGAAGCGGGCTGCTGCTGCAGCACCAGCAGCCGCAGCAACTTTCGGAGCTGTTTGTGCGCGCCTCGTCCAGCGTCACGGGGGAAGCGAAGACACTGCATCCGCCTGCTTTTGTTTCCACGTAGAGGAACTGCAGGAGTCGACGCGTACTGCTGCCATTGATGTGGTTAGGAAAGCGTCTTGCGCGTGTCCGGATGAACGAGCTGCAACACCCGTTGTGCGCCGCACAGGCGACTCTAATGACCAACGACGCCTCGTTTCCCCTGCTACGGCGCTGTCACTACCACTGCTGCGGCCGTGCTGTTCCGGGTGCTGCTGTGCCGAAGCGCTGCTCGTCTTGCGTCGTTGCTGTTGCTGCTGCTGATGCTCCCGCGGTAGCGTTGCTGCTGATGCAGCTCCTGCCCGTGTGCTGACATTGCTGCGTTGCTGGCTGCAGGGTGGTGGCGACGGCGTCTCCGTCGTTGCAGGAATTCGCCGCACTTCTAGCAGTTTTGCATCACGACCTGCTGCGGCCGCTGCTGCTGCCTGGCACGGCTGCTGCGAGCGACCCACCTGCTCTGGGTCTTTTCTCCTACCTGCCGTCGCTGCTGCCTCCCTCCCCGGGCCCCATCTCTGCAGTCGCAGCAGCTTTGAGTGCCGCGGACGAAACCTTGCTGCTGCACGGGCTGCTGCCCGCCGCTGCGGCCCCTGCCGGCCGTCCTGGCTCAGAGGCGACTGCGGGTTGTGCGGCCGACGCCTTGCCTTGGGCTGCTGCGCCGTCTCCGGCTCCCCTCTGCATGCGCTTTGAGCTCCAGCGCCGAAGCCTGCTGCAGCACCGCGGGCAGCTGCGAGGCCTTCTGTCGCTCCGAGACACCGACGCACTTGTAGGGTAAGGACACGCGTCACCATCTGGTGTGAGGGCTGCTGTTTCTCAGTTCTGCTCTTCCAGGGCAGCTCTTTCGATGTCGCCTCATGCTGGGCCGTTTCGTCCTGCTGCAGCTGCTGCTCGCACTGCGTAATAGCAGCTCAGTGGCTTGTGACCGCATACACAAGTTGTACGCTGCCGTGTGTCGGCGCAGGATGCCAGGACGTTGGTGTTGCTGGGATGGGTCTGTTCGCTCGTAACGTCGCGCGTCTCCGGCTGCTGCTGCAGTTTCTCCAAGCCCCGGCGATGCACCCGTCTGGCTGTTTCTTCGTGGCGCTGCTGCTGCTACCACGCATGCCTTCTCTGTGCGGCTGCCTGCTGGGAGGACACGCGTGCTGCTTCTTAAGCTTATCCAGGTGCTGCTGCTTCCTGTGCGTCGCGGTTTTTCGCGCTGCTGCGCGCTGCTGCAGCTGTTTCTTCTGTGCTGCTTTGGTAGTATCGGCAGCCTTCTCCCTGCTGCTTCTTCTTACCGAGCGGTTTCCCTGTCAACCGCCGCACGTCATGCCCGTCTGCTGGATTCTGTGTGCTGCTGGTTTTGGCGTGTTGCTGCCGCTCGTACGTCGTTACTTCGGTCTGTATAAGGCCGGATTTGTTTCTCCCGTTGCATTCGTGTTGCACCCTCTGCTGCCTCCCTCACGCTGCCTGCGGCTGCTTTTCTGCCGTGCTGTTTTTCCTTTCACGCTGCGACGTAGCTGTTGCTGCTCGTTCTTGGAGGTTGCTGCTTGTCCCCGTGTGTCTGGCCGCTACGTCCGTGTCGCTGCGGCTTGGTCTGCGCGGCTGCTGTTGAGCGCCGCGGTGCTGTGGGGGTCTCCGGTGGACACCATCCGGCTGCGCGCGCATCTGGTGTTTTGCTGCAGCACTTTTGTAGCGCAGCTGCTGCAGCAAATGGAGGCGGGAGAAGTCCTACAGAGCAGGAGAGTCGTGGAGTTCGCTTGCCATCTCTCCACTTTCAAACGCGTAAGCAGCACCGCGACTGCAGCCGTACTACGCTCTTTTCCCCACCGCGTGTGCGTCTTCTTCACAGTCGCGGCATCGTCAGCAGCTGCCTCGGCTTAAATTCGGTGGTGACGGCGGGAACACATAGAAACGCGTGTGTCGCCTCGGCCTACTAGACACAGGTGCAGAGGACGATTTTTGTGGCGAGGAAGGCTGGTATGAGGAGGCCGCACGCGCACCAACGAGGTAGCCTCCGGCATATAGAGCGCGTGCCTCGATCGTTTTTGTGTACGTCCCCGTGGTCCGCGCTGTGCACGCGTGTTACGGTACGATCGCACCGTATATACATCCAACGGATGGCAATACAAAATGTAATACAAAGAATCGTTTTAGTGTAACGTCAGATACATAGTATCCCCCTAGTATCCAAGGTACTAAGTATGGGACTGGAGACAGTAGATTAGTAATTACTGTAGCACCCCAAAAACTCATCTGTCCCCATGGGAATACATAACCGAGGAAAGCGGTAGCACTTGTAATTCCTGGCGTACAACAATCATAAAGAAATTGCGGGAATGTGCATCATTACCGGCGCTATATTTAGTGTAGTTGGTACTCCGATGCCTAATATGATTAGAGTAGGGAGCACAGTTCCCTGGGTATCCAGTCCAGTACTCTTCCTTGGGCATTGTGATTAACCTACTGTACAACCTTGTCTCTCAGGAGCATACCGTGAATATCGATGATCTTTTAATGACTACAGCTTCCAAGCATACATATACCCTTGGAATTAGAGAGTAGCTATTTATTAATCTTTTGTTAGACGCTAACTAGTTTAAGATTATTTAATTTAGGTTGGATCTTAAATCCTTTATTATTCGGATTCTTATTTGTATTGCTTTATAGTGCTCGGGAAATATATTATACAAATACTAGCCTACTGAGTACAGTTATCCTCCATTGAGTTCTAGTCTTATGACATTGAATACGGAATCCGTAGACTGGATCATTATTGGCCTGGCACCTGTTTTGTATCTGGACATAGTTAATCCTTATACGGTTACGTATTACATCTTACGGTGAACTATCGTTCCCGACTTCATTTGGTCTGAACAGATCAAGGCGCAGTAAAACTAGTCTTAAACAGACCGCTCGTCACGTAAAAAAGAGTAAATAAATAAAATGTAATACAAAATGTATAAATTCTTTGCCTGCCTTAATTCTACCCATCCAAAGCCTACTTGAAGAAACAGAAGTAATATCATGTAGCTTAATCCTTTGCCATCGGTCATACGCATACGAGGATAGAAAGGTACTTTTAAAGGAGTATCTATACCGACGGGATTACTAGAACCATTTAAATGTAGTATAGTAGAACGTGGTTTATCACCAACAGAGAACTCATTTCGTCTGAACCAAAGTAAGCTGTGAGAGAACTATATATCAGGAACTTGACAAGCACAGACAAATTTCTATAAACACATGAGGGAGCGAAGAGAATCCAATATGTTACTCACTTCATGGAAATCATCGCACGAGCACTCAGTTAGTTATTGAGAGACACAGACTAGCCAGATACAAGGTTGTGTGTAAATGCCCAAACTATATATGTTTTTAGACACAAACCATTTTTACTACGAAGTTATGGTTTTATTGGGAGTTCATATCCTCGGATTATATCAACACCTCCACGTCGGCTCATTACTCCCTTGTTGTTGAATAATATTCAATTAGGAACGGTAGTTCACCGTAAGATGTAATACGTGAGCTGGGTCACGCACGTCTTGAGACAGTTTGTTCCCTATCTGCCAAAAAAGCACTTACCGGCTTTGGTAAATCGATTTGTAACTCCACTACATGTTATTAAGCGCCAGGTAGTCCTGGACACTGAATCCATGGGCGCAATTACAAAAACAAATGGAGCGTACATTCCACCGAGCCACGTCAGGAAGATGCTCCACGAGCAGTAGTGGACTGCCGGCGCGGCGGGCGCCGTGAACGTCAGACGTCCTTTTCTTGAACTGCAGAGCTGGGTGGAAACCCAGGGTCCACACACGTGCGAGTGGCTTCGCATCTCTTTACGTACGTCCGTGTGCGCGTACGTGTCCACACATAGAGATAGCGCAGTGGTAATAACTCCCCGCCTGGCATGGATGTAGATTTGCGTAGGAAGACACATGCCGAGAGAAGCACAGGATTGCCGTTACACGTCAGGTTGGACCTTTTCTCGTCTTGGCAGCAGTTTGCATACATAGGAGCGTGATGCGTCTGTGTAGCTCTATCGACACCTACATGCATATTCGTGTATGAACATGTAGTCCTTGTTCTCTCTGTATTCTTCTCTGTACGTTCTGGACCTGTGGCGGGCTATGACTGTGAACCAGTGCTTCGGTAGACGTATTGAGCTCTAGCGTTCTGTGTCTACGCACAGACGTATGTACACTCAGCCGTGAACTTCTGTAGATATACACACGCGTGTATACTGCATATGTATATATATATATATATACGTCTATCTATCTATCGATATATATACATACATATATATATGTAAATGTGTGAGAAGGAGAGGAAGACGCTTGTGCCCTGTCGCTGCGTTGCATGCAGGTGACTTTGCTAGTCGACTGGCTGTGGCGTACATATGGAGAAGATGGAATTTCGTGGCGCGCTGAAGAAGGCAGACGTCTACGTACGGCCTTGTCTTGGGTTGCTTCTCACTTCCCATGGGTAAGCTGCTTTAGCGCGCAGCAGCCACGGCAGCAACACGACACGCTTCTATGGCAGCAGCAGGAGGTCTGTGGTGGCGGAAGGAGTGTTTGCAGCAGCAGGAGAGGCCGCCACGCAGCAGGACGGCCAACCGCAGCAACCGCGGCACTCTGAGCAGCTTCAGCACGTGACAGCAGCAGCGGACGCCACACCGGCGGCAGCAGAAGCCACAGCAGCAGCAGCAGCACAGAAGCGGGAACTGGAGCGGTAGTAGGAGGTACAGCAGTAGCGCCACCGGAAGCGAGTGCACCAGCGACAGCAGGAGGATTCACAGCGGCCCTACAACAAGTGAAGGCGACAGCAGCAGCACGACAGAGAGCAGCAGGCAGCCGAGAGCAGGATCCAGACTCGGCATTCTATAGCACAAGGACAGCAGTGCGGAAGCACTGCAGCAGGAGAACGGAAGGCAGTCCGCGGCAGGTGGGAAAGGACAGTGATTCGACGACGAGAATCTTGAGAGCCTGGACAGGAGAAGAGGTCCCTGAGCAGCAGCAGAACTTACAGTTAGAAGCGGCTCCGAGACGCCTCGCGGGTCGCAGCAGCAGGTGCCGGTGTGCTGTGGGATCCCTGCATGTACAGAGCGACAGTGAGGGAGGAGAAAGGCCAGATGCAGTACAGAAACGAAGAAGGGAGCGAGCGCGTTCGTGCGTTCACGAGGAAATGCTAGCCTTTTTATTATCGCAGCGGGCGCAGCAACAGCAGGAGATGCGTGGGCGGCAGGCAGGCGGCGACTCGACGAAGTCTCTCAGCAAAGACTGCAGCAGCTGCACCAGGGACACAAGCGGGGGGGGAGCGTGCAGCTGAAATTCCGTCGCAACAAGAGCCGCCTTTAGTCGGAGGCGTGGCAGCGGGAGCAGCAGGGAGTGTTGTGCACGTCATCTTAGAAGATGATCGGGGATATGTTTCTTGTGAAGTAGACAACACAGCGCATAGAGGGCGTGCGGTTGCATGGAATATTGCATGTGGCATTCTCGACTTGATCTTCAGCGGGGTCGCGGCAGGTTCGTGACTGACACACAGGACCATATGGTCAACTTTGCCACTGCTGTTGCTGTGGCCCTGCGGTTGTGAAGAAAATGCTCTGGCTGCCGAGGAGGCGCGACCGTCACTGGTGCCAGGGAAGTGTAGCCAACGCTACTGCTGTAGATGCTGCTGCCTCAAGAGCTCCGCTGCTGCCGTAGCCGTCCGTACTGCCGGTATCTCCGTGGGGCTGCTCGTTGTGATGCAGCCGTGGTGTGTGCTGCTGCTGCTCCCGTGTGCGCTGCTGCCGCTCCCGTGTCGGCTGCTGCTGCTGCTGGGCGTGCCCCTGCTGTTGGATGCAGGACGTGTTGCTGGTGGCGCTGGCATTGAGCGAGAGGGTGTGGAACCGCGCGGCGCCACGGGTGCAGCCAAGAGGGGGAGAGTGCGCCGCTTCGAGTGATGGGGTTGCTCCTGCTGTGGCACAAGCGGAGACAGAGGAGATCGGACGGAGCACGAGAAATCTTTCTTTCTTGAAGGAAGACAACCTTGACACCGCAGATATGTACGTCCCTTGTTTCTCTGCGCTACCTAAAGCTTCACGCATATACGTATATATATATATATACAGACGTACGTGCATACATATACTTATACCTCTACACACACACGTGTATATATGCGTGGATCCGTACACGTATATGTGATACACATACCCGTGTGTGCACTCCTGTATACGCAGACACCTATGTAGTCAATATATATGGAAAACTGTGTAGTGCGGAAGCAGGACTGCAGAAACTCTGTTGCATGCGTCCTGGTTTTGCTCTCTTTTCGCATCCGTATCTCTGACTTTCTTTTTGTAGAAGACACGTGCTTGCTGCGGGTGACGTTGGTCCTGCACGTATCACCTTGTGAAGACGCTTCCTCTGCGTCTTGGCGTGAGCCTGTCTCTTTTCTGTTCTTCGCCGTCTTTTGCCTGTGATGTGTTCCACGTGCTTCCTGGTTTCTTCCCACATTCCCTTCCCATCGGCTCCTCCTGAGTGTTCCGCTGCTTCCTGTCTGTCCATCACCAACGCCTTGTGCGCGGCTTCCTCTCTACGGGACGCGGCTCAGGCGCACAGCGTAGTTTCATAACACTGTGCTGTGTGTTTGTTCGTTTGTGCGTATACAGAGGGCAGAAGACGTGCTGGATCGAGTTCGCCATCTTTACGGTTTCTTCTGTTTTCTCCCTCTTCTACGCCGAGCCGCGGCTCCGCACGCATGCAGACGCGCCGCTGCTGCTGCTCACGAAGGCCTTCCTACGTGCGGCGTCGCTCGCGCAGCCGCTGTCCTCTGCTCCCCCTCTCTCGTCCTCGTCTCCGTCTGCTGTTGCTGCGCCTCCCGCGGCTTCCGGGGACGGCCGCCGCGTGCCTCCCCGCCCTGCTGTTGCTGCTTCTTGCGACGCTGCTGCTGCTGGGGTTCGGCGCGTTGCTGCGTCGACGGGTGAGACGGCTTCGCTGTTTTCGCCGCTGCAGCAGACGCTTCCACGTGTAGACAACGCTCGTGCAGCAGCAGAGACGTGGCGACGGCCGGCTTCACGAGAGCCGAAGCGGTGCAGGAGCGCACGCAGGAATAGCAGCAACATGAGTTTCGAAGAGCGCGACGCCACACAGCAGCTGCTGCAGAACGGAAAAGCCGCACTGCCAGAGGAGACGTCCGCAATGGAAGGCGTTATCTACTGCTCTCCGTCTGCTGCTGGGGGAGCTGCGTCTGCCCGCCTGCCACGGCAGCAGCAGCTGCGGCCTCTCCTGCCGCTGCTCGATCTCGCACTTTGTTGCCTCTCTGCTGTTAATTACTTGTCACTTCTCGGTCTGTTTTTCGAGACGCGCAACTGGTTGCAACAGTGCATGCAGCAGCAGCGGCAGCGCAGCCTCGACCATGAGCGGCGACGACTGCAACTGCAGCGGCGTCAGCAGGAGCAGCAACAGCAGCGGCAGCCCGATGCCTTGTCTAAGGACGAGCTGAGTAAGTTACCTGGTGATAGCAAGCGCTGGCTAGAAGCGCGTCTCACATTCGGTGGTGCCGGTGCTGCGCGGAAGAGCGCTGCGGCAGCAGCTGCCGATTCCGGCAGTGCTCGACTGCACCACGAAGAGGCGCAGAAGTCTGCAGCGCAGCAGCCGTGCGGGATCAGCGACTGGCTTCGAATCGCCGTGGAGCCCTCGCTGGCCAGCGTGCTCCTGGATTTGCTGGTGCAGCTGCTGGAGAGAAACGGCGGAAAAGCAGGTACGTCATTTCTTTCCGTCTTCTTTGCTACAGCCTCACTGCACGCCCAGTAGCAGCAGCAGCAGCGGCTACCTCATCACTTGCCGAGCCCGTCAGCAGGTGAACTGCATGCTTACTCCCAGCTATTGTTCTCTCGTCTTCAGGCACCGTGAAGGCAAAGCCAACATTTTGGACCCCTCCTAATCTTCGCTGCTGTTGACGCTGTGGCTTCCTTTGCTGCTGCTGCTGCTGCGGCGACTAGTACTGCCATGACGTTTTCCACAGCACGTATTGCTGTGGCCAGGAAAGTGTCTCTCCAGCTCCTGTTCTCGTGACCTTACTCGCTGCGGTTGGTGCTGCTGCGCTTTCTGCTAGTGTGACTCCTCTACTTGCTCTGCTCCTGTCAGTCTCGGTGCCGCTGCTGCACCAGTCGGTATGTAGCTGTTTTCAGTACTCCTGGGGGGGCAGTCCTGGCTGCTGCCGATGCTCACCACGTTCGCTGCAACTGCTCCTGTGTTGCTGCTGCTAAAGCGGTATTCCCGCTGTGGCGCTGGCCGCAGCTTTTTGGATTCTTCCACACGTCTGGAAGGCGCTGCGGACGCTCGTTCCTTCCCGCTACATCGCTGCTGTCGCGGCGGCAGGGTGGGCTTTCGCTGTCGGCTGCCGCTGTTCCTCTTTTGAATCTCTACGTCTCCTGTCGCTCGTTAGGCAGCGTCAGTTACAACCAAGTCAAATTACATAATTACTTAACATATAAGACAAGCATGCCGTACGTATGCATGAGTTACACTTTGTTGGGCAGCGTGTGATAAGAGTAGCGGAGTAGGAAGAGGAGCTACAAGTAGCGTATTAGTAGTAGTGGTCGCGAAGGGCTTTCTGTGACGGCAGCGTCTCGTGGTGGCACCGTATCGCTCTGTACCTGCTGCGAGAGCAGCTTCTCCTTGCAGACGCCTGTGCTGCAGTGGCCTGCGGGCGACCAGGCGGCCTCATCCTCTCTATTCCTGCGAACTGGCGCTGCAGTGCGGGCTGCTTCTGCTGCGCGACACTTCTGTGCGTGTGCGGAGCTGTCCACCAGATTTGCAGTGGAAGGATACGAAGTGCAGCGGATTGGCTGTTCCGTCGACGTGCAACGTGTGCTCCGTGTTGTTTGTCCCCGCTGTCGACACTGCCTTCGCTCCTGCTCCGCACAGGTCTTGACACGCGGGCCTGCCGCCCAAGTCGTGCTTCGTTCGCTGCTGCTGCTCTCTGCCTTGCTCCGTCCGCATGCCGCTGGGACGCTGCCCCTGATACTGGACCGCGTGCCACTGCTGCTCCGCATGTCGCTGCTGCTTCGCGTGTGGCTGCTGTGTCGCTTGTGGCTGCTGCTTCGCGTGTGGTTGCTGCTCTGCATGCGGCTGCTGCTCTATGTGCTGCGTGCGGTTCACGTGCTGACGGAGCCAGAGAAGAGTGACGTGCATTTTCGTGGTTCGAGCTGTTGCTGACGCCTTTGGCGCGGAGGCGGGGGGAGCGCTGCGTCTGGCTGCATCTGCGTTAAACGTGGCTGTGTCGTACATGTGCGAGGATCGTCTTCCTCCTTCTTTGTGCGACGTGGCTGCTGCTGTTGGTGTGCTGGCGGAACGGGCGTTGTGTTCTAGGATGACTGGGCTGCTGCTGTGACTGCTCTGCTGCGGTGGGATGCCTTACAGCAGCCGGAGAGGCTGCACCGTGTGAAGGGCAGCAGCACCGCAGCAATGGCTCCCAAACAGAGTCGACCCAGAGCTTGTCTACGAGCCCGCTGCAACGTGAAGGCGCTTTTTCAGGCATGCACGCCGCGCTTTCTAGTATCTCTGAGACGCTTCAGCGTGGCTTACCTACTTTTGCTGTGTGGTAAGGAGACGCCCGGCGGATGGCCACAAGGATACCTTCACGACACGTGTCTCTCCACCTGACGTCTTGCTGTGTGTATATCACGTGCACATGCTGACAGTCGTATTTACACACATATATATATATGACTGTACATATATATATATATTGATATGAATGTATACATATGTATATACATATATGTATATTGCTTTTCCTTTTCTTTCTGGCTGTCTGTACGTATGTGGGCGCCTTCCTTTAGGTAGCTACCCTTCGTTTCTGTTGCTGCTTTTGGTGGAACCGTCGCTCGTGTCGCTGCTGCGAGGCGGCCTTGGGTTGCTGCAGCTGCCTGTTATCTTGCCTGTCGCTGTGAAGTCTTCTGCTGCGAGACGGATTGGGCGATCGTTGTCACCTGCTGCTGCTGTATCTCCTCTGCTGCTGCCGTGCGCGTCCCTGTGCCGCGGCTGTGTCGCGTGCTGCTGCTGCGGATGATGGGCCGTCCACCGCTTTGCCTCGCCGCAGCTAGCTCCGTTATCCACAGATATGCCTGCAGTCGCTCGTGCCGTCAGGACATCAGGAGTACATGCTTTATCGCCTGCTGCCCATGCAGCGTCTGTTTTTGCTGCTGCTTTCTTTGCGTCTGCTGCAGCGGAATGCATGTGTTGACGACTCCCCTCCGGCAGTTCTGCGACCTGCTGCGTGTCGCGGATCTGTTGCATGCCCTGAAGCAGCAGGAGCACTTGCCGCAGCACTGCAGCAGCACCAGCGGCTCGGCAGCCGCGTCAAATGCTGCAAGACGAGTAGCGACAGCAGCAGTACAGGACAACGTTGCAGCAGCAGCTGCAGCAGTCTTCCGTGTGGCGCTGCCTATTGCAGTCGCTTGTCAGACTCCTCGCAGTGCAGCAACAGCAGCCACAGCAGGAAGTGGAGATTTTTTTCCGCTGGTCGCCGACGCTCGGCGGCAGCGACAACGTAGAGCAGCAGCTGCGAAGGAGCTGCAGCAGCGGCGGCAGCTACAGCGATTTTCCACCCGCATAAATGGCATCCTACGCACTACCCGCTTCAGGGGCAACAACAGCGACAGCAACAGCAATGCCAACAGTGACGAAGAACTACACTCTGGGTGGAGTCGGACTCGAGACCACCGGGCAGAGGCGAAGGACGACAATGGGGCTTGGGAGCAGCAGCAACTGCAGCAGGTGCGGGAACAGCGCGAGCAGCGGCTTGACTTGAATGCTGGTTTCCATCTGCCGTTCTTTTGTGAGAGTCGAGATGGCTTATTTTCGGCCGTCCTCGTTGATGGTGCCGCCGCCGGCGCAGCAGCAGCCTGCTGCATGCGTAGCAGGACTTTGCGGTCGCAGCTGCTGCTGTGCGAGGCGCAGCAGCACCAGATCGCGCGACGGCTACGGACCCTGGAAGGGTACAGGCAGTCTGTTCTTGCGCGGCAACAAGGAGACCAGCAGGCTGGTGCGCGAGGCAGTGGCAGTCGCCCGTATTTCCTGCCGTTAAGTAGGCTGCAGCAACAGCGGAAGGCGTTGCTGCAGCGGTGTGCGCAGCTGCAGCAAGAGGCAGCGGCAACGCAGCAGCTCCTTGAAGTCCTGCAGAAGGAGGAGCAGCACGCTGCTGCTGCTGCCTCAGCTAGCGCTGCTGCGCTGCTGCGTCCGAACACGACAGAGGAAGGAGATGGTGTGGCTGCAGCAAGGCAGGCAGGGGACAAGCAGCCACGCCCCTTCCTGTGGAATATCCGAGAAGCAGACAAAGCGGAAGAGATACTACTGTTTCTGCGCTCGAAGCTGCTAGCGATGCTGCAGCAGCTGCTGCTGTTCAGCGACCGCCGTAGCGCCACGTGTCTCAAGCGCGAAGCAGCAGCAATGCACTGCATGCAGCCCCTCCCATTGCCAATCCTATACGGTACCGTCACTGTTGGTGCTGCTGGAGCCGCAGTAGCAGGCGCCGCAACTGCTCGTACGGCTGCTGCTGGTGCTGCTGAAGACGACATGGACACGGAGGCAGCCACCGCAGACGAACGAGTAGCGGCAGCGGCAGCAGCTCCGGATCTGTCAGGAGCAGCAGCGACAGGTGCACGTCGTGTGGAGAGGGAAGCAGCAGCTTCTCTTGCCGCAGCAGGACGCTCTTTTGTCTCAGCAGCAGAAGGTTCTCGAATTAGGACGACTGATGGCGATGGAGAGAGCGAGCTAGCCCAGCAGCAGAGACAAGCCTGGGGGCGAAGCGAAGAATACTTCCTACCCAGTCCAGGCGGCCCCTTAGGTCCTGCCTCCTTTTTCTCCGTGGTGAGTCAAATGGACGTTGAAAGCAATGCGTCCACAAAAGGCGACGCATGTGTTCTACTGCGGCAAGCGCTTGCAGCGGCAGATGACTGGAGAAATCTGTGACTCTCCTGTGGCGCGCGCACACAGCAAACACTTCAAGTGTTTGTCGTGTGCACGTTCCCATGTGCGTACCTATATATAAATATATATATATATGTATATGTATATGTATATATGTCTCTTCCTCTATAAACGTGTACGCTTAGAGCGATTCCGAGACTATACGTGCATGGTGTTCAGCGTCCCGCGTCTCTTCTAACTGTTTATCAAAGCCGACGGCGAAGCCCTTGTGCTCGCGTCCTCACGGCTGGTGCTTCTTATGAGTGTCTCAGTAAGATTTAAAAGAAGACGCTTTTCTCAGGAAAACTCGCGAGGGAGAGGAAGTGCATGCACTTCTCTCCAGACAAAAATGCACACTCCACCTCCTGCGGGTCCACGCACGCGCAGCTGTCCACTGCGTCCACGTTGGCGTCGTGCGCTATTGCACCTGCACTGGTCGCACAGTTTTGTGTCGAAAACACGTGTGTCGTTGTGAGTGTGTTTGACGGTGTATGGACACACTCGATGTCTCTGTCTGCACAGCATTAAACCGGTGATGCAGTTGTAAAAATTCCTTTTGTCTGCTTGGCCACTGCAGAGGCTTGCCGTACAAAGGTTAAAGCAGGGTGGTTCATGAGACACGTGAGCACTTAGGCGTTCTGTACACGCGACATCAACGTACACTGGATCCGCCACGTCCACCGGAGCTGTACCAAGTGGGAGCGCTTCTGCAGCTCGCAGACATGGGAAGCTACATGCACCCTTCCTAGAGGAGTCGATACAAATGGAAGTCTTTCCCGTTGTTAATACGTCCAGAGACTCACACAGACGTAGATTACGATAAACGCACATCGCTTGTGTGCGTTGCACGCACATAGATAACGGCGGTACAAACACGCGTCTCTCTAGCTCATCTATTCACTGCTGCTGCAAGCAAACATACGTACTCCCGTGTATCCCCACACAGCTTCACGTGGCGACAAATTATGTTTGGTGCGGACAAGCGTACGTCTCTTCACATACGTACATGTGCGAGCCTGGACTATACGGACGACTAGACATACACAAGATAGAGACTCTGCGGCACATCAGTGCAGTCCGTCGACTGATAGCGAAACAGTGCCCTTGAGTGGAAGCTTTAGAAGGGTTATAGGAGGAGCTCAGCATAAGGAGGTGCGGACAGCTGCTTTCCAAAACGAGAAAGGTGACGGTGAACACGTAAGACGCCTGGATCAACGAGATGCTCTGTTTTGACGCTGCTTGTGAGGCGTACACACGTGTGGACAGAGACAGCTTTTCGAATACACGTCTACACTTGTAGGAACGCACACGTAGACGCACACATAGCCACACGTGCAGATTACGTTCGCCCTTGGGTATGTCTAAATGTATCCTTACACCTATATGTAGGTACACTGATGCATGTGTATAGACGCGTGCTTGAAAAGACATCAAGACATGCAAACTACTTACCATACGTACTTGCTCGGCAGAGGCAGAGAGGGGTATACATATATATAGGAATATATGCGTATGCGTGTCCGTAAGTGTGATCTATAGATGTCATTCGAAAGGTACAATAGGACTTCGAACTTCTCAAGAAAAAAAGAAGAGGACGCCCGCTCGCCGGCGGCTGCAGATACCGTGTAAATACCCGATGCAGACACTGCGACGTTGTGATTTGTAAGCAAGAAACATATGTGCCCGGCTTCCCTGGTGGAGAAAAGCGACACACGCCAGTGGCCCACCTGGAAACGAGTGGCTGAAACTATCAGTCTGTCTCTCCTCACGTATACATTTAGGTATATTTATACATATTTTTGCACGTGTGTAGGTGTCGGTGCGTACGTACATAAATGTACTAGGGCTGTCGTGGACGGCAAAACTATATCAGATTGTCCAAGGTATTTTCAGGCATTGTTCTCTTCAAACCGTAAGTCAGAGGCGAGCAGGTAGACGTGAGAGGCCTCTGACTACTCACACGGTCGAAACAAAGACGCAACAGGAGCACTCGGCTTGTTGCAGACAAGCCAGCCGCCATAACGGATGATGACGCGGCGCAACGCAGCTACTGTGGCTCTGGCTTGAAGGACGCGGACGGACAATACGGGCGAAAGCAAGCTGTTTGTTTTCCAACAAAATCTTGCATGACCCAGGAGCGCGCTACAAGAGCACAACTCGTACATCATAACGGGGAAGCTTTGCGTATACAGCTGTTGTAGATTTGCTGGAAAGGCACCTTTTCTATAAAAAGCTGCACACTTGCACATAATGACGTAGAACACGAGACAACGTCGATACTGTGCACTTGAGCGTTGAATTTTATTACGTACAGCTCTTCCCCATCATCGTTACGCAAGTTAGAAAACAATGATCAGGACTTCAACTGGGCGCTGAAGCTGGCTTAAGTTGTGGCGAGGGGCGCTCGCAGCGACCTGCAGAAGCAGAGTCAGCCGGAGAGTGCCGCAGGCAGAGAATAAGTGACAAATAGAGAGCTAACAACGTGAAAAAGGGCCATTTCCACAAAAGAAGGAAATCCAAAAGCACTCCTGAATGAATTTCGAAGTTCGTGTTCACAAGAAGTATGGAGACTGAGCCGGGTCCCACCTATGCGTGTAGAGCGTAGTCCACGTGGAAAGTTCTTGCTTTTCCCTGTAATGACTTCACAGGGAAGGGAAGAACCTTTCCCGTGGAATACACATGCAAGGAAGAATCTCACTGCAGTACCTCACTGTACCATTTATTTGAGTCTCCACGCACAGGGGGACAACAGGGCACACGTTCGACGTACATCGCATGTATGCAGGAACATATTACTTTGGAGGTGTCAGTACGTGCGTATACCCAGGTAAGTTCTCTGTTCTTTTTTACGTGTGCGTATGCCGGTGCGTATATGTGCATCCCTACATCTCCACAAGATACTGGGTGAAGCAGAATATCTGCGTGTTAACCTCTCCTTGGCAGCGCGACTATTTCCCGTACACGCCAGGAGAATCTGTTCTCCTACTCAGGACAATTTCCAAACTCCTGGCTGCATTCAAGTGTTTTTACGTAGCTGGTCGCCAGAAGTAGAACCGGTTAACATATTTCATGCTCGTAGAGCAGTCCTTCTCCAAACCCACAATTGTAACTAGGGCGACGACTCCACGAGTTTACGGAAAATCTAGCCGACGAGAACATGTATGGTAGGCACGCAACCAGGACGACTGAATCCCCACAACCGTAGGTATCTTTCTGTGGGTTTACCGGTACGAGTCTATATAAAGATCATGCGTACCTTGTCGGTATTTGGATACAGCCAGGATTCCACATCGTCGCGGACCCGGTACGTCCGCAGACACACGCTGGCATTTGCAGTGAAGAGGCACAAATACAGAAATATACCTCAAGTCATTAGAACGGGCGTTTAGTATAGTTGCCTACACTGATGGCACACCTGGGCAAACTTACACTTTTACATCTACATCGTGTCGCCAGTTTAGAATCCTACGTTACACATTACAACAAACCAGATTGTTCAGTGCCACCTTATTGCCGCTGCTGCATATATATATATATATATACATATCTATATGTATATATGTATATATCACCCTTAACCTGTAGCTTTATACTGGTACATGCCCTGACCCAAAATTAACCAGTCATTACTGTACAAGACAGACAGTTGCGTGCCTCAAAACACCGTCAATTTCTACGCGGCCTCGGTATCGCGGTACGTGGGATGAGAAGTGCCTGTTGAGCCTGTAGATCGCAGTAGGGTAATACCTTAGCATCGTACCGCCATCTTGACATCCGGGTATACGTCTTCAGATCATTCTTCAGCTATCGAAACGCAACGGCGGCAATTACAAACTCCTGGATAGTTCAGTGACACCAAGGCACATCTGGCTGCGAAGTTCTTCAATAAGCAAAGGCGGTGCTTCTTGTTCTTTGGTGGCTGTGCGGTTTTCGGCGTGCGCGGACAAGAAGAAGCTGCGTTTTTATATATCATAATCGCTACCGTGTGAAATAGTCCAGATTTTTTGGCATCTACATGTTGGGGGAAACGCACACTACGAAGAGAGCGGCGCCCACACCGTGTGGTCGTCCGCCTGAGATCTCGTACGCAGACACGTATACAAGCAGGAGTAAATCGTACAAGCCATCGCTTTACGTATTTAATTCCTTCGTCTGTTCATATAGCACACCGAGGTATCTTGATGTTTCGATACCGCCTTATGCCAATTTTACTATACACGCTTTTGATACGTCTGCAGTTGTAGAACAGGTCGGAACTCCTCAAGTAGTTTTGTACTTGAGAAATATGCACCTGGAGCTTTCAAGGCGTACACATACAAGTAAGCATATAAACCATGCAGATAACGATTCTCTAGTAGTATATACGTATATATATATCTATATGTATCATTTTTTTTTACACATGCCCGATTCTGTAGTAGTGATAATACGTATATCGTATTTTTTACATATGTCCGTATGTATGTGTGAATGTTTAAGTCTTCCAGAGACATTCGGACACTTTCCGGGTCTCTCCTGCACACGTCATATTAACAAAATCTCCAGCGCATGAGGACACCAGCGGCGCCCGTTCGTTACCAAGCATGAGGTCTTCCGCTCTCACTTACTCCATGAAGAGTATTTTTGTTTCGTCCAGGTTCAGGATGTAAACAGCGATCTCTTCTTTGCTACCGGGTCACTATAGGACATGTGAGGTAATCGAGAAACGATAGAGTTGGCCACTCATGTGTGGAAGAACACTTCTACCTACGTAGGACAGCACTCTTTGAATACGCGTACTCCCGCACATTCATAGAGGAAAATGTTCAGTTACAGATGTGAATGTGTTCGTCTACTCACACACACTCCAACACTGCGTGTACCGCAGAGTTACCTGCAAACAGCATATACTATATATACATATACGTACGGTGGAAGCCGCGCGAACTGCACTCAAATTCACATTTCCCGTTCAAAATGAGTTTGGAACAACTTTTCTGTGGAAGCTGACTGGCGTTTCTCCGTATTTTTCACGTGTGACGCCATACAACCACTTGATATGCGGGCGCATATGAAGAAATACTTACGCAGGATAAATGAACCCGATTGACATTTCTTGACGGAAGTCAAACTTTTCTTTTTCCTGCGCATTACGCACCTCCACTGTTCAGATAGTTCCGTGCGTATGTCTTGCATACGTATGTAAAATATCTTTACTTCATTGCCCTGCTTTACATCATGGTCCAGACGTCCGCTAATTCCCGCCTGTTTTGTCAGCGTGCCGCATGCGGCACCGCGGCTGCTCCTGTCATCCCTCTCCAGCGTGGCGGTTTCATCACAGAAACGTATTCATCCAAAGCAGGAAACCAAATCGAGAAGTTTTATCTTTCCCCCACCTCTTTGTGAGGATCATCTCCAGCTGCACAAGTAAACCAGCCGTGTCTTTTTTTCAGTTTACTCGCTCTTGCGCGTACGTGGCGGTACGTGCTGCGTAGAACATACGGTGTTTTCTCCTCTCCTCGACAGATTTAAGGTTCTGTCCTTAAAATAGCGTCATAAACAGTCGAGCTTGTGTGCCTGTTCTCTGTTTCATTCACATTTTATTTCATTCGTTGCCGCATTACGCTGCAACACTGTTCCGCTTCGTTAGAACCCGCACCCGCTCCGGGGAACAGCTTTTTGCAGATCTTTCTTGCTAATGGTTTCTTTTTTCGCGTCTGCTCTTCCGTAATTCCTCGTTTTCCACCTACACTGTCACACGGGCACTGAGTTCTTTTATGTAGGAAAACCGTGAGGCAACGTCCCGCGTGCGGATTTTTGTATCCGAAGCAGCGGATAATGGAAAGTGCTCGGAGTGGCTCGATAAGACGAGAAATTTTTCGTGTAAAATTCGTCGATACTTCAGACGGCTTCGAAGAGACCGCCACAGCATTCACATCGCTGTCTTGAGGAACCGTGCGAGAACGGTGTTTTCATTGACGTACTTCCGAATATTTTCGGTGCGAGGAAGTGCCCGTTGTCTTTCTGTTTCTACGCGTATTACTACACTTTCCTGTTCTCCAGGTTTCGTATACACCGATTCTGTGTTTGTCTTTGTAACGTACTGCAACGTTCAAGCAACAGACTTCGCAGGCGGATCTTTCTCGTTTCTGAGTGTCGTCCTCGGTTCCCTTTCCCAGTTACTGTCTCCAGCACCGACTGCGGATTCTACTGGCATTTTGAGGACTGTCGTGCATCCCTTCAGGTATTTTGTGTCTTCGGAAGAGAATGATAAGTTCTCCTGTGGTCCCGTTTTCCCAGTGACGACCCGTCGGGGCCGTACCGTTTTGCTTTCTGTTGTGGCTGTGGGTTCTTTCTGCTACTGCGACTGTTCTTCATCATGACTTATCACCAGTTACTCGATCGTTGTATCGCATTACGTTAGCGAAAGTGACACACCTCCACACTCGTGTGTTCCTTACTTTTTCTTGTCCACGAGGCTCTGAAGTATCGCGTTCAAGAAAGCAGGGGGGCTGCAGAAGGCCACTGCTGAACATCTTCGGAACGCACGTGTATGTGTGCACCTGTGCGTGCGCGTAAATGTCCGTTCGTCCGCCTCTTACGTGTATCACTACAGACGCATAAACAAGTTTTAGCGTGTATGTATAAATGTGTGAGTAATTCTCGTCTGTCAGCTCTGTATGTTCCGTGGCAGTCACTGGCGTCCCGGTGGGTGCCTATACATGGGTGTGAGGAACCGTTTCATGTGTATGCGTTCTTTGTTCAATAGAGGTAAACGAGAGGACCGGTTGCTGGCTCGTCAGCCGTTACTCTCACATTCAATCGGCTACATCTGTTACACGCGTTTGTGCTTGGAGACACAGCCGTCTCTGTAGCTTCTCGTGTTTTGTGCCGGAGGCGTTTACATCAATAGTCCATTGGCGTTTCCGTGTAACTTCTTCCTTTTTTGAACTTTTTCGCCGTGCGCGCATGGTGTGTACGGGACCTCTTGCGTATCTCTATCATTTTTCACCGCGTGGAAGCGGCGGTTGTGAGCTGCATTTCCCTGTTTCTCTCGCCTCCCTCTTGCTACAGAACTATCTCCGCTGTCGGCTTCCTGCAACAGCGGCGCGGTGCTTGCAAAGCGACCAGCGGCAGTGCACACCAGCAGCAGCAGCTGAACCAGTAACAGCAGCAGCAGCAGCGAAAGGATCCCCGTCTCGCAGCTGCGGCCATAGCGGCAGAAGGCGGAGCAGCGGTAGTAGCCACCGTCACGGAAGCAGCAGCAGCAGCGGCAATTCGAACAGCCTCCGCAGTATCGTCGCCCGAGGCGGCGTTAGCCGCAGCAACTAGCCTTCGTCCCCAGAGTGAGCAGCAGCAGCACTTGCTCTCTCTCAGCGACAGCAGCCCGTCTTCAGCCTCAGCAGCGACGAAACTCGCAGGACGAGCAACAGCAAATCCAGCTTCCTGTCAGCGTTGCTTCTTCAGCAGCGGCAGCTGGAGCAGCAGCAGAAAAGAAGCGCTTTGACGTCCTTGCGTCGCGTCTGTGACGGCAGCAGCAGCGTGAACAGCAGCAGGCGGGGCCGTAGTAGGTCGAGCAGAAGGAGCGGCGTCGTCCTGGGTCAGCACGTCCGGCCGCGTGGTATCAACAGTTCCACGCAGCTGCTCTGAACGGTGCCGTGTTTGTCGGGTGCGGCGGGAGGAGACTGACGGCTTTTCTGTGGCTCTCTGTGTGTCCCTCGCGACGAAGCCTCTTTTTCTCCTTCGTTTCGCACGTTTCCAAGATGGTGCGCATTTTCGTGAAGGGAGGCGTGTGGAAGAACAGCGAGGATGAGGTGCTGAAGGCGGCGGTTATGAAATATGGAATCAACAACTGGTCCCGGGTCGCGTCTCTCCTTGTGCGCAAATCTGCGAAGCAGTGCAAGGCCCGCTGGTATGTCCGCCCCCCGCGTCCGAACTTCCTCGCAGCAGTACCCCGCAAGCGATGAGAGAGATCTTTAGCGTGATACGCCGAAGCACTTCGCGACAAACCGTTCTTGTGTGGACATGTGTACCGACGCGGACACACGTATCTCTCCCTCCATGTCTGTGTGTGTATAGATGCATAGATATATGTCTCCATCCTTAAGTATACCTCTGTCTGCGGTGTGTATGTTCGTGTGTATACTGCTGCCGGTCTGGCGTCGTCGTCGCGTGTAGAGAGTGCCTGCCGGCGTGTCTTCTGCTACCATTTCCGCCGTTTTCTTCTCCACCGGCACATCTCTCATACTTGTGCGCAAACACTGCCTTTCTCTGTTTTGCCGACACAGCCCTGTCCAGTCTGCGGCTCCCGCTGTGGCGTATCTCTTTGCCATACGCAGTCGTTTTCTGTTTCCTGTCACTTGCTTCTTCCGAGTCGTGGACAGGCTCTTCTCGACGCTGCTTTTTTTGCCCTCTCTGCGGAAACTCCATATACTTGTGTCTCTCTGTACCCGTCTGTCTCTCTCGCTGTCGCTCACTGCCGCTCGCCTCCTCCCTTTCTGTATACAGACATGCAAAACACCTGCGCACTACTTGTGTTGTTTGCTGCCTGTCTTTTCTGGCACGTTCCACCCGTTGCAGAGTTTTTCCGCGATGCAGGCGATCTGTTCTTCGACCCGTTTCGTCAAATGTCGTCCGTGTCGTCGCTGCTTCGCTCTTCTTATCTCGCTCTGTGTGCGGCGCAGGTGCTTTGCCTCTACGTGGGACACCCCGCGTGCAGCAGCAACAAACTCCTTTCCATATCTCTGCTGCTGCATCTTCGGAGACAGCGCCTCCCCTGTGTGACATTGGTTCTTCCCCCTGTGTCCCGTGGCGCCCGCTGTGCCCCTCTCTGTCTCTGTGACCCCGCGACTTTTTGCGCAAGCGGACGGCTTCCCGTGTCTCCCTCTCCGTGTCTCGTCTCCTGAAGCCACAGGGTCGGTGGGGCGGTGTCTGTGGTCTGCGTCTGCGCAGGTATGAGTGGCTAGATCCGAGTGTGAAGAAGACAGAGTGGACGCGTGAAGAGGAAGAAAAACTGCTGCACTTGGCAAAGCTGTTTCCGACGCAGTGGAGGACCATAGCACCTATCGTCGGCCGGACAGCCCACCAGTGCCTCGAGCACTACGAAAAGCTGCTAGACCAGGCACAGGGTAGGGCGCGTCTGGCTCACTTTCTTCCTCGCTCTTTTGAGACGTTCCGGATTCATCCGCCGCTTCCGTCTTCATCTCCTTCTCAGTGTGTATAGAGATACACTCCATGTGTGTCCACGTGTACGGCAGGCCGCTGGGCGGCGTGTGCGAGCAGCCGTTCTCTGTCCTCCGTGAGTTGATGCGTACAAATAATTCCTCCTTCTGTTGTTCTCTGTAGGGCCGGCGCAGGTGCAGATGGGCGCGCATCTACATATGTATGCATATCTCTGTCTCTACAGACATGTGTGTCTACTTTTTCCGTTGCGTGGACGCCTCTCCCTATTTACCTCTCTTTCTGGCCGTTTATGAAGCTTTCTCCGGCGCTGCTCTCGGGTAAACTGCGCGTGAGTGCTTTGAATATCAGGGGAGAAGACTGATCCCGTGTTGGGAAGGTAGTCGCTCGGAGTTAGTACGTACACGTCTTCGTATTTAGAGGTGTCCAGTCCTTTGTTTATCGTTTTCTCTCTCTTCGCTCAACACGTGGACGCTCATACGTCTGTGTTTCTTCCTCGTGTTGTTCTTGCCTTCCTTCGCCCCCCCTGTGCGTCACCACGAGTCACTGCCGCACTTCTTCCTTCTCGTCGGACCTCAACGCGTGTCGGCCGTATTTCTTCTTTTCTTCGTTGTTTGTCACGGCATACATCTTCCCAGTGCCCCTGGAGCTTCCTGCGCTTTGCTGCTGCTCCGCTGTACCTTCCTGCATTTTGCTGCTGCTCCACTGTACCTTCCTGCGTTTTGCTGTAGCTCCGCTGTAGCCTCCTGCGTTCTGCTGCTGCTCCACTGTACCTTCCTGCGTTTTGCTGCTGCTCCACTGTACCTTCCTGCGTTTTGCTGTAGCTCCGCTGTAGCCTCCTACGTTCTGCTGCTGCCCCTGTACCTTCCTGCGTTCTGCTGCAGCGCCGCTGTAGCTACCTGCGTTCTGCTGCAGCTCCGCTGTAGCTTCCTGCGTTCTGCTGCTGCCCCCTGTACCTTCCTGCGTTCTGCTGCTGCTCCGCTGTAGGTGCCTGCGTGCTGCTGCTGCTATGTCGATGTTGCATGATGGTGCTGCTGGTGCCGGGGTTGGGTGCTTTGGTTGGCTGCTGCCTGGCGCATCTGTTTGCCCCTCCTGCTGCTGCGTGCGAGCCCGATCGCGGGAGCACGTGGCGCCGCGGCGGTTGTCGCTGGGAGCTCCTGCTGTCACAGCGAGGCCGGCGCGGCTGCTTCTTCGAGAGTGGACTACTGTTGTGCTGCCTGGCTCTTGCTTCGCCTTTTTTCGAGCTGAGGTCGGTTGTTAGCATTGCTGTCTGTTTTTTCAGGAAACGACGAAGATGACACTGGAACTGGGAAGTCGCTTGTTCCAGCGGGCGCACGCTCCGCCAACCGCGGTGCTGGTGGACTGGTAGGTGCGGCTCCCGAGGTGGGGCTCGTGCTGCGGCGCATGTGTTTCTGTGTTTATACATGTCATTCGTGTCCAAAGTCCTTCCGTGCACGTCCCCGTTCACTCGTGTCAACGCGTTTGTATATACAATTAAACAGACACGTGCTTTATATATATGTGTATGTATATATGTGTACACAAGCTTGAAGCCGAATCTACGTGTATGTGCACTAACGCGTGTATAGCAGCAGCAACGGCTTTGCTGCCAGCTCGTGCTGCGTAGGTACCAGCTATGGAGAGACGAACAGACTGAGTGTCGTTTCATTGCTCTCCTTCTAAGATGTAAGGATAGGGACTATATGCGTTGTCCCGAGTGTGGCCTTCCTTGAGACCGCGCTCAGCTGTCTGTCTGCACGACGCTTCTTTGGTAGGTAGTTTTAGGTGCTTCTGCGTTCCCCTGTGTCGCCTGCAATGTCTCGCCGCGCCGTAGATGTTCAGCAGTTTCCGCGTGTTTGTTTCTCTCTTTCTCTCCCTGTATATATATATATATATGGACAGGTACACGTCTCCTGCCTTTTTTGGCGTGTTGCTTATTTACGCTGCTGCAGCGAGGAAGATTCGACGATCCGCGGCGACTGCGGCCTGGCGAAATCGATCCGCATCCCGAGACAAAGCCGTCGAGAGCTGGTACATAAGCGAGCGACACATTCGTTTTTCTCCGGCGCACACGTTCTCCACACAGCAGGACACTGTGGCACGTGCCACGTTTAGTTCGTATAGAAGGGGCAGGAAGAGGGACAAGCACGTCTTGGTTTTCTGCATGCATTCGTAACACACCCAAAAAGCGGACGTTGCCAGTTCTCTTCCCTCAAGGGTTCAGACAGCAGAACTGCAGTCGTTGCCACTGACGTGCGGACAAGGAGGAAGAACCGTAGCTGCTTGCGACGAACGGAGGGACCCGGTGGTGCCCCTTACGTGTACGGGTGTGCGAACTGCAGTCTCCGCTTCCATGGCTGTTTCACGAGAGAAGCAGCAGATTGTAACTGTTGCCCGATGCTGCTGCGTTCCCGCTGTCGCATGCAGATGCCATTGATATGCAGGACGACGAGAAGGAGATGCTGCAGGAGGCGCGTGCTCGTCTGGCAAACACTCGCGGGAAAAAAGCCAAGCGCAAGGTACGTATGGAGATGGAGCGTGGAAGTTTTTTGTTTCCCCGGTTTCTTTTCGGTCGCTCTGTTCAAAAGAACGAGTCCAGCGTTTGCTGTTTCTTTTCACCCTCAACCGCTTTCTTGTTAACGTGTTTTTCGCCACTACGCGGAGGACGATGTGCTTATCTTCTCTGCTCCGTCGTTTTCTCGTTTTCTACAGGCGCGAGAAAAGCAACTAGAAGAAGCGAGACGTTTAGCAGCCCTGCAGAAAAGGCGCGAGCTAAAGGCCGCAGGTGAGCAGAGCTCTCCGTCGCCTGCCCTCGTCTGTCTTCGCTGTGGCGATTCATACGGTCCCGCTCCCGTCTGTGCGTGATGTATTGAGAGAGGCTGCTGAACTTACTCCAACTGATATATATATATGTATATATGGTTGTACCACAGTAGATATACATATATATATATGTGCATGTAATATTACAGGCGCGTCAGGCGCATGCGCGGATCTTTGAACGTAGAGTGTGTATGGATACCCATTGTATGTACACGTGTGTGCGCGCATGCATTAGCTCAGATACGCATATACACATCCACTGGTGCTTGTTCATCCGTCTACTACGCGTGACGGTCGTGGGAGCGAAGGCTTCGCAACACGTCATTGCAGGTCAGCAGCGGTTGAAGGTCGCGTTTTTTTAGCGTCTCTCCTCTCTTTGACATGTGTGGACTCGACTTGGACTGCTGCATGCTGCGCAGCTCCGACAGTAGAGAAGTTCACTTTTTGTCTGGGTTTAGTGGGACACAACGAGCGAAAAACGAGAGCCGGGTTTGCCGGTGGACTGCGTCAGCTTGCACGACAGAACTTTCAAAAAGACAGGGGCGCAAGTAATGAGGAGGTGCGTGTTTGTCTTCTTTCCCTTCCCCGTTTCGGGTGTATGTACACCTGAGCGCAAGGCGCTGCAGCCGCGCGTCGGCAGAGCTCGTTTTCGCCCCGTGTGGCGTCGGCAATTGCTGGGGACGGACGTAGACTTCCGCAGAACGCGGGACAGGGAGCTCCACCGTGCCACGCTTCTGCTGCTGTTGTGCTGCTGCCTCTGTGCTGCTGCGGCTGCGAAGCTGCTGCCGCGCTCTTGCGAGTGCTGTGGTGTTGCTGCAGGCGTTTTTTACATTTTGCGCGTTGAAAGTATTTTCTGCGATTGATATTCTGGTGGTGCTGCTAGGGTTGGCACTGGTGCGACCTGCCGGTTTCTCAGCATTGCTCTCGTTGGGACTGCTGTTACTGCTGCTGTCTTTCGAATATCTTTACTGCTGCGACGAGGATCGGCGCCACGGCGCGACTGTTGCTGCTGCTGCTGCTGCAGCTTCTTGTCGGTGCGCTGCAGCAATTGGTCCTGCTGCGTTGCTGCTGCTGTTGCGTCTGTTTGTGTGACTGATGCTGCTGCTGCTGCTGACCTCGCTGCTACTATGTACCCAAGACGAGCCTCCGTAGGGTACCTTGTCAGAAGCGTCGCTGTGTGCGTCTGTTGCTGCGAGGCTCGCTGCTACGTGCAGAGCTGCTGGCGATCTCTCGTGACACTGCCCCGCGCACCCCTGTTCTGGGTCAACTCCACTGCTGCCGTGTTCGCTCCTGCCGGCGGTGCTGCGTGCCTGGGTCTTCGTGTACAACTCTCGCCGCTGCTGCTCTTCCGTCCTTAGCCTGCCTGCGTGCCGTGTGCTTCTCGTTGATGATGCACTGGCGCCGCCTGCAGGTCTGATCACGTCGTTGCGACCGCGCAAGCGCCGGAGAGAGATGGACTATGGCGTGGACATCCCATTCGAGGAGAAGCCTCCTCCGGGCTTTCACGCCGTCGGAGCCGAAGAGAATCCAGAAGCCAACCTGAATTTTGCTAACATCAGGTAAACAAGCGTGTCCACGCTACACGATTCCCGGCTATGTCTCTCTCTCTCGTTCTGTACATCTTTATGTGTGTTATATATATATGCATATCTCTTTGTATCTCTTCTTCTTTTGAGTCATTTTCCGGTACGTGTGTCTCTCCTTGTGTCTCTCTCTATTTCCCTTCGTACGGATGTATACGTAACTTGCACCGCACTGAAATGTGATACAGAGAGAGGCTGTAAGCGCCGCGTGACAGTGCGTAATTACATATATATATATAGATATAGATAGATAGATAGACATGACTGCATATGTATACGTGGCTACGGTGTAAGTTCCTTTATATATCTGTGTGGGTCCATCCGCCTGTGTGTCAATCTCCTACTTACCTCCACATATATATATATATATATATATATTCCGCCCTGTACACTTCTACGTGTTCAGCGTGGCACACGTGTCGAAGAGCCGCTTCCGTATTTTCTTCCTGTTTCTACGACGGATGCGCGCTAGCCGAGCCTGCACTTTGCTGTCGCAGAGAGGAGTACCACGGACTGCTGCTCCTCCGCAGGTCCCAAGAAGACGTCGTCTTCTGCAGCTAGGGCGCTCTGTCTCTCCCCATCCCTCACGTCTGCATCGCAGTCTCTGTTGCACAGTCTCCCCCTCTATGTATATTCCCGAATACAGACAGAAATACACACATCCACACGTACATTCACGTTTGTTGTATGCAACGGCTAGTAGTTATATGCAGTAGATCTGTTATCGAGTGGAAACAGCCGGGGGGATCCGATGCACGCGAGGAGCACGTGTACGCAGGGCAGCTCTATTTACCTCGTGTATCGAGACAGGAGATATGTTGCAGAGCTGTGGCATATGTGTATGTCTGCGAACTGCTTCAGGATGGACGCATGCGACATGTGCGCCTGTATCTGTAGAGGTGTAAAGATGTAGACGTCTGTCTCGGTGTATCTGTTTACTGAAGCAAATATCAAAAACAACATCCGTACAAGTGTATATACCCGTATGTATGGAGCCCTTCGAGTATAGAGCTGCTCTGCGGGCACATGCTCCTCGCCTGGCTAGGGTCCGTCCAGGTGCTTCCACTGGCTAATACAGCCGTTGCAAAGACCACCTGTTAGCCCCGTTTCGCAAGGAACGTGAAGAAATATACGTGTTTGTGCGTGTGTAATTCGTTCTAAGCGCCGGTATACACAAAGACACGGCGTGCCTTGATTCTCTATATGTACGTACGTATGTAGTACGTCGCCCTTTACACGCATACACACATACATATATATATAGGTACGCATACATATACACACGTATACGTACGTATACATACGTATACATTAAGTATGCGTACATTCAAATATTCCGCGTGCGAGCTGTGTCGGTGGAATGGGGTGGGCAGCCTGCAGCAGCTGGAAGGCACGATGCGGGCGCAGGAGGAGATGAAGCTGCGCAAAGAAGACGCACGGAAGCTGAAGAGGCTGCAGGAGGAGAACCTTCCGCTGTATTTGCAGCAGTTGGAGGAACGAAGGAAACTGGACATGCTGCGCCAGAAGCAGAAGCTCAACCTTCCCGAACCCGCCTTGCAGGAGCACGAGTTGGTACGCTTTTTTCCGCCACTGCTGCTGCTGCTGAGGCTCGACGCCCCCGCCCTCCCTGCCCGCCGTCCCTCCCCTGCCCGCCATCCCTGCCTGCCCGCGTCCCCGCGCCTGGTGTCTGTCTGCGCACCCCTGCAGGGGCTCCGGCGCTGCTGTTGATAAGCGCGACTCTCCCTGGGAGCTTTCTGCTGTGCTGTCCACGTCTCGCCGTCTCGTGTGTAGGTAGCTCTGTGAAGACGGAGCGATGAGCAGTTCTCGTCTGCCTCACGCGCGCGCGTCGGCTTGAATCACTGACGCGCGCACCCCTACTACTCGGGTATCTCTGTTCCGCCGTTTCGCTTCTCTGGTGCCCCTTTAGAGTGCGAGAATTCCAAGCGGGAGAGCGTCTTTTCTGTTTGTGGCGGAAAACAGTAGCCGCAGGGAACTGTTTCTCCCTCTGCTGCGTAGTACGTTAGTGGGTGTCGTAGGCGGATCGGCGGTAGCTGATGGAGAGGGTCCTGCTGACTGTCGAGGCTGTCTCTCGTGCCTCCGCGTACAGAAGGCGCTATGCTGCTGTACAAGACGAACTTCACTCGCGTCGAGCGGCACACTGCTGCGTGCGTACCTGAGAGAATGTGGGTTGACGCATGTACGTTCGTCGCGTCGTCCGTCGATGAAGTGTCCCACCGATTCGTGCCGTGTGTCCTCTCACAAATTTTTCTGCAGGAAGAAATTGTTCGATTGGGAGCCGAAGCAGCGGCGATGAACGCCGCCGCGGGCAGCGGGGGCCCGACCAACAAGCTGCTGGCCGGCAACAGCACGAGTGCTCCTGGTAGGCTTTGCACTCCCCGTAGCGACGTTGTCCCGCGCCTTTGCGCGCGTCTCTCCTTCGGAAGGTCTCCCTGTCAAATTCACAGGCAGAGACAACCTCGCACAACACTCAGTGAAGCTGGGCTTCGCGTCAAGGAGGAAGAGAAGAAGAAAGATGTGCGCCCGCATAGACGCAGACGGGAGCGCGCATGCATGCGGTGAATCTGTGTGCTTCATGAGAAGGAAAAGAAGAAGAAAGGCGTGGGCCGATACATCTGTGTATATATGTGCACACGAAACGGATGTATGTATGGAGAAAGACACGCGTGTCGTATACGCCTCCATACCAAAGACGAAGACACGCGCGCCTGCACAGAGTCATGCGTAACGGAGAAGGGGAAAGGCCTGTACGCAGAGAGGCAGGTGTCTGCTGCAAGGCGGATGCACGTAGACACACACACACACACAGACACATATGGATGAAAGGCGAACACCTGCATGCATGGGTAGGCATATGTAGAAAGAGGTATATACGGATGTGTGATGAACGCGACTCTCATGTATTCCTACAAACAGAAAGCAAACACACACACACTTATACAAAAGGGAATGCATATCTGGACGTATGGGACCACATGCACTGAGACATATATACATCAATACGTAGTCAGGTGTCAACAGCAAAAATTAGACCAAGAGGTGCAACGGATAGGACGCCACAACGTGCACGTGGATTTCTACCGTGCTTTCCACCAAGACAGGCTCCCATCTGTCATACGCAGTGCATTCGCGCTTATGTGTATATGTAACATATGTGTGCGTATATGTATAAATATGTGCAGTGACTGGTAGGCGCTTGGACTCGTGCTTGCGTGCGTGCTCAGCGGAAGTGAATCTACCCGCGTCGTTGTCTTGCGTCTGCCCTCGGGCAGTCTCGTCGTCCTGGCGAGTCCTGGTGGACCTGAGCAAGTTCTTGTAAACATGTATATCTCTCTATACGCTCGTGTGTGTGCGTGCGTCATTTTCATCACGCGAGAGTGTATACACCCACGTGCGCATACGTACGTGTGTGTTTTAGTCCCCCTCTGTCTCTGTCGCTTGCGGGTAACCCGAAGACTGGCCTGAAAAGCTTTTGCGGTCTGCTGCTTCGTGTAACGCAGATTCTCTCTTCAGTAGAAGTTCTGCAGACCTCCGCGTGAGGGCCCGCGTGCGCGTCTCTTGCTTTATCCCTTTCGTTTTCACGAGTCGCCCGCGGCATCTGTGCAGCAGACACAAGCGTCGGTCGCTAGTGTCGACAGCAGCAAACGCAGGAGGGAATGACACCTAGGGGCTTCGCGGAGCATCCATACATATATATATATATACATATTTATATGGACCACGCGCACCCACGCACCCCTGTGTAGGTGCGCGCATACACGCAGGTGCAGATGGGGTGGCTGCTGCTGATGTTGGTGACCGTGCGGGTGCTCCGGTGTTGCGGCTTCTTTCACAGTTGTGCGCCAGTGGTTGCTGCTCTTGCGGCTGTCTGTCTTGCTGCTGGGGGTGCTACTGCAGCAGGGGCGACGCCGCTGACGGTGGGGGGCATGTCTCTGGCAACTGTCAGGACTCCGCGACGAGAGGACACGATATTAATGGAGGCGGCCAATGCAGTAATGACGATAAACCAGACGACGCCGTTGGAAGTGAGTGTGGCGCCGCACAGCTCACGACGGTGGAAAGGAAAAGGCTTTGTATTTGCGTGGCGTGGAGATCACGCTGGTGCAGGTTGCGGTGCTTCTTTTCTGCTGCGCCGATTACACGTGGAGAGAATGTGCGGGCCGTTTGTTGTGCGGAAAAAGAGACGTGTCAGGGGAGGACTCTCATCGTGGAAGGGGCGAGCTTTCCCGGGACGGTGTGCTGCGCGTCTGAACCACACGCAGACAAGCTCGGCTGCTGCGAGTGCTGCTGCTGCAGCTGATGCTGAAAGCACTGCTGGTGCTGCAGCTCCGACTGTCGCCTGCGCTGCTGCTGCGTTGCGGCCGCCACAGCTGCTTCGTCTCTTCGCTGAGCGTTGGGTGCTCGTGGCTGTCGGGGGGCTGCTGTTCTTGCAACTACACGTCGAGATGCTGCGTCTCGCGTCCTAGTGCTGCGGCAGCTGGTGCTCGACGAACGGAAATGTGGGGCAGGAGTTGAGAGTTCCTTTAGGGGACTGTCCAGCAGCAGAAGCAGCATAAACGGACGGCGCGGCGTGCGGGGTGGGGCTACTGCTGCTGCTGCTGCCGACTGTCGAGTGCAACCAGGCTTGCTGGACGGTTGTCCCGGGAGCACAGCAGCGGCAGGAGGCTCGCATGTTTCTCTTGAAGACGCGGCATGGCGCGTCCTGTGGCTGCTTTGTCAGGCCAAAGTCTAACGCAGCACTTGAACCTGCGCGTCTGAATAGAGGTCTTAGCATGTGTATATGTCTGCATGTCCATATGTCGCTATGTATCATCATATGTATCTGCGTATATATCTGATTGTGTCTGCCTACGTCTGTATATATATATATATATGTATCGCCGTCTCCTGTCTCCCTGTTTGTGTGCAAGTCTGGTGCACGTCTGCGTATATATATATATATATATATGCATACGTATATAATTAGGTAGTTATATATCGTATATCCTTACATTTCTCCATCACAGAGAGGGCGAGGAACGCAGAAGGTGGCCTTTTCTCCGGTGGTTTCGAGGCCTGGCGACGCCCCGTGGTGCGGGCCTCTTGCTGTGCCTTCGTCGGTAGGGGCGTCGACGCCGGTCACCGGCTGTGTCCTGCTGACGCGAGTGACTCCTGGGAGCGCTGCGCGGGTTTGCCGATGGTGCCTGTGTTGCAGGGAGGAGAAAATTACCTGCTGCATGAGACGTCCATGAAGACAGGAACAGCAGGAGGGAAGTTGAGCTCGGCGCAGCGCACGCCGAACCTGCTGCAGCATCCCCTTCGCGGCGGTACATCGGCTTCTGGCCTCTCTTCTCTTGGAGCTACGCCCCTATCCACAGGTAAAGCAAAAAAGGCTGTCCACCCTCACGTATGCGTGTGTTCGTACATGTATACGCGCACGGATAACTTACGCACTTGCAAATATGTATATGTGTATAGGTCTGTATAGCGACACATACAAATCACGCAGATGCAAGTAATTCCACGTAGAGGTCTACCTGTATATACATACACAGACGTATATTCGTGTCTGCTTACGGGCTTAAGCAATACTGCACGCACGCAGAACGACTCACTGCTGTATATTCGTGTATATATATATACACATGTATATATATATGTATGTATATGCGTAGATGGATACGTATGTACGCGACGGCACACACTGCGTATATATTTGCTTCCAGGGGAACGCGATGTATACAAACTCGTGTCTCTATATTCATACATAAATATATATATATATATGTCTTTGTGAACTTGTGTGTTACTCCTTTGAATGTACACACATCCGCATATGCAACAACTTATGAAGGGGCACGTCCGTCTTGTGTTCACACATCTTCGGTAAGTACGTATACCCACCGAGCATCTGCATCAATGCAAATACCTGTACGTACATATACGTACACACATATGTATACACATATGTATGTCTGTGTACATGAGTGTGTGTACGTGTGAATACCTCAAACATCTGCATGAAAGACGTGTACACACACACATATATGTATAAGCATATCAATGTATGTACGTGTGAATACAACAAGTGTATGCAAGAAATATCTGTACGTCCATATACGTACATATGTGTATGGTGCACGCGTGGAGTGAAGCTGGAATGCGCTGTCTGTGCCCGGGTCTACTCCCGTGGCTGCACGAGTGAGTGGAGATTTGTTTCAGGCCATTCGAGGCCTTCTGTGTGGGCCCCCGCAGCAGTTTACTTCGTGTGCCCGTCCAGGAGATGTGTGTGTACATGCGCGTATACGTGGATTTGTCTGTGCGGCCCTGCAGCTTTGCTGCTCTTCCGTCGCTACGTGTATCTGAGCCCGGTGAACGGCTGCCTCGCAGCGCGAACGCTGGACGGTGTGGACTGGTGAATTTTTCCGTTCTTTTTCTGCAGCTGATAACGGCAGCTTCACCCCGCGGCCGGGCACTGCGCAGGGCAGCGGAGCGTCTGCGGCGGAGAGTGGGGGAATGGGAGAAAAGTGAGACTTTTTTTCTGGTCTGCAACCGAGCGCCCGCTGACCTCGCCGTCTGTCTCTCAGTCTCGGTGTGTCTGTGTCTCGTTCGTACGCTGGCGTTCTCCGCGGCCCATCCAGCATTCCTCTCTGTTTCTCTGCCTTCCCCTGCGGGCTGTCGTCGCCTTCCCCTGCGCGACGCTGCGTCTCCGCTGCGTCTCCGTTGCGCCTCCTCGCGCTGCTGTGTGCGCAGGCACATCCGCATGGAGGGTCGATCTGTTTCTCAGGACGTCTGTACAAAGTCATGTGGAGTGTGTGTTTTCCTGAGAATGGACGGAAGAGGTGCTCTTTTTTGTATCTGGCGTGCGAACGTTTGGCGCGGTGCCAGGAGTGTGCCTGCACGCGTACGTAGGAGGGGGATGTGTCTCTCGCGCGGCGCGCAGGGTTATTCGTGTCTCCGTCTCGCGTACTTAGAGGGGGTATCCTTGTCTCCCTTTGTGCGCGTCTGCACGTCTGCAGCGCGATGTTTCAGTGTGTGTAGAATCTCGTACCTACGTACGTGCGGAGGAGTTTCCGCGTGTGTCTACACGTGAAGAGACACGCCGATAGATGTACCTTCGCATGCAGGCGAATGGCAAGGCCACCGACAAGCGACTGTGTGGCGTGCCTCTGGCCTCTGGTGTGTTCACACGAGGGTGCACCGTGTCGGCCGCTGACGTTTTTCGGGCTGCGCGAGACGGGGCGCAAGCGCGTCTTCGCCTGGCCGCGCTTGCGTGCTCTTTCCTGTCTGACTTCGACCACTGCTGCCGCTGACTTCCACTCTCTCTCGCGTGTTCGCTGCTCTTGTAACGTACCAGGAGGTCGTCCACGCCGCTGCTCTCTTGAAGGCTCCTACTGTGCTGCGCGTATGACAGCTGTGCTGTTTGCCCGTTTTCTCCGCCGCCAAGCACACACACGCACACAACAGACACGCACACGAAAAGAGACAGAGACACAGACGGTAGCTCTGATTTTCTGTGGGGAGAGTGTAGTGACAAACAGTGACCATATTCGCTTGCGGGTGAACTTTTATCTGCCGCAGTTGTTTTTGCTTCGTATGCCGTCGTCCTTTTCACTTTGTTAGCAGGATTGTCTTGTAGTCGCGACAGGCTGACTCGTCTTGCCTCTTGTTCTGCGGCGGACCTTCTGCGTATTCTCTTTATGCTTTTTTTGACAGTCATTTCTTTCGGCGTAGTCCGCTCCATTGGCTCTCGGCTGCCCGTGAAAGCAAGCCCCGCCCTCTCTTTTCGCTCTGTAGCTCTCTGTGTCTCTTATCAAGAGGCACCCCTCTCCTTTCTACCGCGCGCGCACGCGTTCTTTGGGCGTTTCCCTGCGTCCTTCGTCTCCGCCTGCTGCCCGCTGCGCACTAGTGCTGTCGCCGCAATGGCGCGTCGATGGCGAGGTCTCTGCCTGCACGCTCCGCCGTGCCTCTGTCTCTGCCCGTGCAGCGGTGTAGCTATTACATACGTGCGCATGCGTTGTATTCGAAGGTGTGGGGGGCATCACTGGACGTGCGTTCTACCAGCCCTGCGATGTTAATTTCACGAAGCATTCGCCATCCTCCCTCGGTCCTGGTGTGTCTGCGCTGTGTGCGTATCCTAACTGGCGAAGGGATGTCGTCGGACGGGGATTTTTCGTATTTAGAGAGAGTTTTCTTTTTTGTGCTGCATCAGTCTTCGTGTGTCAGTCCTACTTGGGAAACAGCGAAGTTAACCTTCACCAACCCGGACGCCGGGAAGCTTCCTGGTCTTCCCGGTGTACTTGCGGGAGCGGCCGCAACGGCATTCTGGGGTGTTTATTGCTGCTGCACGTAAAAGTAGCGCCTAACTCTGAAGTTGTGTAATGTTTCGTCGCTTGTGGATATTCATCCGCGGCAACGCCGCGGACGTGTCTTGTTCGTGCAGCACACACACACACACAGAGGGAGGGAACGGCGCCACTGAGGAAGCCGCGGAGACTGCCCACAACCGACCAGTGCGCGTGTGCAGCAGGAGAAATTTGTGGAGTTGTGCGTCTGCTTCCTGCAGTTGTTTAGCTGAGGCGTTAGTAGTTTTGCTCGGGCCGTGTGCATTTCTTTGCGGCTGCGTCAACTTCGGCAGTGTCGCCGCTGACGCCCATGGGTTTCCCGCTTCTGTCCGTCCGCACCTGGTGGTGCCCGTAGCGGCAGGAGATCATATCTTCGATCTCGCAGCTATCTTATGTGGTGGCGTCTGTTGTTCCTGTTCGGCTGCTGCCTGCTTCTGCTGCGCGTGTGCTGCAGAGCGCGGCTGTCGCTGGCGCGGCTGCAGGTCTGTTCCTCGCTAGCAACACTACCGGCTCCTCAAAATGATATAGAGCCAGCGCTGCCGACTGCAGAAGAACTTGCCGCATTAGATGAAAGCCTGCTGCAGCAGGCAGAAACGGTGAGTCAACCACGAGACAGAAGCTGCAGCTGTAGCAACACGGAGAAAGACAGAGGGACAGAGTGGGCGCGAAACCGAGGCAGAGATTGGCGTGCTGCTTCCGGTGAGATGCTGCTGCCGCTGCAGAGCAGCAGGCGTACAATCCAAAGGCCAAAGCAGCAGTCGAGCGGGGGGTGTGAGAAACGTTTTCTGCCGCAGTAGGGAAACAGAAAGCACAAGACAGAAACGTCGCAGCAAAAGTAAAGCCACAGAAGTCACACGAGAGGAGACACAGACGGAAGCGAGGAGCCTGCGTGCGGCCAGGGAGACCAAAAAGGCCACGCGACGAGGACGAACAGGAAGACTGGTTCCTTCCGGTGAACACTTGTGGCACTACAAGCAGGGGCGACACAGACCGGCTAAGCATCGACACTCCTCTGTAGCCGCTAAAGGGCAGCGGAGCGCAGTATCACCAAAACTGTTCTTGCCGCAGAAGACGGCGGTGTTTGTGCGTGCAGGAAGAAGATATGGAAGATATCCTTCGACGAAGGCGGCAAGCTGCGGAAGCCGCGCGGCAGGCGGAGTGGCTGCGCCAGAGTCAAGCAGTGCAGCAACATCTACCGCGACCCTACGTGCTGCCTTCGGAACGCACGACGCCGCTGCCCTGCTTCTACGCCGACGAGCAGCAGCTGCAGCAGCAGTTGCTGCAGCTAGTGCAGCAGGAAGGAGAGCAGCCCACCGAGGCACAGGCTGCAGAAGTGGCTCGAGGAATGAAGGAGGCGGAGAAGATGATTAATCAAGAGATGGTAAAGTCTGTGTGTGCTGAGCTTCTTCCTCTAGTGCGTACATACGACAGATACCTGAACTCGGGCGGTGTGTGGGGGGCGCCATATTCGCTTCCTCTGTGCAAGCAAACAGATATGCCTATTATATATATACATCGCGGATTCTGTACATGCATAAATATGTCTGAGTGTGATACGCACGCAGATTTATACAAGTATGTCCTCGTATGTATACGTGTATATATATATGCATATGTATGCGTATACTCCCGTACGAGTACGTGTCTGTAGACGTGTACGCGTGGAGTGTAGGTACGTAGCGGCGGACGGCTGTGTAGGTTGCTCTGGAAAGAAGGTGCAGCGTAGAAGAGTGTACACGGAAGACGACACAGGGCTCACGTGGAAATCTGGCTGAAGGACAGGAAGATCTTTCCCGGTGCAGTCTCAAAAGGGTGGTCTGTGTGCACGGCAGCACGTGCTTCAGATAGCCCCGCAAGGTTCAAGAGGACGTGCTGAGTACGCGTGCGGCAAGAACACTTAAGAGATACAGTTGCGGGGGTCACGAAGGCGTTGGAATGAAGCGCGTGTGGCTGTCTGAGGTTTTGCTAGCGTAGCGAGAAGCTCTCGGGCCCCTCTTTGTGAATAGTGTGCCGCTTTTCTCCTTTCTTTTGAAGGAGGAGCCTCAGCACCAAGCGCTGCTGCGGCTGGTGGAGCAACAGCGCCTCGACTGTCTCTGCCAAAATGGAGAAATCTTCACTCCGCCGAGCTGCGAGGCACGCAGCTAGAAGATGTGTGCACCGCCGCAGGTTGTGAACTCGTCCAGAGAGGTGTGCTATTTTGGTCTCAAGCAGGCAGCAGATGTGCGCCCATATTGCGTAGCTGTTTTTTCAACCGTGTGCTCGATTCTCTACAGGTGGCGCTGCTGGGCTACGACGCCGTCAAACACCCGTTCAGGGGCTGTCAGGTGCGACAACTCGACGGACAGCACACACAGTAGGGGAAAAGTTTTTGTGGTGCAGCTGAAACAGCGCTGGAGAAGCAGCTGGGGAGAACTTGCTGCCAACAGAATTGTCTGAAGACTACGGTCTGCACGCGGCAGCAAGCAGTGTAGACACTCAGCAGAACACACGCAGAGTCCTCGAAAGGGAGCACACAGAGGCGCACACGAATACCAGCAGGAGCTCCGACGTGAAGGAGACGTTGAATATCGGTACACTGCAGCAGGAGAGACCATTTTTTTCGCCTCTCTGTGGGCGAGAGCGTGTTCGTTTTGTCTCAGAATTCGCGCGTCAGAAGCATTGTTGCGTGTATGTGTCCACCTGTCAATGTGTGTACGTGTAGGTACGTCTGCATGTGAAATTAGTGTGTGTATTCTTAAAGGTGTAGAGGTGCACTGCATTAGCAAGAGGAGGAGGAGGGGACGAGGTCTGTGCACTGCTGGGTGTGGAAGATCCACGCAGGTGGCTTTCCGAGTGGCTGCTGGAGTAGTGACCACACGCCCCTGCAGCTTACACGCGCACTATACGGCCGAGAGGACCGATGTGTCTGTGTGTCTTCAAACGAAGGCAGAGGGGTGGAGCATCGTAAGAAATTTCTCGTGCTTGAAGACAGTAGGACGTGTGCCTGTGTGGCGTCTGTCTTCGTGTAGTGCGCTAAGGGATTGCCGGGTCGTGTGCGTTTGTCCTGAAGAAAAAAACTGGAAGAGGTATACTTCAGTATCGTTCGCGTGCGCCACAGATGCAGAGAAACCGTTGTCGTATTTGTGGAAGAATGCACAGCTGGGTGGCGAAGCGGTTCTGGTGTCGCTGGAGAGTATGCAGTGCGATGGGAAAGCGGCGACCTCTTAGTTCTTGTTCACACAGTGAAACGGAGTGGGCGGGACTTCTGGTCCACCTGAGATTGTGATGTATGCACACACGCGTGTGGGTGTTGCAGCCGTCTTCGCCGGCGCCGGAACTGTTGAAACTGGATGATGCTCTTCTCCACGTAAGTAGGAAATCAGCTTTGTTTCTTTCATTTCTTGGTGCTCTAGCAGCGCAGAACCGGCTGCAGACTTTGCTGACAGTTTTGGCCTTCTCCGCTGCGATCACTGTCGTCTCGGGTCCGCGTCAGCACCCGAGCGCAGGTGTTTTTTGTGGAATCGGTGTTTCGTTTCGAGCCCACTTGGCTACAGCTTTAAGCACGGCTTCCCTATTTTCCGCGACGAGCTTCTACGGCAGTTCTGCGGCTACGCCTTGGCGGTTTGCACGTTGCATCTATCTGCGCTGGAGCCGCGCACAGACAGTGAGGATAGGTGCAGTGCGTACGGAAAGGCAGGACAGTGGCTAGCAAACGCTCGTGCGAACGAGGAAGGACCTGTTTTGTAACGTTGCAGTTGTGTGCCGGTCGTCTTTGTGAAGACAAGTGACCACTTTCAGGGCCGTATCCCGCGTTAGTATGTCTGTACACATGCGCGACCACTGCTCCTGCGGCGAGCTGACATATGTGAGTCACGTTTTGTGACTGCCCACTGTGTGAAATAGGAACTCCAGGCAGAAGAGATCTGCGGTCGCCTATCTGGTTGAGTGTATTATCCGTCGCGCGTCCATAGGCACCTGCGCAGTTGAGTATATGGATACACATATATATATATATATATATGCGCGCTGCGATTCAAATGTTTGGAAGCACTTATGCACGACTTTGTGTGTAGCTGGGTGACTGCTTCAGGAGGCGAGACAGATGCTGAAGTGCGAGGGGCAGTTGCTGCAGCACCAGAGCGAAGTAGGTGAAGAAATGTCCGCCGAGAACAAGATTGTGGCGAAGGCCTTTGAGAACGCTCAAGACGCCTACGTCTATCTGCCGAGCGCAAAAAGGTAAGGATATCTTTCCTGGTGCAAACGTATATGTATATATATATGTATACTTGCGTTGGAAGCGCGTTGAAACTTCATCGGTAAACCGATGGGTTTTATATACAAGTATGTACACGCGCTTTCAAGGCGCATAGAGATCTTGTCGTGCGTGATAGCGGCGTCGCTGGTCTCCGTTGTGGGACCAGCGTTGACTGTAGCCGGGTCTCGGTGGGCCCCGACAAAGAAGCGTAGGTACGTTGTACTCGAATACCGTAGATGCAGAAACAAAACCTGAAGCCAGTCATTATTAAGAAATTGTGTGACGTTCAGTGACGCAGACGCACGTATACGTGGCTCTACCGTGAACGGCAGAGCTTCCCAAGATATGAGAAGGCGCGTACGCCTCCGTACACAAGAAGAAGACCTTGGCGTGCAGAATTGCTCAGAGACGGCGTTGATCTCACGCATTCCGCCAAGACCGCTGCATAGACACGGAGTATTGATGCTCCGTCATAGTATGACGAAGTGCTTTATTGCACGTATCTTTTGTTGACGCGCGCAAGTGGTGGACGCTGAGATAGACAGGAAAGTGCTGTTGCGTCGTCGCTCGTGCCTGCTCCATCGGCAGAGGATGTAGTCAACAAGCGGGCCGCAAAGCAGACGACGCAAATTCGTAGGGGGAAACCACAGCGCGCTGTGACACAAGGCAGCCTGGCTGCACGAAGTCCTTTGTGCAAGGGAACCTGCTTCCGCGAAGACGCTTCACCAGGGCATACTGGAGAATCGTGTCGTATACGCGTTCTGCACGTGCGTGATCTGGTGGGACCGGTCACATCTACACCGGAGAGTCGTTTGTGACTCGGCGCTTCGCTTCGTAGGATTCCCCGCGGATACACGTGCTGCACAACCAGGGCGGAGCAGTGGTACATTCGAAAATATACATGTGCGGTCAATGTGGTGGGTGATCGATAGATAGCAGAGACCCTGTATTAAAGGATTGAGGAGAGATGCTCCCTGTTTATGCTATTAGCTGCTTTTCGAATTGAGTCGCGCAAACGAAATGAATGACATGCGAAGAGAGTTGTTGCTCTGAAAAAATTCGAAGAGACTAGCACCATTGTGTTGCTGCGGCACTGCGATGCTGGAGAGGTGTTTGTCACTTTCCCTTCTACTCCGTCTGCTTGCGGTGCAGTTTCCAGCTCTACCACAGCCTCTCAAGAGACGAGCGGTCGGAGGCGCTGCGTTCTCAGTTCGAAGACCTGTGCAAGCAGGTCGATGCAACTGCCCATCGCAGCAAGAAAGCGCAGAAGAAGTACGTTGTGTTAACGAAGGGGTACGAGACGAAAGCCAAGGAGCTGGTTGAAAAAATCGGTAAGAGTGACGTCTCCTCATAGGACGGTAAGGTATGCAAGTCATGCTCACCTGGAACTAACTGCGTACCTTCTGCCCGACTGTTTCCGTGATACCCCAGCCTGTGATTGCCGTCGATGAGTGCACGAAGGGTGCGTACATCAGCACCCGAAGACAGCCACAGGTGACCGTGTTTTTGACTGATATGTTGTGCCTTAGCGACTTAGTATTAGTAGCAGAGGGGCGTCGTGGTTTTCCTGTTCTCCGCGTGCACGGTGGTGACTGGAGAGGAGCTTTCATCTGTGTTCAAGCGACTGATGCGTGTCGCAACGGAAGCGACGCCGTGCTCCTTATGATGGTCTCTCTTCAGAGGAGGCTTACCGCGAGTACGAGTTGCAGGCAGCAAATCTGAAGGCGTTTCAGTCGCTTCACGAGCAGGAAAAGCAGGCAATTGTGCGACGGGATGAGGAGCAGCAGAAGCTGTTGACGCAGGAGCGAGGGAAGCACCTGTGGATGCAGGTCAGTGATGACACTCCCCATCGTTATACCTTCAGCTTTTTCATTATTGGGTCAAACGTCCCCTGTGGATCCTGTACAGTGGGAGCACTAACTGTTGCCACCTCGGTTGTTTAACGCCGTACCATGAACGGGGCATAGAAGAGACAGCAAGCAGCTTACTCGTACTCAAAATGTATTACACATCGGACAACCACGGACGAGGGATTCTGATGGCAGGAAGTCGGTGAGCAGGTTAAGTGTGGCGGAGCGCTTCGTTCGCTGGTGGAATCCTACAGGCAACACTTCGTATGTCCGGGTTTACAAGTTTTAGTCCTCACCAAAGCGCGTTGTAGAACTGGAGTAGTACATTTGTGAATTACAGTGTACGACACAGTGTGGCTGTTCAGGGATATTCTGGCAGTGCGATCAACGTCGTGGAGTCTTCCTGCTGTGTCACGCAAATGGTTGATCCCTGTGTTTGACAACCCCGCATAGTCCCTGTGTTGTCAATGGCAGGGAGTGTGCTGTCTGTGTGCTGCAGCGGCGATATGCTGAGTTGCAAAGGCAGAAGGAACAACTACAATCATATCTTGCGGGTAAAGGTGTAGCGGTTGACAGCCGCGTTCCCGGCAGCGTTGTCGCATGATTTCAAGCTTTTCTGTCGAGGCCGCCTCTTTAGTGGACTGTCAGGGAACTGGGGTGTTGCAAACACGTACTTGCATCTGTACGGGCTGTATTTCATGTAGCATGTAGAGGCGAGGAACAGCAGACAGGGAGTAAACGGAATACGTCAAAAGTGTTTACGACGGCTATGCGTCGCCTTGTGCAGAGGGAAACCCACTAAAGAACAGCAGCCTAGTCACGTTTGACTGAACGGCTTGGACAGTTTGACGTGTTGGAAAATTTTGGTGTTCCTAATAGGTGCACTGTAAAAAAAAAACGCGATGGAAACGCGGTGACACATTCAATAACGCACGTGACTTGTGGCTCACTTGCGATGTGACGATAGCGAACCTTACACGGATAGGGGAAAATGCGGTCATTTTATCGACAGAGGGCGTAGTTCGTGAATCCGTTCCAGTTCACAGCATGCGGGAAAAAGGCACTATGTGTTTCTATCGCCATTCCACAACTTCGTGAGATAAAAAAAGCGATGCGTGCTGGGCTCAACAATTCCCAGAGGCAGGCGTGCGCCTAGCACACGGAGACGTCAGTACGACAGTCGGTGTCACAATGGAGTGTTGGACGTGGAACAATGTATAGATCACGGCGATCAACGGTGGCCCACGCAGGGAACGCGTATACACTGCATAATGATATGGAAGTACCGCGAAGAAGTGCTGGAGACAGCCGTACAACTGTCAGCAGCACTTTTTCCAACTGTCAGCCGCACTTTTACCAAGTGTCCGCGACGCCCTTCGTACGTCCCAAAGTGAATTTGGCTCTCGTCCGGCGAAGACGACAAAACCTGCTGGTACTGCGGAAATGCGGGAACGCAAGGCGGTTCCTGGGCTTCTTCTCTCCTTGCATACATATATGTCGCAGGGCGGAAGACCGCGGCTCACTGTAAACTTGACATCGAAGAATATGAAGAGATGGATACGAAAAAGCACCTTTGCTGTGACCTCCTGCACCCTGCCTCAAGCACCGACTAGAATGTTGTTCTAGAAAGTGCACCTTCCAATTAGCGAAGGATGTGTGCAGTGATAATTGCCGTCGCCTCCCCGTACGCAGTGCTTGCGGTATTCCGACAGAAGGCACAATTCAGCAGTTTTGTGAACAGAAGGGACAACTTTGACGGCCTGTTCCTATGCAAGTGGCGGGCAGAGATCAAACATTCGCGTGTGCAAGAGGGAAGAGCTTCTTTATGACACTACCGGGGTTACCGAAAAAAATAGGAAACTTTGGGAGCCCCTACTGTGCCACTGGCAGAGTATACGCAGCATAATGTACACGCGCAAATATATATTGTTAAAAAAATGAGTGTACGGTGTGCGTGTGTACCTGGATACTCTGCTTGATAGTATTCTGGGGGAGCGATTTACCGGCGAGGTAAACATTAAGGTGTCAAATCCTCTTTAACGAAATTGGGAGTGGCTCTCTACATGCTGGTTAAAATACGGGAATATAATGCTTCTTCAACCGGACACGACAGGCCTTTGATATCAACACATTTACAAATAACTTCTGGCGTATTCCACTTAATTTGGAAGAGGAGACCCCTGTGTGGAACACAAGTGCACGCCGGAGAACCACCGTCATGTTGCCGGCTCCTCTGCACGCCAGCCTTCCTTGCGCCCCAAAAAGCGGTTGTCAGGCGGTTCCACGGTGTCGAGTTCTCCCTTACTTCCTATGACATACACGCAAATACGCTGGCAGGTACCGGTTCTCCGTCCAGTCCGGTGGCGTACCGTGAACACCTCACCTTACTGAGAAATGGGGTCCGTGAATGAACTGACCATAGCAGAACACAGCCGGCTGCGTGTAGCGGTTACGCGGTAACGTGGTGCTGCTAGGAATGACCTCCCTGTGCACACATTAGCCCGATACTGTTGAGAAGGAAAGCTGTACGGGGTAGAAAGCGGATGACATCCTTAAGCACTTCTGAGCATGTATCCAGCGCTGGCAGTGTCCACTTGTTGAATAATCCTCGAGTCTCATGTCGCCACAACTTCGCCCATCTCCAACAAAAACGAAGTATAAGCTGCCCAACTCGTTAGTCGTTCCACCAATCAGTTTCGATGCCACGACACCAGAATTCTTGCACCCTGATTCATCGTGCGTCAGTCCGCTGCGTATGCAGCAGCTGCTCACCGCTGCTAAAGTTTTAACCTCTAAATTCGTCTTCCACGGGTGGGCCTGCTGAGGAACGGGGGGCTCTTCGCGGATTTGTAGCCACACTTGCAACTACACCCTGGAACGAACTGCCCAAGTCTCCATTTGGCAGTGAACAAGACGAATTCATCGTTGTTTGTTCTCCTGCAGATTCTACGTTGAGGGTGCCCGTATCTTGAGCCCTGGAGCCGGACGGGCTGTGCGCTGTAGCTATGAATCTCGTACGCTGTTCTGAAGAGCCTCCTGCGTTGATAACGTTTTTCAAAATGGCTCCGACAGTCGACGTCAGCTGGTGTGAGAATGGAAGCCCGCCGCGAGGCGGGCTCGGGGGCAAACGTGCGTCTGATGACGCTCGGGACGCGAGATCTTCGTGAAGCTGGTCTAAGGAATAAAACGAATTTTCAGACGGAGCATCATCTGCAGCACTCTGGTTAGCGGCAGTCGTCAGATGGGAGGATGGGGGCCTGACGAGCGGAGGAATGGCTTGGCCTTCCAACGTCTGTACCCCGGCAGAATTTGCTGGAAGCTGAAGATGCACGTTATCAGATACAGACAATGTTGGTGTCCTAGTCAAGTGACTCCTCAACTCGTGTGGTGCCGAAAGACATGATGACATCGATGTCGGTGATGGCTGAGCCACACTGAGTTGACTCTTCAACGTGTGTGGAAGAGAAAAAGACGACGAAACCGACATTGCTGGCATGCTGAGTTGGCTCTTCAACGTATGTGGTACAGACAACGAGGACGACGTAGGCATGTCGTTCCTACGAGTCGAAGTCCTCCATACGGGGACGGGAAGGCGCGACCTGAACGTAGTGGAATTTTGTGTGCTGACGCTGGCTCCTGCCTTGCTGGTCAAATTGGAAGGTTGGCTGCTCTGAGGACCTGAGACTAAGGGGGTGTCGATTTTGACGGTAGGCCTCGTCGTAGAGGGCGGGTCAGCCTGCCGGCGATTGGAAGCATTGTCCAACGGTGATGTCTCTGCAGAGAACAAATGTTGGGCAGCGTGTTTGTCCCATTTGTGTGTGTATATTCCAGTGCGAGCATCAGGGATCTGTTCCTGGACTGGCAACGGTGGGGAACTATCCTTTTCGTGGAGAGGCGAGTTGAGATGCGGACCCTTTAAGGAACCACTCCGCGACTTTGCAGGATTTCGTTTCGACAGTGGAACGCCCTTTGAAGTGGACGCTGATCTCAGGAGCTTCATTTGCTTTGCCCATCCTCGAGCGTTCCCTGCTACGGAAGGTGCGCGTAGGGCTACGTGTTCATCAGAGGTGACACTACTGGGATGGTTGTAGAACTGTATTGTCATCTGCAGCGGTTGAATCCCGCCTTGATGCAGCGACGTTGAGGCGGTGCTGACCATCTCGTCCGGTGGATTTCCTGCACGAGCTCTATCAGCACGCCGCGCTTTCTTCCAGAATGACGGAGAAGGGGAGCGGGAGGAGCCACTCGATCCGGAGGAGCTGTGGCGAGTATGACCCGTATGCGTATACTTAGCTTGCGACGGTGTTGCATCGAGATGTGATGTTCGTTGTTCCGGCTCATACGAAGCTTCAGGACTGCCACACGGTGACCATACTACCGAGGCTGCTCGCTGAAGCTGCCGTGCGCTATGATCCCTGCCACAGCGAGGCCAGTCGTCATGTGCAGTAGTAAGTCGCGAGCTCAGGTAGGCTGACGGCGCGCTGCCAGACCAGCGGACAGACCTGCGTGTGCTGTTCGTAGAGGACAGAGATTCACGACGACGTGGAGTCTCTTCGACATAGCCGTCAGTCACACCGTCATCTTGGCAGCAAAAGTCGTCGAACGGTGGAGGCATTGGACAGCCACTGTCCTCTGACGACGTGGAAGATCTTTTCAGATGCCCGTCCGCCTTGGAGCTGGACCGTCGGCGGATTCCGACGCTTTTTTCGAAAAATGGCAGGCTCTCCTCAGGTGTGTGTCCTGCCGAGGACTGCTCATGATGATGCACCCTCCGGCCTCCAGGAGACCTGCCCTCCTCTGCCGGCCTGGCTGGCGGGCGCTCCACCATCGAAGACCCGAGACGGTGTGGCGACTCGAGCACCGGAGCATCATTGGCTGCATGACGGCTCACCCATTTGTTGTAAGCCATGTACAAATAATTGTCCAACGATTCCCCACTGACGGGGCTCGGTGGGGGGCTAGGTATTAGATCCCTTCTTCCAAATTCGTCCTGACCCGACGGAACCTGATTGCGTAGTAAAACCCGCGACGGCGCGCTGCTGCTTCGTGGCAGTCTCATCCTGTGTTGCCGTTGGGGTACGTCTGCACCGTCCACCGCAGATATTGATCTTCGGGCAGGAATCACTTTGTGAGGGTCTCTAAGTAGCATACTGAGGAGCTGAATGTGCGAGGGTTCCGAAATCCGTCCTTGCGGGGGTGATTTTACGGCCTGTCTACTTCCGGTTTGCGTCTCACGGGGAGACATCGATGTGTCGTCTCCATCAGATACCTCGTCCTCATCGTGAAGCTCACCACCCCGTCGTGTCAGGGAGGGCCCTGCTAACATATTTGAAGGACCACTGCGTTGAGTCCTTAGAAGAGGTGCTGCTAATCCACCAGCAGCCACTTCGCCTGCACGCTGCTGATGCAGGAGCTGGGCGCCTTGCTCATTCAAAATGTGGAATACCATACCTAACAAAAATGCCAGCACAGTACCTGCTGATGCTCCTTCAACATCCCGCAGCGATTGATTGTGATGGCTTTGACCTCGACGTGAGACGTCTCGGTCAGTCGTAACCTCTTCCATCTTGCACGAAATAGAGAGCGCGACAGCGTTCCAGCACTTGAAAACGACTGGGTAGCGTGCTTCTGCTGGTGAACAGAAGCAGGACTTGCCGTCAAATAATAAAAGCGGAACGTCCGGCGTGCTCACGATACAATGAAAGCCCAACTTCTGAACATGTCGTGAACCATGGCGGTCCCTATTTCAGTTGCGGATAGAATGGATCTTCTTGAGTGCGAGGGACAGCGATTCGCAGCGGTCTCCACCGCGTCTCCAACAAGACAGCGACACAACTAGGTCAATCTCCAGCTACCCCAGCCCAAACTGGCTTGCCCCGGTTCAATTCCCTCGAAAGGATCTTTTGGTTCAACAAAAACTAGTCGTCACCTTTTCACGTGATACATAATAATCATGAATTTCAAGCTCTGACTGATCATACACGATCCCTCTCTACAGAATGTGGTCGTGAGTTGTGATACCCGCAGCCGAAATCACTTAGGCGCGCACCTTCGCAGGAGGCACGAACTCACTCCTCATTGGTTGTACTGTCAGTGAGTCCGTCGCTGTCTCCGCCCTACACCAGCGAAGCGAGCCCCAAAGCGGGTCACGGGGCGACTGTAGCCGTCGTCTGCGACGCAGGAGGCAAAGACATTTATTTTCGAATTTCGACAGGGGGGGTTCACTTACGAGGAATCACTGCTAATAATAACGCCGTGAACTTCTGTCGATCTCACAAAGTAAGTGACGTGCCGCGAAAGAGTCTGAGAAGCACCTCACTGCAAGGTCTTTCGGCGAGCAACGGGAATCAGCATCTTGCACACTATGTGCCGCATTGCGATGGAGATGAACTACAAGGGGTCAGGTTGAACATGTATTTGCGCCTCGTTCATATCCGGCCGTCGTCCTCAAGAAGTTACAACGCATGTAACGGCGTGTGGATTCAGTGAAGTGCTAGAGACAGGTGCCACATATTGCAGTACGCCGCGCTGAGGAACGGTTCGCTACCTTCTGTTCAGCCGCCGAGAAAGCATTCGTGCACGCGTCTTCTGCAATTTGGAACAACCTGTACTTCGCTTCCTGACACACATTCTATGAAGTATTTGTTGTCGCCTTTTGTGAAAGTAGCTGTTCGTGAAAGTAGCTGTTCGCATTTCCTGTCACCGGCCCACACAAATGCTTTGCGTCATGTGCGCAAAGACGTCAATATCTTTCCACAAGGATGTGGCAGCAGACACTGAGTATTCAAACGCAGATTGACAGGGTCGCCATATTACCGGCGTATCTAAAATTGGTGAATCACGCCTAAGTCAGTGACGAAGATGTGTTTGCTCGTTTCGATAGCAGATGAATGGAGGGAAAGGTAGTCATTCTCCAAAGAGCTCAGAGTAGAAGGGTAACTTTTAGTGGGTTGATGATTACCAAAGTGGCTACTTTGCGTTAATATATACTTTACATAGATAGGTAATCCAAGTGTCACAAATGTGAGGTGATTGCAAGAGTTGGTACTGCGCATTAATGTATACTTTACGTAGATAGGTGACCCAGATGTCTCGAATTTCAAGGTGGTGAAACGGCGACTGATGCCGCGCAAAAGTATACTTCACGTAGATGGTGGTTGTTCAAATGTTATGGACGTGAAAGTGGTGAAACGGTAAATGACGCCGTGCAATATTTCCGTGGAGGTGCTTTACTTGATTAGCCTGCGTGTAATAGCGTAGATAGGCACGCCTTGCGTGTCTCCGTGACACGACGATCTTGGAAAGTGTCGTTGAGACAACGACGACGCAAAGCAGCCGTGAAGTTCGCTGCATAAGTTGTATTATTGCTTATTATTCTTTCAGGACACTGGCGCTTCAATTGTCTCACAAACGCACACGTTTTGCATCCACATGTGCGCTTCACTAACAAAACACATCACTCCACAGGTGCAGAGGAGGGAACAGATCCAGTGTTACGAACGAGGTTAACTTAGCTAGCAAAAGACAGATGCGCAGTTTTTCATCACAGCGCTCCAAAGGGAAAGAAACTGTTTACAAATGGGTAAATATATGAAAGCCTGTTCCACGCAAATGGATACTTTCAATGGTAAGGGTGTTCCAGTCGTGAAACGGCTGCCGGCGTTGTGCAAGCATGACTTGAAGGTGTTTATCTTCCTTGAGTATGCTTTGGTGCCTTGCTTTTGATAGCGCAGGAGGGCAGGTCGGGCGACTTTCGCCCACTGCAACGACAATTACGTGTCTCCTTGGGCGGCGGCTTCAGCATTCTCCCTTCAAGGCGCTGGATTTTGCCGCAACAAGCAAAGCAACACGTTTCCTCTTATACGGTGAAATACTTCTTACATCTGTCGTCTTGCGGATATACACTTTATTTCACCCACATTTGCTTCACAAATAGGACAAATTTATCAACGTCCGCGAACGTTGACAGATATCCCAGCGACACACGAACAGATCCGAGCGGCCTTCTGGAAAACTGATGATATTCTCGAGCACGTGTTGTGCTTAGATTCTTTGCGGAAAGGACACCCTTGTTGGGATCTACGGGGAGAGGATCTGAACAGCTCTGTCGATTGTCACTGCGTCTAACAATATCTTCTGCGGTCAACCCTAGATAATCCTGCACGCGCGCACAAAATCGCAGGAAACAGTATACATGGCGCAGAAGTGAGGCCGCCGTCCCCAGCTTATCTCACCGTCTCTTTACTCGCAGTCGATGCAGTCTACGGACACCGCAGTGCACCAGTTCTCGTGAAGCGGCCACGGTTTGATTGTACGAACCTGACAACCTCCAGGATTGCAGAAACATCCAGTTCGCAGGTGGAAGCCTGCTTTTGACGCCGCCGTTTCTACCTGCGTTACAGTGGATGCGAAATTAAGAGGAAATTCTCGATGTACGGCACCAGTTAGAGGCCTGCCGAGTCAGTTACAAGCAGGAGCTCGCATGCACGTGGGGGCAAGTACGGCACTAGAGTCGTACCTGTGTGAATGGTACAAAGCTTCCGTCAGGATGAAGTATATTAAAGGTGACGATGCCGCCTGAAGAAACGCGAAAAGAATGGCTAACGAATTATGTTGACTTCTAGTCCGCATTTTGCGCGTGAGGTGGTTAAGCACGTCTTAAATGAGCAGGGAAGCTCGCGTAGGACAGACGCATGCCAAAGGGCTGCATAACTTCCGTATTCGTTGCCACCAGGAATGTCACCTGATGGTGGGCTCGGCTCGTTCCAGTGAACTACGACTCCCCGTGCGCCATTGGAATGCTTCAGCAAGAGGAGGCGCTCGTAGAAATGTTCCGTCAACGCAGCGACGTGTCTGTGGATCCTCTCCAGTCCAATGGTCTGCAGCCACACCCGCTAGCGAATTCTTCTGCATGAATGACAGCGCCAACGCACCCCTCATTCCGTCTGTGTAAATCCGCCTGCGTAGCGTAATTCGCATTCCAGTGTGACAAACAGTGTCACCGCAAAGGGCTCGGCAAAGTACCTGTATCATGCGAATGCCATGGATTGACCCGACGATGGCCAGGAAAGAATGAGTGCCATCTTCAAACCTGAGCGAAAACTCGCCCTTGCGCTTTTGCCAGCGAGTGTCGCACACACTGGCGGCAACGCTTCCTCCTCCCCAGTAAATCTGTACGCAGTTCACAAAAAATGCCTCCTTTGTAGCGGGCAAAACTGTCGTACTACCGCAGGACACCGCTACTAATGCGTGGCAAAAGGCCTGCCTCTTGATTTTGTACAAGAAATACAGGATGCTCTTCGCTCAATCAATAACGGTTGGTCAATTGCGACTCGAAACCTTAGCACGCTGCAAGTTCACAAAAAGTACTAAGCAGAGGAGCAGCATCCTCAGGCCGTATCTCGCGTGTGACGCTAACTCGGTTCAATGTGCAGGCGTCTTCGGTTCGAGCGATCAGAGCCCCAATGCCGGTCGGATAACCGAATATTTTGTAGAAAGATACGACCACGAAGTCCGCTGGATGCTTAGAGAGGCTTAGCGGCGTTGTTGCCGCGTGGGCGGCCGCGTCCAGCAGGACATACCACTTGCAGCCGTCGCTACTCAGCCCGTTTCTGACAGACACAACAGCGTGCATATAGCCCAATGTCTCTGCTGAATCGATGCCCGCGCGCAAGCACGTTGTGCTGTTTAAAGGATACTGCTGGGCTTTTACACGCGTGATAGCTTTCCCTAGCCGTACGTCAGGGAACCCTAGAGAGTCACTCGCTGTCGTGCCATTTTCCGCAAAGCGCAGCTCCTGCAAGGTGTCAGACACTTCCTGCAGAAACCTAAGACGTCTGACTTTTTCACGCGGTGGATCCAGCTCAGCGGAAAGAATTTCCCGTTCCAGTTGTCTTTCGCTGGAAAAGCAAACAGACACGAAGGCCTGTTTTGCGTTGTTCCATCCAGTGGATTAGACGAGGAATCGTGACCTCCGTTCATTGTTGCTTGCTCTCGCTCGCGTAGTAAGCGCTCAACGTCCCGCTCTGCAAGAGCCTTGACGCTCTTAACTCCTTTTGTATAAGCGTATTCCCTGCACGGCAGCAATATTTCTGATTCTCCGTAGAGGTTTCAGTGAGTCACACGGGGTCACGTGAGAGTCGCGCATTCTTCAGCAAAGTGACTGATGCGCCGCTATGCCGTACCGAATGCCAAGGACCGAGTTATGATTAATTCTCAAGTAATAGAACGACGATACGCCTTTCATAAAGTTGAAGGACTCCCCGACCAGTTTTAATGCCCCTGTCGCGCCTAAGAAACAGCCATGCAGAATGCGGACGTGTAACGACAGATAACTCCTGTTGAAACCATGCGGTGCGGTTGAAAGCCAGTTAAGAGGCAGTCCGTTTCAAGCTTTCTGGGTGCTCCGGTAGACGAGGTTCATGAAGTGTATCTAATCTTCACGCAAAGCGAGTTTTCTCTGTCAGGGCAGCTGCTGCTGACCAGATACTCACCGCTCGTAAAAATTACTGTATATTCGTCATCAGGAGCGTCGAAAAAGGATTTCACAGTACGCCGGGCTTCATTCAGTTTCATCTCTGTAAATGTTGACGTACACAAAGGTACATTATTGTGTAGTTGCCCACTTCACGGGATCACTTCGAGCGGTTTTGCAGGATTTTCCCTACAGTCCAACGCCCCTAGGCCAGTAGACCGATTGCAGTGTATCAGTGCGCACTGAGACGCATTTGACTAACAATTTCAGAGAGCGCTTACCTGACATTTTGGAAGATGGACTCCGGGAATGGATGTTGCTATATGCATTGTGCGTTAAGTCTTCGTAAACGTGCCGCAGCTGGCTCTCCAGGTAAACACCGCTGCCTTGAATACGTGTAAAACAGTCGTACATAAATTGGCGTCGTCTCGTTCATATCTCAGTTACAGCTAAAAAATTGAAACAATGCAAAAATGCTATCGAACACACTCCGAACAGCGAACTGGATTGATAGGGTATGTCGCAAAGCGTCCGCACCAAACTTTCTGCTTTTTTGACCTCGACACACTCGGACAGAAGTCAGTCGTGAGTGCGTCCTACAGGGTCGCGACGACACGAAATTGCGCGGGGTAATTAGGTGTTGAACTTGCCTGCAAAATCCAAGTAGACCTGGCCTTTGAATCTGTGCAGTTCGCGCGCTTGCACGGTTTCGATGTCCGAATTATACACCTGTGAGTAGCGGTGCAAGAAAGCATTTCGCCGTTCTTCGTAAGTCCCTCCCCACACAGAGCAAGTACTATCCATCCCTTGTCCACGATGCACTCCGAAGTCTGACGTTCGCGTCTCCGCAGCAGCATCAGCTCCCGCTTCTGTGTCTGTTCCATCGCCGAAAGGCACTGCACAGCCAAAAGAGGGAGACTTCTGCATACCTGCTGTGCCAGGAGGAAGACAGCGGCCACGTTCGCTTGTTTCACTGGGGAAGAGTGCTTGATCCGTACAAGCGGGATCGGAGCAGGCGTTGTCCTGATCATGCACATCACGGCTGTTCGCCGTTGACACATTAGCTGCCTTCGCAAAATCGTTACTGGATACCGCCATCCCATCTGTTCTATCACCCCGCTTTTTTCCCTCTTGTGTGTTGTCGTCATCGTCCACTTCCTCATAACACTTGTGATACCGGTTCGCATCAAAGTTTGCTGCCAAAACTTCTTGGTCATCAGGGACTGTAAATGGTGGCATCGTACAAGTACAGCACTCAGCGTTCGCGGTTGTTCTATTTCGACTGACCCTACGTGCCCCGTCTTCCGTTTTGCCTTTCAGATGGGTGAACTGATATTTTGACGCTGCAACATCCTCTGACTCGACGGCAACGTGGTCGTTCTGAGAATAGCCTTGTGCGTAGTTTAAGGTACTGCCGGCGTACCACAAGAGTGCGAGAGAGAGTGAAAGTGTCAAATGTTGTACAACGAGAACTTGCAGAAATGTGTAGAGCTTCATCCGAGCTGCAATCACGCGAAGGTCGTGAAACTGCGAGTGAGAGGCACAGCTGCTGCGCAGCCTCCCGCAGGAGGGCATTCGACGCGGAGCCATTACTCAGCCGTGTACGTAATCTTCTGTACTTCTTCTGAAGCCCAAGTAAACTGTCTTACAACAGCCTGGCCCTCCCTTTCCAGACAAATATACTGATACCCAAAATTCCTCGGTGCCCGTCACTTGGGGGCTTGCTTGCAGGCAGATGATGGCATCGAGACGATACGATTTCTCGTTAAAAGTTAAAAAAGAAGTGGCAACACGCGACCGCTGCAGTTAGGAGGGAGCTGAGCTCAAAAAGATCCGTTCGGTTTCGACGCAGAGGTTGTCTCGTCGGACATTGCACCAAATGGCGCGCGACAAGACGCAGAAAGAAAGATTATCACGTATACACAAACTGGAGCCTCTCTTACGTTGTAACCGAATATACCCTGCATCTCTAGCATTTTCGTTAAACAGAAAGCGTGATCGCGTCGTCTGCCGGGTCTGACGGAACCGATGTCAACTGGATCTCCGCCGTCAGCCACGAGACGTGCATGTGTGCGCGCCTGATCGGTATTCTACTTGATGCGCCGGACGCGCTGTCGAGTTAAGATCTGCAGCCTGCTCCTTAGCCACGTCAACTGCCAATCACACGTACATATATAGATATATATATACACATATTCGTACACGTCTTTGTACCACGGGTACAGGGAGTGGGCGACGCGCATGCGGCCCCGCTCCGTACACGTTACATAATTATCTGCTCAACGTCGCCCTTCCATGTAGTGCTCAAACTGCGCGGCGCCGGTTTGACGCACGAACCTCTGGGTAGCATGTCGCCACATGCTAAGTCCTCAATGTAGAACGGGGCGCTATTCTGCGGTGCGGCTACCGTTTATGTTGCGAGAATACTGGACATATAGATTTTACCGCATCAGATTTAATAAGCATAGAAAGGAAATGGGGCTGTCTGTACACTCCCCAGCAGCGGTGCCGGGGAGGGGCCGCCAGCGACAAAAAGCGCTTGCGAGTCTTCTCACCAGCGGTGGCAGACCAACGGAGTGATGCCACCCGGGCTTCTCCTGGGCCGGCGATTTTCTGACATTTCCCGTTACGGACATCGCAGGTGCTGCACTGAACTTGGCAGGACCGCAAGGGGATTTTGGCGGCGTACGGGCTTCACTGTATAAAGCCGTTGTACTGTTGTGAGCGGCCTTACAGAGAGGAACGTTTCCTCTCTTTCTCTAGGGGCAGGACTCCGAAAATTACCTGCAAGCTACAGCTTCCGCCGTCGGGTCATGTTGCTTTGTCAGAGCGAACCCTGTCTCCCTGTATCCGCCTAGCGGGTTCACCGACGTTGTACGGCAGACGTCAGGAGCGGCAACTCTCACGATCAATTACACATCCCCGAACACATTCTGTTTTCTGAATATATCACGTCGCTCTTCTGGGGAGTTACTGGTATATTTGCCAGAATTTCTCGAAACGCTCGTGCTGTCCGTGGGACGAAAAACAGTCGAGCCAGGCTCACAACGAAAGAGAGTCAAGTAGTACGCATAGTCAATGCTCCTTATTCCCAGATTAGTGTTTGCACGCAAGAGACGGTTATTTGTACTCACTTTATGGACTGCATAAACCTCGATTCTCCCTTTCACAGACACCCGGCTCTGTGCTGTGAGCAACGCGCCAGAACTTGTTTGTGGAAGACGAATCGAAGCGCACTCCTGAAGTCATGTTGCCTAGGCGCTCCCTGTTGGTGGGGGTGCAGTTCTATTCTGCACCGCTGTACGTAGCATGTTCACGTCCCAGTTATGTTATGTTACCGGCTCTGAAGAACTTCAGCCATTCTCTCCAGTGCAACACACGCGGGGTGTCCACCGTCGAACGATGTGACCGCACACAGGTGCTGTTGGCGCGTTGCTGTGCCTCCCTGGAATCTGCTGTACAGTGGGAGTTCTGGACAAACGTGCACACAAACTCACGTGTAACGGCTACTGCCTTGCCTAATATCGGGGGCGCGAGATCCTCCTCAGCATGCTTTGGTGTGTGAGGCAGGAAAGGGGGGTGCTCCAGCTCAACAAGTTCAGCAGGATCCGCACGACATTGCTCCCCTGATGCTGGCGTGGAAAACACGGTGCAGATAATAGCGTCTTTCAAAGTGGCGAGTAAGGATGACGCTTTTGGAAAGGCAGTGGTTGTGTATGCCCGCGTAGGGTATCGCTGAATTTCACACTCTCCACAAAGCACGATCCTTTCACAGCGCTGAAGGACGGCTTGGATGCATTTCGGTAAAGCACAAGTTCGAGCGACTTGCCACTGCAGTGTGTTTGCTTCCTGGATCACATGTGTGGCACTAACGCAGGCGGAGGATGACGAATGCGTTACAGAACTACGTGGGACCGTGCAGTCTGCATCATGATGGGTTGAAGATCCGTCACGACACGCGACGTTACGCCGACACATTATCTGAGCAGGTGGAAAAGCAGACTGAAAACGTAGCAACAAATGACACCGACGTACTCCTAACAGAGACAGGGGACACATACGAAAAATAACTATCATCCGTACGCAAGGAATAGACACGGTGTTTGCGCTTAAGCCTTGGCCGCTGGTTGAAATGATAGCAATGGGCGCAGAAGCATCGTCACTCATCCTGTAGTCGATCATCTTGTAAATTAGTTCGCACGGCGCGCGTAGAATCTTTATAGCCCTACCAATGATCTTGCCTAATCTGCTCCACCTAGATAAGTCATCCACGCGGAGTACGCCTATACGGTGTAGCCGAGACTGCTGCAGCCCTCCATTCCTCGTCTCTATTGTGTGGCAGTTGTGCGTGTGTGTCACATGTCTGACACGCTAGAGGTAAGTAGCCCCACTGGTGTCTCAGAGAAAAGATCCTAGAGAAGCGCTTGCTGCGAGGTCGTATTGCGACCGTTGCATGATGAGATCCAAGACATTATCTCTTGTGAAGTCAATAATAATAGCAATGAAGATTGTGTGTGTGTGTGTGTGTGTGTGTGTGTATGTATGTATGTATGTATGTATGTATGTATGTATAAAGCTACGCGCTTGCGAGCCAGCAGCAGAGCGACTCCACAGAAAGGCAGCGACCGCTTTTTCATATCAGACGCCCTCTCTACAGGAGCCTTGCGTTCCGGAGATATAGTAAAGTGTGTTCGGGTTCCTTATGAAATCTCGGTAAATAAAACTGTGCTGAGGCGTGGCAATCTGATCGTGAAGACTGTCCTGCGGCCCCGCGTGCTGTTAGGACAATGGTGCAGTGAAGTATGTCACCCCAAGTGACCACTGTGATTTTCCGCTGCGTTCACCTTGGAATCGTGTCTTGAGACATTTGGTCACTTACTGTAAGGTTTTCCGGTGACCCTGGGAAAAAAGTGCTACGGCGCTGCACAAAAGGCAAGGTATTGCAGACAGTACATCACAAATTTGCTGTCCAGGAACAAATTTTCTTCTGCAGTTAACGCAGCCGTCCGACAGACACAAGCACGCAAGGTCGACTAGATCTCATGTTCGCCGGTGCACGTGATTTGCTCTATCGTGGTTGCGTGTAACATGCCGCAAAGGAAACATAGCGGACCTGTGGTATACGAGTTGTGCAGTTGGACATTCGTGTTCCACACAAGCAGAACTCTTCGTCAGATGCAAATGTTGAGAAATGTTGAGGCTCCAGTTGCCGCCTCGAGGTGTACTTACACCGTAGATGCTCTCAAACAAAAACCGCTAGTCTCCGTGAGACTGTGCCCACCCTGCTGATCTCCGACTGGTCAGCATCAGCCTACAACCCTCTAAGCGCATGGAATAAGAGTGACCACCGCTGGTGCACTTAAACACGTGGGACAAAGAGCTACTCATTCGCAAACTTGGGGTAATATACTACTCCCTGGGGTGGAAACTTTCTTCTTTGGTGCTTGAAGATAGCATGTCAAGTGTGACCCTTTAACCGGCTACAGACTTGCTATGATGGCACTACAGGCTGCTGTTGCCCTTTTTGTTGGTTTTCTCCTTCCCTTCTTGGTTACTCCACTACTGTCTCCTGAAGGACGTCTAGACGCGGAGCCACAGGCTGAGCGACCATTAGTTGTTGACGCTGCCGTGAGTTCACACGAGTAAGTTCAGAGCTCTACACGTTTGCACCGTCACAAACGACTACCCCTAGTTGCTTCCACGCAGCTTGGCTACGGGAGCAATAACAGAAGCTCTAAAGAAGCAGATCAAGCGCAATGCTGGCGGTGGAACTCAAGAGCTTGCGCAATCTCTCAGGTCTTACTCCTCTTCCGAAGACACACGCGCCGCCACTGAAGCGGCTGCCCTAAAGCGCAAAGAGTACCTAGCAGAAGCTCTCGCTCGGGGTGTTGACCAGAGAGCTGCTGCCATAGATCGCGAACGTGTGCGCCACGGAAGGGTTATGAAGAACGTAGAAGATAGGCTGCAGTCCAAACTTGATGAACTTCACAGGGAGAAAGACAAGACGTTTGCCGCAGAGCATAAAGATGAGGAAGAGCTACGACAAGACGAGCAGGCACTGATGCGCATTGCCCGGCGTAGAAGGGATATGAAACATCGTCGCTCCACTGCCTACCCGTACAGCGCGCCAGTGCAAACGCAGGATATTAAAAACGGCGGGCACCGTGTGATCATATAACAGATCGCTCGACATAATTCCAGCGTTCACTTTTGTCTCTTTTGGTGTCCTGCCGGTGCTCTCTACATCGTTTGCGGCAGGAGCGTCTAAACACACGTGTCGTACAGTGACGACACCTAACTAGTAGACAGTCAGCAATTTATGCGGCAATGACTTGGTCGAAGCCGCCGCGGCATCGGTCAGCTAAGCAGCGCGAAACCGCAAAAGAACAGCCGAAGAAACGGCGACGTACAGGCTTTTCCAGTCAGCGTCATGACAGCTGCTAACACCCTCGGAGCACGTTTCAGCAGTGCACACTTCCTATTTGTTGCCTAGCAGAGATCAGGGGACTGTTTCAATAGTCCACTCCGTGAGCAGTCTCACTGCCCAGTAGTGCGCTAACTTAGGGTGGAGGACGACGACAAGCACGCGACGAGTGCGCTGGAGGCAAACACGCATCGCGTGTACAGCTGCTTTGCAGCACAGGTATTTCAGGACCTGACCATGTGTCAACTTCCTCGAACCGCGTCATGCGAACTCTAAGATTTACTGCAACACACTGCTTAAAACCTATTTCTACATTGGCGTTACACCTCGCAACTGCCACGCGACAGGCACAGATTTTTCCGGAATACAACGAAAAAGTACAGACAGCAAATGTATCTGGTGCATCTGTTGAGTGGCTTTGGGACCAACAGTATCACGTCGCGGTACAACGGCGGCGCTCGCAGTAAACGCAGTCACGTAGGCAGGGCGTCACCACAAAATATATTGAAGTGAGCGGTACACAAGGACTCGAGCCACTTTTTCTGCATAGATATGATGCGTACGTTGCGTATCGTCCATTTACTATCCCCGTGTGTACGGGAGAAATTTTGATTGTAGCATCTTTCGACTTTTTGGCAGTATTCATTGGGGAGTGATCGACCGCTTAACCAGACTGCCAACCTACGACAAGCTTCAGGCTTACTGGAAAGTAATTATCCATGTTTGGCAAAGTGTTCCGGTGTCTAGCTGTACGCGCAACGCCCTCTTCAGTATCGATGCCCAGCTTTGATTTTGCATACCTCTCAACGATCCCTTGTGCCTACACCTATGTGTAAGCAGGACGGGAATGAACCCGTTCAAGCGCTTAGCAAAGCGTCTCGTGCCGCACGTGCGCACAAACTAATTTTTGAGTTAGACTGTCAATGTGCGTCCCTACAAGGGGATACGTATACTGCCCATCTGCAGATGCTTCCAAAGTTCAACACAAGCTTCGTCGTGTTGTAAGGTGCTCTTCGGTCTACCAACGCTCCGCCAAAGGCATATAGCAGAACGCTGCTCATGTGCAGGTTGCCTTTAAATGATTTGATGCAAAGCACACCGAGCAAGAAACACTTCGTACACAACTCTGGTGTTTCCTGATTTCGCCGTCGCCACCTTGCGCACCAGGAAGTACGACAAATAAATCTCAAAGCGCTTCAAAAAATGGCGTCAGCGAAAAAAGAGCGATTACAAAGAAAATTACGTTCACTACGTCTTCTAAGTCTCAAACTATAAGAATCCGGCGCGAAATACATTTTGAATGGACCAAGGATCGGCGGCCTACTCTACGCTATCAGCCACAACGACCAGGACAAATTTGAATACGCCATTGTTTAGGGAAACATTGATGCCAAACATCGCCACTGCAGAAACGTAACGAGCAGCTCTCCCATGCTGATGCTAACACTCAAGTGCGTGCAAGTCCGCAGAGTCTGGGATAATTTATCTAAGCTACAATCGGGCTGCAATACAGAACACGTTGACTACCGCCGACGGCTTGCTTCCACTTTGATAGGAGTGTGTTCAATATTGCTTCTTGGATGTCGTCGACTCAACATCCTGCACTACGCAGGCGGTTCTCGTAGGTGCACGTACACCGAAGAGAGTCCTGGGGCATACAACAGGTGTTCCTTGGCCTGCGTCTCATTCTTTTACCTGACGACGAACGTTTTCACTTACTAATACGCTGCCATCTGTAGTGCCATGCATTGCAAATGCTGGCACAGCTTTGTGCGTTACTGCAATTTCTTCACATCGATATCCCCAGTGAGCGGTGAGACTTCACACGTTCGCCATAGCAAGGTCTTTCTTGCGCTCCTGGTGCACGGTAGAAACAATGCTGCAGTGAGTAGGATCAATAACGCTAGACAAGCGAAGAGCACGTAGATAGTGATATTGTGTTTGTTGATCTGCTCCTGCATCTCTTCCACCACGCGAATAGCATCGGCGAAGTAATAAAGTGCGTTGATTAGAGCCGTCACCTGATTCCGCTCCAAAAATGGCAGGCTCTCTGAGGAGGATAACATCTGCACAAGAACACAAGCAGGCAAAACAGTACCTGTCAGTGCGCTACCTGAGAAAACGTAGGGAAATATACTAGTCTGTACCTAAAAGTCTATGCGTACACGCATAAAAGGATGCACCGGCCTGCCTTGCATAAATATTTGAGAGGTCACAGGCGTGTGCGGCTTGGTTTTCTGCGGTCGCGCCGCAGCGATGCACACCAGTGGATGCCGTCTACATTCCCGTGAGCACAAGAAGCGCACTACTTTTACAACATGCAATAACAACTCGACCTGGATAGAGCAGGCGAAGAGCTATCACGTCATCTGTTTGTGTTTACTGTTGCTGTCTAGTTCAATTCTTTCGATGGCCTAAATGGCTCAGTTTTGACACACACTGTGCTGCTTCCATGCAAATGTGTGGTTCTTCTTTGCCTGCGTTTAAGGAAAAACCGTACGAATTACAGGTAATGACAAACGGCTACAAAATTAGCAACACTTTCGCGAAACATCCCCACCGCGCTGCTGATACACGTGTACTGTTTACTGGCTACAAAATAGAGCGCATACTACTTTTTCTCCTCCTTGATAGCTGAGAAAAGTGTGGTCTAAGCATTGGTTTCGGTACACAGCGACATGGCAAAAGAGAGCTTCGACTGTTGCGCGCCTGCGAATGTTTTGCGGAAAAGGAAATCTTACACGATGCACACGTTGAACTAGACAGCAACAGTAAACACTCACAGATGACGTGCTAGGTCTTTGCCTGTTCTATCCAGGTCGAGTTGTTATTGCGTGTTGTAACAGTAGTGAGTCCACACGTGAACCGCACTCAAATGCCCAATACTACGGCACTGTGCAAAGAAAACATGCCTCTTACCTTTCCAGCAATGTGGAGAGCCCCCAACTTGATCTTCCCGTGCAGGCGACATTTCTCGCACCGAATACACCTCAGCAAGCTATCCGTGCTCTCCATCGATGACAAAAAAGCCAGGCTGAACGGTTTGTCGAAAATGCAGCACAGTCACACAGAAGCACAAGTCTGCGCTCCCCTCGATACAGGCAACCCAGATAGTCACCCACCACAAACACAGCGCACGCTTCAGAATACTACGTATACTGATACGTACACGCATGAAGATTTTACCCTTTCTTTAGTGCCCACCGCCTGCACGTCCTCTCAAAGAATAAAAAGTAAACCACAGAGAGGCATGCACTGCATTTGTATTCCATATTAACTGACACGCGTCTGTTCCTCCTCGGCAGTGCGCCTCCTGCAGCCTCGCCCAATTCTTTTCGGCTCTCCGTTGTCAAGAACGTACAGCTGAGCCTACAACACGATCAGCCATTCGCCACCTGCCGCACTTCTTCACCGCCGCTACGATCGGCCACTTTTCGAAACTATCATCCCTACCAACTCTGCTCCAACTGTCAAGTCCCCACGTTTGGGGCTTAGTAACAACCAGCCGCCTTCACACTCTCTACTTCAATCCCCGACTTGATTCACCGCCACACTCCGAATTTTTTTCTCCTCCACGGTGGAGAATATCAATTGCTTTTGCATGAAACGAAAAAACACTTGCTTCTCCGTCGCGTGAATGCCGTGCCTCATAATTAGGAAAACTCTCAGTCCACATTGCGAGCAGCTCTGCGCGTCCCTTGAGGCCCATCCACTTACTGATCGGGATCAAACAGCGGCCGGTCCATGTACCGGGGGTTGCAGGCGTGTGTAGAGATGGTAGTGACATTTAGCACGTGTAGCAAATCTGCACGTGCCGAGAGATCTTCACCACGATGGCCTGTTTCACACGAGCACTCCTGTAACACATCGCTTAAACTGCAGACTGTCCGCAGCAGCAGGCCGAACACAAAGTACAGGTTCTGTACTCGCAGTGGATGATCCGCTAGTCGCTCCCGGAAAAACGACAAATTTCTCCCGAACGTTGGAGGCATGGGTGAAGCTGCCACACTCGACGGAGTCTGAGCTGCACTCTCCCTTTCTCCCGTCCATGGCGTTGAGAAGGACGACGATGTTGTTGATTGTGATGCTGATTCGCTGGAAAAGTCTGAAGTTGCCGATGTTGTTCCTCCTGATGCTGCTGCGGGCGCTGAGCCTTCTGATGGCGGCAGGTGGGCGGTGGAGGTGGGGAGGAGTGGAAAGGCAGCGCGAGGGTCAAAGTGGCCGTTGGGTGGATAAATAACAAGAAAATTCTCACATGCGAGTGCGGCAATATTCGCTTGCATACCCGATAAAACACGGCGTAGATTGGCGTTGTTGGAGCACAGCTGCGCGTTCGTCAGCTGCTCGTTTTCGACGAGCGGCCACTCGTCGCCTGCGCCTGCAGCCGCTCTCTCCCCCGCAGACGCTACGCCGCTGCTGCTGGCAGCCGCCCTCCCTCTCCTCGCTGCAACAGCAGGAGACGCTCCAGCGGAAGACGAAGGAGGGGCCGCAGCGCTGTCAGCGTGAGGCAAAGGCACCTGCGAATACAGAAACCGCCACACGTCCCCGCCCTCGTAGCGCGTATACATGGGCGGGTTCAGCAGCAGATCCACGTAGACCCCTCGCGACTCCGTGCTGCTAGAGTTGTTGCTGCTTCCTAGCGCTGCGCTGGAAACAGGTGGGGCAGCGACGGCGCCGTGGACGTCATCCTTTAAGCGATCAGGGGCTTTGAAAATGGAGAAGGGATCATCCGGCTGCCGGCAAGATTTGTGCTGCGTCCACCGTGTGAAAGAGGCTGCCGCCACGACAGCACACACGCACACACGTAAGCACACTCGCACAAACACCTCCGCTGAAAGGGCAGGAAAACATACCAGCTCGGTCCAAACGGAGAGCACGGGAGAAAAGTAGCGCATACGGGATGAGGTTATGCTCGTATGACACCAGAGTAGAAGAAACATCGTCGGCGTCAAGAAAAATGCGGAACCCACACGCCGAATATGCTGCACGCGCTCAGATCGAAACACCGTGCATTTACGTTGTTGCGGTCCTTCGTAGCTACGGAAGGCCAGTGCTGCTGCACCGTGAAGACGTCATGTCTACCGCACAGACAGGATGCAGCCTCGAGAAGCGTTCTTGAGCGGTCCAACATATAAACGACCACCGGTTGGAAAAGAATATATACCTTTCGTTATAGTGTTCGCGAAACGCAGCAAATACAGTACGCGCGCTTTTGACGCTCCCGCCCCCCCAGCACACCCCAAGGGGCATGCAGTTGGCAGCCTCAGCTGCAGAAACAACTTCTGCCGCATACCGTAAAGAATTTTTACGAGCTGTACCAAGTGCAGCCAAAATACGGGAGTACGGGACCACACATACGAAAGCTGGCCGAAGCGTTGTAATCTTTCGCGAGACGCCATTGCCAAGGTGGAGCCACCACCCCCTCAGTGCACCGCAGCAGTACTCGTGGATCCGCAGCGTCACACTAATGTAACGAACGTACGCGACTGTCAGTATAGCAATCTATATACCGCGACCTACGGTTGAGCACAACGGAAGAAAGATAGAATGTGGACGTCGTAAATGCTAGACCTTCAGTCCGCTGTCAGCCGCAGACCAGAAAAGGTCTTCTCAAGAAGGACAGGCGTATACTTGTGTGCGGGGTGGTGAGCGGTCGAACGCCGTTCTCTACTGTGTACACGACCTATCTTCACGCCGATACACCAACACGTGCGGCTACGTTTCTAACGTGTCTGTACACGGTAGGTACACATGCACAGAGTCCGAGTCCCACTTAACCGTTATCAGTCCGTGTGTACAAACGAATGCACATCAAGAGAGATCTGAACAGAGTTCCACAACGGTGGACGGAATCAGGTCGGACAAATCACCTGCATGGCGTCGGTCGACGAATTCCTCGTCCGGCACCTGCCGCCACACAGGAGGCACTTCATCTTCGGAGCACTCGCACAGTCCGCATCGCTGCGGTTCCGTACATATATCTGCAGAAGAAACCCAAGCATCAGCAGCAGCCCCATCATCTGAAGCATCACCAGCGGCAGTAGCAGACGATCAGCAGAACACCAGCAGCAGAGCACTAGCACCAGAAAATTCACCAGCAGACTAGCAACAGCAGCAGTAGATGAGATCGTGTGTCATGCCGTTCGGTGTGACCGTGCCGCATCCCGAACATTATCAGTGGACTTCAAATCTACCTGCACGTTACAGAATTCATTTCGCTAGCCTACCTGCTAACAAGCTAAACTGCTGAATTTTCGCTACAAGATCTCGCGGTGTTCGCAAGTAATGCTGCTGGCACCTGCCCCGGCCGCACTGTCGTAGCAGCAGCGTTTCTAGCATCAGTAGCAGCTACAGGAGGACCGCTTGCAGCAGCAGGGGCCTAAAATTCAGAGCAAGACACGTCCGCGACGTGCGGGGAAATGCTGTTTTGCTTCCCCTTGGGTGCGCTGCTTCGGATCTTCCACTCGCTTGTACTCACGCCGCTGTGACTCTGCCTCGGTCCCCCTGCAGAAAACCACTGACCGCAGCTCTTGTTGCTTCTGCAATATTCCGGCAACCTTCGATGCAACGATTCCTTACTCACGCTGCTCTCGGCTGGAGGGAGTGCTGGCTGATCTACCCTACAGGCAGCCGCGGCACATCACCATGGATGCGTTTGAACGATTGACCCTAGAAACCTCCTGGTGACGGGTGCTGCTGTATCTGCTTCCTTGTCCTGTACCTGCTGTTTGATCGGTATGCTTGCTACGCTTTTACTGGGAACAAGCGACTTTCTGTGCTGTTGGTACAGTTTCGTCTACGAGCGCTGCCTCGGTGCTGCTGCAGTGTGCATCCGTGGTGTTGCTGCTGCTGTGCGGGCTAGAATAGTCTCATTGATCCTGGTGCCGCACGCTCGCTCCTGCCGTTGCTGCTGCTCGACCGTGCGCTCGTACTGCTGCCGGAAACACTGCCGCTGCTTCTACCGTCGCCCGCCTGTCGTGTTCTTTGTCCAGCAGTGACCTGACTGCTGCTGGAAGTCGTGTCCCTACGATGTCTACTCCCGAAACGGTCCCGGTGCCTGCTCCTTACCCGCTCGCTTATTGAGCAGTTCACTAAGCCTGGTATCAGCACAGGACTCCGCAGGCAAGCGTAATTTGAAAATGCGAAAGAACGTCTTGTGCTTCAGACGCTGCAGCGCGGGTCGCACAGCTCGAGCGTCCTCCGACAGCTCCTTGATTGTCGGAAAATTCAGGCACCTGCACCAAAAAAAGACGCACGCAGGCGCAGAGACAACGCACCAGAAGACGGCGTGGCACCCCTCGGAAGGCAAGCAACTGATACTTGATGACGGCAGGTGTAGCAGCACGAACATCAGCAGAGCGACTGGTGCCGCAGCTAGAGTAGCAGTAACACTGCAGAAGCATCCGCGAGCCACCAGAAGAGCAGCAGTGGAGACACACAGCAATGCATCACCGTAGAGACAGAAACACGCGGAAGCATCCCGCGTGCATGCCAAAGAAAGTCTCACCTCCGCCTGCACACCCAGCAACAACACCAGCTGCAACAGAAACTGCAAGCCGCAGCGCCACCCGAGATCTAGAGCTACAACCGAACTATCACCAGCACCAGCCTCACACGCTGTCTCGGGAGACATTGTCAAGTCCTGTACCTGTAGGTACGACTGCTGCGTCCACCTATTTTATATGTGTATACAGATATATACATACATGGAATATGCGTACATTTTACGTATATATACGGCCCACGGAGGTCGCGGAGCACCGGCAAGAGGAGGCGGGTGGACGTGGAGTGAGTGTAGTTGTGGGCAGGAGGCGGCGCGCCGCCTTCCCCCTCGTACAACGTCGCGAAGAGTCCAGAATCAGCGGAAAACAAACACACAGGAGTATTAGAGAAAGCAGAGTAGTGGACTACCACCAAGACACGAGAGACGACACCCTTTCAAGAAAACCGTCTTCGCCAGACGCACTGAAGTAAACCGATGCAGCGACACACACACGAGGACGAAGAAGACAAAACTATCTTCCAGCACACTCGCATGACGTGTAGAGCAGAAGAGTACGAAGGCAGGCACAGAGGACGCGGCTGAGGAGGGACTCCAATGCTGGCTGAGATGAGGCATGCGCGAGTAGCGTAGAAATCGCAAGGGGACACAGACTTCACGACGAAGAACGTACAAGGGAAGCACAGGAATGGGAGCAGAGTAGTAGTGAGAACCCGGAACCGGAAAAGAAGAGAGGGACGTGACAAGCAGGTGCACTTGCTGCTTGTACGACTATGTGGCACGGAAATGCACCTGGCGCGGGAAGTTGTGCGTAAGGCCACAGACAGAAGTCTTTGCCCGTAGCACAACAGAGGACACGCGGAACGAAGCAGGCAAGGTGGTGGGAGAGAGCAGCGCCCAGTCGGAGCGTGTGCAGAAGCGCAGCGGAGGGGGGGAGTCCGACTCTTGTAGGGGACGAGAGTCCTGGAGATGAAGAGTCGTCTACTGAGGAGTGGAGTCTGACAGAAGACGCGCAGATGCAACAGAAATATGACATTTTCGATTCGCAGCCAGGTGGGACGTACGGGGGGAAAGTGTTCTGGGGATAGCGGAGTTTCCAGAGCTGCAGAACGGAGGGGAGGTAGGGGTACACCGCCGTGTACAGGCGTTTGATAGCAGCAGCTGCAGCGCGTGCTGCAGCAACTGCTCTGGAGAGTGCAGTCACGTCTTCCACCACGGGTAGTCCGTCACTGGTGCGATTGCTGCTGCTACTGTTCTGCGGGTGGAAATCTGCCGGGGCCCGGGAAGTCACCGCGCCGCCCGCTGCCGCCAGCAACGGGGAACGACTGGCGGAAGATCGTGCGATAGACGAAGGCGCAGGAACATCTGCTGCACTGTTTCGGCCGCAATGAGCAACCCCGTCTCGTGCCGGACCGTCTCCTGCTGGTGGTTGCCGATACGGCGCCACCGCCGGGTAGTCGGCGGCAGCAAAAAGAACGGGGAACGACGCAGTAAGTCCCGTGGACAAACGCGATGGAAGTGTTCCTGCTCCCAGCGTGAGCAAACAGCACCCCAGGGAAAACAAGCTCGTAAGCAGTCGCCTCGACCCTGCTACTCTCCCGGGAACGCCCGTGGGTTTGTCCGGGGAGGAGGCGTGACAAAGCCGCTCAGAGGGCGTGTCTGCCTCTGGTCTCTCACTGCGGCTGAACTGAGAATGCCGGACAAAAAGACTGCTGCTGAAAAAGCCTCTATGCGCTTCCGGCAGCCCACAGAAGCTGCACAATGTTTCGCCCCGCTGCTTCCGATTCTGTTGCTGCGATTCGCGAAACATTTCTGCGGCAAGATGTCCAGATACTGCGGCAGATTCTTGCCGTTGCTGCTGTAGCCTGCAAGGAGCAGCCGGGGGCTCTGAAGTGCCTGTTTGACGCGCCTGCTTTGGCCGCATGAGGTTTGTGTGTTGCCATGTAGCAATCAGACCGGTACGCTGTTCGATCGACTGTTGCACCTGGTGGCTACTGTAACTACTGACGCTTGCAGGAGACTCCGACCCTTCTCTACATTTGTCTTGCTTTCTCTGGCTCTGCTGCTCGCGCAACGGGAATACGTTGTCTACGGAGCATGCGTCCCTTTGCTGGTCCTGCTCTTTTTGTTGTTCTTTCTGATGGCCCTGAGGCCACTGACCTCGCTGCTGGGGCTGCTCCTTCTGCTGCTGCCGTTGTTGCTCCTGCTCTTGTGGTTGAACTCCGTCATCACTCTCCTCAAGGAGCACGAAGGCAAAGACTGTGTGACGCGCAGCCGCCGTTAGAAAGGCGTCAAAAGGTTTGGAAATGCCCATGTGGGAGCTGGATGATGCACAAAACGAACAGTGACTTCTCTTCTGGTGATCTCTTTTTATATTCGAGGTCTTCTAGGAAGGCCTGCTGTGAGATCTGGGGCGATCTCTTGTTGAAATGTTCACGAGAAGGGCTATATTACAATTTCGCTTGCTGTCTTTGCTAAAAATGCCGTCTTCATCGGAAGGTTTGTTTTTAACTGTGGTTGTATGAGGAGACACGGAAAACAAATTCCCATTCGTTCTGTTCTTACAAAAACGCCTGCAGCTGCCGCTGGAACACGTGAATTGTACCATCCAGTGAGCGTAGGAACAAGGCCTATACTACCTACACACAGCTGCCGTAGCACACAAAGAGTACATTTGCCCAGTTGTGTCACGGGGAGATGCGCCTCATTGAAGCTCATGACTTATTTACATATTTGGACGGAGAGCTGCGCCTCAGTGAAGCTCATGACGTATTTTACATGTATGGACGGTACCAGTCGGGTGCCTGGCGCCGGCACCACAGGTTGTGTGGCAGCGTATTTGAGCTGAAATGGTACTTGCAAACAGCTTTAACCGCATGCAGAACCTTTCTAACTCTGAAGTGTCGTCTAGTATCAGGTAGACACCCCTAGTGCCAGTCTTCCCTTTCCTCTCAGCGTGGCTTGAGCCCGTTGGACTGCCGCCATTTCTCCCACGGCACGAAGGCCCCCCTACGTGGACGGTTTCCCAGTTGTGCTTTTCCTATTGGCACCTCCTACTCAAGTCGACACCAAAAGTGCTTTCTGAAACGAAACATGACTCAGTCGTATCAGCTTTTGGCCTCCTTGCGTAGGTGCTGTCTCGGGGCTACAAAAGATGCCAGCGGTGTCGGTTATTTTTTCTAGGCAAATAGTCGGGACGTGACCCCGGTGCTAAACACTACAGAGACGGAAAAGACTACGCGTTATAGCCAAGGACACCACTTCTGCTTGCAAAGGGGCACGATAGTGGACCAAAAAATCAAAGCAAACCCGCACTCCAGCAGTTGAAGGTCTCACACGCACCAGCGCAGCTAGCCGGGAGGCGAATTGTATCTACAAAGACCCTTCGTCCCTCGTCCATTGAGCGAATTACATCACGGACAAAGGAAAAGTGGCTAACTAAATAGTATTGCAACATTAAAATACCAACAGACGCTTCCTCCTGAGCAACCGATTGGAGATACTATTCGGAAAAAAGAGAACGGATGTATGCAGCTGATGTAACCGAGGAGATAAGCTGTAAAGGAAAAGAGACTGAGAATATGCTGTGAGCTACCAACACTCCGCAGAGTTCCACGATAACGTATACACGTGGTGGCACAAAAATGTATCATCTGCGGAAAAGTCGGAGGTCTTCGTAAAAAAGAACTGCAAGAGAAGCGTGGTTGGCATGGTGCGTTTCCGCATATGCATGTCCAGAATCTCGCGGCCATATACCGTCTTTGCGCATAGACATAGCTTTTGACTAGCAATCCCGCGGGCCTTAATTCAGCGGCAGGCAGAACAGCTGATGCACCATAAAGATGGAAAACTTTGGAAGAAAGCAAAAGCCCAGCATGCGGGAGCATATATGAAGTTCCAGGTGCATCTGCGCCGATGCGGCGTAGAATTGTGCAGGGGTCGACTTCGTGCGTTAACACGCTACTTTTTGTTTGTACCACCTGCTACTACACAGATGTCGCCGTACACCCTACAGTACCTGATGCGTTTGTGTGCATCCTCAAACCACAGTTACGACTGTATACGTCCGTACACTCGTCTCCACATGTAGAAGAGCACCTATACATCTGTACGTCTGCAAATGGATAGCCGCATACCGTGCCGGGCCTGCTGCACGTACGTGGGTATCCATGCAAGCAAAAGTATCTATTGACTTACAAGTGTGCCTACGTACGCCTTTTATTTCGTTTCTTTCTGCCTGTATACACATATACGTACGATAATAGGTGTATCCGTGCAGGGCCTGCTGCCGGTACGTGGGTACCCATGCAAACAGAAGTACCTGTTGACTTGCAAGTGTGCCTACGTACGCCTTGTATTTCGTTTCTTTCTGCTCGTATACACATATACGTGCGATAGTAGGTGTATCCGTTGAGTATCTGTGCATCAAGCGGGCTAATTATTTCTCCTACGTATGTCGAGACCTCCGTGGATACACGTGTGTACGTTGTACACATGGGGTAATACGTGTATATGTATGAGGTTTTTAGGTGGCTGGGAAATACCGACTCCTTCCGCCGGTTTAACATCCATGATTCCCGACGTGGACTGACCTTTGATGAAACCTTCCGCAGTTCTTTCCAGTAGCGACGTCCAGGAAGATGGCAGCAGGCTGTCGGCTAAAGGCTGTCGGCTAGCATGCTGTCGGCTACAGAGCACATAGGGCGTCAGATCGCTGAAGAATATGTGTACAGAGACCAGAAACTCCGCCAGGTTTCCTGGTTCGGTAATAGGAGACATGGCTATCCAAATTTCTGCTTTTGGTATCTACTCCAGTCCAGAGAAATCCTTGCCACGCGGCAGTGATGTCGCTAGTTAGTCCGCTATCACTGGAAGGCATTTTACACTCTATAACGTCCACGGCGCTTCCGAACGCAAATTGTCTTTTCTGCAGTCTAGGCCAGGCCGCGCGGAGACAGTAAGCAAAAGAATATTGTGGATTTCTCCTGCTTAATTTGAAAGCGCTTGTTTCACAACTCGCGCGTGCGACAACGCCCATTTCGAGTGATACGCCACCAGTTGTAGGCGGTAAACATAAAATAATATTGTCTTCTGTCGTGGGCAAGCCTCAGCAGATGAAGTGAACCTCCACAGATGTTCATCTGCGACGGCTTAGGGAAACGGCGAAGGGGCCTGCCGCGTGGATACTTCCCCGAATGCCTAGGGGCGCACCCACATCTACTCCCGAAGGCATAGGGAAAAACCGTACGGGCTTCCAGCGTGTGTTTTTACCTCAACGGCCGCAGCAGTCTGCGCATTCGGATACTTGTTACTATGCTGCGCAGGGGTTAGCTGCCAACACTTTGGGAGGCTAGAAAGACTGTTATCGATAAACATGGACCTACGGAGGGCTTACCGAACTTCGCAGTAATGTTTCTCATGCTTATAACGTAACATGCTTTGGCAACGCCGGATTGTTGTGCTGGATTGTGCACGTGTCTCAGTTGTAGACACCCCCCGACTGCCATGCGACAAGACCCACTCTGCAGCGTGCTTCGTGTTCTGTTTAGTCAAAAATACCTGAGCCATTGCGAACGGAGGAAGTGTGTCAGACCGAGAATTGAGGAGCGCAAGTGAGGCGATAACGAAGGAGGGCGCGGTCAAATGAGGTACGGAGAAAAGGGATGAGAGCAGATAATATCGCGCAGCAGACTTGCGGTGAGGCAGTATCAAATGAAAATGCTCACAGAATCACAAGACCAGCCCCGTAGAAAGAGGAAAATTATCTGGGGGCCTTATTCGAATATGGTGACACACATGTCGATATGACAGCGCGTGGGCCGGAAAAAAGCGAGTTTACCTCGCGGAGCAAATGGCTAGTTATCGAACCTTCAATATACGTAATGAGCTGATTGGGCGAGTGTTACGCGGTGAAATCTTGGGTTAAGATACGCGCTGAGACTACAGTGTTGATTGTCTGAGTTCTATTGGTCTAATACAGATGGTTCCGTCTACCACGGATGAAGTTACAGAATAAAGGTCGTGATGCGGCACCGCGTAACTTTCACTTGGTAGAAGCGCGACAGTCTTCAGGAAATGCGGCGGAACTTCTTCCCTACTGAGCCTGGAGGTTAACTGGATGGTGCGCTCTTGTGTGCTCTACCATTTCGCAGCTGCTGCAGGGTTCATCCGACGGTGACAAGCGGATGCTTGCAACCAGCCGCGACGCGCCGCTCAGTAACAGACCTTTGGTTCAGACTCGCACGCGTACAGCTCTGAGAACTGTTGAAAGGTGTGTGAAATGATTACTCGTTTGTAACTAGGTCAGGCGTGCGGTAGCCCTAGGTCTATGCACTGTCGCCCGTTTTTCGCGGCTGCACAGCGTAGCAGCTGAGTATCCACCTGTTCTTCGAGCGTAAATGAGCGCCGGACGGGAGCCAACAGCCTTAGTTTACTTCATCCAACCAACATTTTAAACTTCCTCAGTGTAGAAAGTGCTTCTCAGCGCGCGGCCCATTCGGCCGCTCTGAGACCACCAACTCACAAAAATACGCGCGCCGGTGAATAGCATCCTTCAGTTACAGCACCTCCCAATAGTCACACCTTCTGCGGCACAAAGAATTACATACCCCATTTTGTCACGGAGAGAACAAAACCGTCAACTATACAGAAGTGTGCGAATTTCGCCCGAAGACCCCACAGCGCAGAAGCCGTAATACCACAATTTCCCCTCGGATTAACATTGGAGGATGCTTACCATTGAAACCGCATAATGCTGTTCACTAATGAGTCCTACAGCTGACGCGTGCGTCAAACATGTGTCCGATTCGTTTCCATCTACCAAGGCAGTAGCAATATTTCTGTACCCCTCACCAGAGACGTACATACAGTGACTGGGGATACAAATTCTTTCAGGTGATTCACTCTTTGCTACAGCAACATCGCAAGAAGTGGGAGACCCCACCCTGTTCGTAGAAGTTCAACTTTCAGCTCCCCTGTTTCCCATGGGCCGTATGACAGCCGACGTGCACGCTGCCGCAGCCCGCCTTCGTGACGCTTATCGAGATACCTGGCCATGTTGTCTGTCGTCCGTGTCCTGTTCTTCACTGCCTGGAGTGGCCCTCGTCTGGCAGCTTCGGGTGGACTTTTTCGTACGTCTTCGGAGAAGACAAGTTCACGTGTCCTGGACGCACGCCAGCCACTTCAACCTTATTTTTGAATTTCGCGTACCATCTATGGGTCTGCCAATCCACCGGCCTGACAAGAAACACGCCACTCCTCAAAATCATGACATAAACCAACGCTCGCTTCATTCTGCACAAGAAGAGACTGTGCTACATACGTTTCAGCTTTCCTCTGGTGTGTTCTGTGTCATGCCACATGCCTAGGACGTTCCTTGATTCTGGCCTCTCGCTGGCAACGCATTTCCGCCGAGCTGTCCTCCCTAATCCGTGCACATTGGACCTACACTGAAGGTCTTTTAGCCTGTTGTTTGCGTCTTTTCTTTCGGGCCTTCTTTGACCAGAAAAACTCCTCGTCAAGCTCTCCTGCCGCAGCACTGCCGTCTGAACCTACGTTGGCGGCAGCAGGGCTGGCGCGTTTCTCTGCGCGAGTGAAGTGCTGTGCGTACAAATCCAGCTCCATCACAAAAGCCTACACACACACACACACACACGTACACGTACACGCAGACGTACCCACAGAAAGCGTCGCAGCTCCTTGACAATATTTGGTAGATTCGAGTATTATTATCTGCCAAAAATCGGTGGACAAGCGTGCGCCTCCACGCACGGGTACACACACCATTCACTCACAAGTCAAACCACCTCCACCGTTCCTCACTGGTTGTACGTTCACATGTGCATATATATATATGTATATATAAACAGAGGGAGCCAGCGACGCGCACGCTCAAGACGTCCGCTTGCACGTGTGTCAGCACGCGTACGGCGTCAGCAGAGACCGCCAACACTACGCCTAATAGCGCCTTCAGTCACTGACGGTCCAGAAGTGAAGGCTGTACAGAAGTCTCCTCGTAAATGAGCAGACCACAGTTGTGGCACAAAAAATGTTTTTGTCTCTACCTGACCGACAAACGCTGCGACGTTGAAGCAGGTGCACCCTCCAGCACTTCGGCATCGATTACACTCTTCCTCCTCTCCGAGCGCCCGTTACGGCCCAACAACCTAAAAACGATCCCGCTGTGTACGCCGCCTCGACTGTCGACGACGTAGCCGTGTATAAGTCAAGGGAGTGCTAGCCGGTGGTACGAAAGAGGGTGATCGATGCACGACGTTTCTACCACTTCTTCAAGAAAAAAAGACAGTTCCCCCAGTCAACAAGAAATCTTTCATGAAACCAGGACTACTTACGCTGCTTCCTTACGTTACTAGACATGCACAAAGTACAGTTCCTTACCACAAGGTTTTACAGGGATATGGCTACAGAGGCTATCCCTGGGACGCATCCTGTATTTCTACGACTGTATACTCGTCGACTGCCGACGCTACCCCACCGCATCCAACCGGCACTCACATGCATAAAAAGCTGACGTCAAAAAAGGCAGTTTGCTTACCTACACACTCACAGAAAGAGAGCCATGTACACGACCAGTGTATCTGTGTTCGTGTGGTTGGAAATGCCTGTGCTGCAGGTCCTGCATATGCCCGGTAACTTCAACGTCAGCACTTTCAAATCCCAGCGTCTCGTGCACTGCAGTGACTTCTGTTCTACTATGAGGGCGCGCGCAGACGTCTATAAACCGTTTCCCAGATGCACGCAAGTACGGGCCTTCTCGTCTTCTAACAAGTTAAGACGCACTGTCTCTCACCGGACGACTCCGGTAGCTTCCGTGTCGCCGTGGCCAATATCGCAGACGTGGAAACTAATATCTCTATGCGCAAGACCGCTTGGTCCTGCAGAGGCGCAGCCACGGGCAGACACCGGGGACGACAGAAGACAGACATTGCTACATTCCAGCAGAACGCAAGACAAAGCTTACCTGTGCCGTCAACATGGCGTCGTATCCTGCCTCGTGACTTCGGTCACACTCTGGTGCGCCGTCCAAATTTAGTTGCTGGGCACGAACGCCAAAGTTCACACACCGCACCGGTAACACGCAGATTTTCCACATAAAGCATTTAACCCGATCACAGGTGAATCATGGTTTTTTTTCGCACACGTGCACACACACACCCACACACAGACAATGCCATCGGCACCCCTACGCGGCTACTTGAGCTGACTAGAATACGTGCAAAGGAGTATTCTATGCCGCGCGCGCGGCATATACGCGCGCCGGTTATGTAATACGTGATCTGCTCCAGAGCCTCCGTGAATCTCACGAATTATCTGTGGCTCGTTCAAAGATGGGCAAGAAATACTCACCCTCCCGAGAGCGCCGTCGCTCACATGCACCACTCCAGCTCTACAACAAACGTCGTCACCTGCATGTGTATACGCACATACACGTATGTATATACACGCCGAATGACGGACACTGCGCCACGTGTAGTTATTTAAATCTGTCACGCGTTGCATGTATATGTAGACAAACACAGAGAGACATCTTTATGATCCGTAGTCCCACGGCAGACAAATACAGAAGTCGACGCGCTTTCGTGCCCCGCGATGCTGAGGTCTCGTCCGGGAGAGAATTGGTGCACTAAGGTATGTACGATTCAAAACAGGACAGAGCCACGCGTACGTATCTTACGGAGATACAACGTGCACGACACAGCACATACATCCACGAACACCCACACATCTCGACTACTTTGCAAGTCTCAACAGCTGTGTGCGTTACTTGTGGCGAACTTAAATCGGGATTGTCGAAGCTTGATGCTAGACCTTCTGCCGCGAACCCCCAGTGCACCTCAACATATTTTTAGCACACCGGCATGTTCCTACAGAAGCAGGCGTTTGTAGGCGTGTCCCTGCGTGCTTTCCCACATTTGCCGAAGTCCTGAAGAAACTCTGTCTGCCGCTGTGAAGACGCTTCTGGCTTGCCTGGAAAGAAAGATTAAATTCCTCTCTGCGATGGGGGGCGATGCTGAAGACGCACGGACATCCGCTACGCAGCAGATGCTGCCGGAGATACGGCAGGGACGTCGTTCTGAAGGCGCGGCATATCTTCACACAGTGCGTGGAGAAACAGTAAGTACAGCATCTGCAACAGAGCCGGCAACCGTTCTCTTGCGACTTTACCTATCATCACGCAGAGAGACAAAAACAAGAGCGTGGCACGAAGAAACACGAGTGCGGCTTTTAGATACCACACACCTCTTACACACAGCGCAGAGAAGGGCTACAACGACGAATACGGCATTCACACGTGTGTGCGCTGACCACACACACGTAGCCGACGGCCCTCAGAAGCAGCGTTTCACGGGGAGACACAAATCTATGTGTCCGTAGAAGTCTATGTAAAGCAAAAATTTGCTCCGCCGCCTCCCTCGACGTAGCAGTCTGCTGCTTCGGCTGCTACTGTACACGTGTCGCCACAGCCACATCATTCTCACCTCCCTCGTATGCAGGCGCAGGTTGATTCCTCCTTACTTCTTCGTGCCACCCAACCTGCGGGAGATGAATTTATCTTGGACAATTGTATATTGGCGGCCATCCGCCACTGTCTTGTGCATGTAGACGCACTCACACATAAAGTGTATGCCCACACAAATATACGTACCCGCTCACACACAGAAAAGTTTGCGGTACATTCTCACTAAAATCTATTCGAGTAAGACTATACACACACACATATGCGATACATATACACACAACGACACAAACGTAAAAGCCGTATTCACACAGAGATGTGTGTATTGAGATCGTAACGTCAGCGCGGTCTATATCAACATAGAGATACACACACCCGCAGAAATCCATACGTAGAACAAAGGCATGTATACATACGTGTCGCACGCAGACGTCCGCATCTGCGCACCTACTGCCACGCGGCTGAAAAACGCTGCGGCGCTAGGCAGCGCAGGGACGTGCATGCTGAAGAAGTGACAGGAGCCGTGTAGCACTCGCCAATTTTCTAACATAGCTGAGCGCGGCCACTGCTAACGGCTCTTTCCCTCGGCACCTCCACACCCACACCCGTAGCCTCTACGTGACCAGCTGTACACAGAAAAGACTGCCATACGGCTGCTCACCGTTTGCGCCTCAAAGGACAGTGCTAGGGGCCAGGGACGACAGTGTGAAAGGAAAAAAGAACCCCTTACGTGCGTAAGCATACGTGAACATACACACACACCCACGTACGTCCTATATATGTATGTACCCGTAAATATACATACATATATATATATGCCTGCACACAGCGATATCTATCTTGACACACACGATCATCAGCACACATTCATAGGTATCCGTATGTACATACGTACTCATCTGTACACAGATGAATACGTAAATATGTATAACTACAAACGCCGAGACACACAGGCACACGCACAGACGGACACACCCACAAGTGCAAATACATACGTAAACGTGCTTAATATACATACACGTGTGCCTCACCAACAGTCTGTCCAGATGCACCCACTTTACAGGAGCATAATATACACACTGATTTGAATATGTTCGTACGTGTGTACACACAAACCCCCATATACACATGTGTGTATACGCAGCTGTACCTGTACGTGCCCATACGCACATAGACACACACACATATATACATATACTGTACACAGCTACACACACAGACAAACACATGTATCGGTACGTGCATACGATTGCAGGTTGAAGATAAAATGAACCGCCCGATATTTGTAAAGTCACCACCGTGAACGCAGGAGCAAGAAACGCGCCGACGTCCTCCCAAGTAGTGACACCACAGCGATACGCGTCTGCGCTTCGTGTCTCTGGTGATGACGAACTGCTTCCTCCGACACTTCTTCTCCGATCGGCAGTCACAAAGCAGGTCAAGTTACATATGCGCCGGAGACAACGCCTCCAACGCCAGCACAGCAAGAACTACGACGTCTCACTCTGGGTGGCCAAACAGCCTTTTCGTCCCCACCAAAGTAAGCTGTGAGATACCTGCGTCTCAGCAGCTTGACAGCTACAAACATTTTTCTACACTTCTGTGGAAGGACGCTGCTTACCCACTTTCAGCTCTACCGCTACAGCTATGAAGCGTCTGTTACGTGCACTTGTTGTTGTAAATGTATCTACCAGGCAATGTTCGAAAACCTTTGACATGAGGTGACAGAAGTAATCCAACACTTCCTACCACAACACGCCTGAAGTGGAACCCTGCAGGCGCGCGGAAGCGCACAGATACCTGCGGCGTTATCCTTGTTCGTGTGGCTCTCGAAGCGAGTCCTTTAACACGTTAAACTACTGCATATCTATAAGGATCAGCCGTCATAGTTATAGAGTGTCCACGCAGCTCGTTGCAGCTACAGATACGTACCCATACATATGTACGCCTACGTATACGTACGTACGCACGCACACACATATAATTATACGTGGAAATACACCTAGATGGACATCCACATAGAAGAATGTGGGTGACTCTGTCCATTCTGGCAGAATGGATCGATGCAGGCGCGCGCAGGCAGTTGAACATTTTCCTGTGCGAAGGAGAAAGCTGGAGCCTCTCGACTTGGTGAGCCAGACGGAGAAAAAAGTGTCGGCTGCTGTGGAGATGGACACAGACTCTCCGAAAAGTGCAGACTTCATCAACGAACGCAGCAGCGCCAGCATGTCTCTGCGCTAAGGGAAAGAGAGTCTGCGGGGCGCACGCCCCCACATGCTGTTTTGCTGTTTGTCGAAGCAGCACACATCCTCCTCTCCCTTTCAAATGAGAAGCGCTTCCTTGAGCAGCCGTATACAAGGAAGAAACATCGTCTGAAGGACACATCTGCCGGGCACACTACGAAGTCAACAAAGACGCATCTATAAATTACAGGCTATTCTCCTTTTTGATAGACTACAGGGAGAAGGGAAGTCCCCAGAGCATCTCTGGAGTCGTCGCACTTGAGTAAAAGGAGACGAAGTCGCAGTTGATTGTTGCTGCAGCCTACCTGCCGTCGCCCATCCGGAAGACCAGCACTTTTCCTTCATTCGCCAAGTGTTTGGTGTCGTACACGCCGCCGCTAAAGAGACTGAGAACAAGAAGAAGCAGCGGCAGCAGAAAAAGTACCAACACCACCAGCAGAAAGAGAGAAAGTCGTGTTGCTGCGAGCCGGAGACTGAAAACTTCAGAAGCTACCGACGAGGCGAGGGAAGAGGCCTCACGTGGAGGTCCGGCGTATTTGAACAGAACTCAGGGGGAGGCAGAACTTCAGTGTGTACGGTCAGTCGTCCACAGGGCAGCACGTCGTTTGTGTCACAGCAACACCGCGTCCCTTAGAAGAAGCAGATGCCCATTACTCGTTGGTGAGTCCCAGGAGACGAGTAACAGCAGAAAACAAATATCAGCCACCTCTCTACGTGCGCTAACCTACCTATCTAGGACGTACGAAGTGTGCATGTGTCTGTGCCTGTATCTGCGTATCTCTCTATATATGCATGTATGTGTGGAGAGATATGGGTTTGCATACAGAAAGCGGGAGCAGGCAGGTGCCGACGCGTACAGTTAAGATACGGCAGATAACGAAGAGACGAGATATACTAGGTACGTGCTGCTGGAAACACTGCGCGGCACGAAGCCCCTGACCTGTGCGTGAGTGGGCTTTTAGCACTCGGTCGCCTGCGCCTCCACACGGGAACAGGCATTCGCGAGCACACACAAGTAATTCCTTTCTGCGCTCTGCTTTCGACAGAATTCTAACTTTATACGAGTGTGCTGCGAAGCGCGCCGCAACGGACCCGCCTTCCTGGGGGACCGGGCAGATGCAAGGTGACGCACGCTGGACAAGGCGTCTCGCTATCGCCGCACGCACCGCAGCATTTCTTGGCAGAAGTCGGGCAGCGTCCGGGGAAGAGCGCCCACGAATTTGTCAAAGATATGCAGCAAATCCAGATGGCCGTTGTGGACCACCAGCGGCTTCTCGTGCTCTATTATCGCCTCGATGAGCCGCTGCAGGCCGGTGGCCCCTACCCCGAACGGATTTCCTGCTGCTGACTGCGCGCGAGCTGCCGCCGCTGCTGCTGCCAGCGCCTCTGCTGCTGCCGTGCTGCGACCCCCTGCTGCGTCGGACACGGGCGCCTCCCCAGGCTCGCACAGGGTGGACTCGCCTGCAGCAGCGTCACAGACTCAAAAGCGAGCGTCCGTCACCTTGCGCTGCAGCCAGTTTTGATACTGCACCAGTTGGAGAAGACGCCGAGCCTACACAGGCACCCCTCTGGTGTGTATACATATACATGCATCTGGCACTTGCGTCATACATATATGTATATATTTATACGTACAAACGTGTATGTTCACACAAAGTCGAATAGGTGTAGGTCACACACCTCTGGACACATAAAACACCTACGTATATACCGGTGTCCTTGAGAGGAAAACGCGCTGGATACCTGAATGTATAGACACCTTTGTGGAATAGTCGCGAACACTGGTATACTAACCTATATATCTGCATACAGATTTAGTCCTACATGTACCTACGTACACATATATATATATATGTACATATGTATACAGATTTATACGCCTACAGATGTACGCATGTATGTATGTACATATACATATATATATATATGTATATATATGTTGACGCAAATAGAAACAGCCTGAACTCGTGGACGGTTCTACACGCCTGGTCAATCACTGTCGTTCGCAGAGTGTCCAACGTCCGTCTGTCCTGCAAGTGTGTCCATCCATCTAACTACCTAAGCTGTCTGTCTATTTAGTCTTTCTATCCACCTCGCTGTCTACCGATCTCTCTATCCATCGACCTACCAATCCACCGATCTATCTATCTATCTATCAATCTATCGGTCTACCTGTCTGTCGATCTCTCTATCCACCTATGTAATCTATCTATCTATTTATCTACCTATCTGTCTACCTCTCCATCTATACATGCGTAAATACACTGAGTTAGTAATACATTTATAGCCAAGACAAACGCGTATATGGAAATATACGTGAAGCGATAAATACACGTACGCACACGAGTGCACATGTATATACGCGTGCAGCACGCACGCCTGCATGAGCGGAGAAATTTGAGCGAGCGTAGATCTCCTGGCCATTTCGCAAGCAGCAGGTACGCGGAGTGGGAAAGTACTGGAAGAACTTCCACGAGAAGATTCACAACGACGACGACAATGTCGAAGAATCTCGCAGCAACACACAGTCACTCAAAGACGACGAGAGTAAAGTGCGTTTTGCGTCCATAAAATGGGAATTTCATGAAACGTTTCCTCGCCAAAGAATGCAGCAAAACGTCTATGCCGCCGAAGTCTCACATACTAATCCCACTCCCCCAAGAAGAAGCCCGCCCGTGAGCGAATAACCTGCTGCAGGTGTGTAGTGCAAAGGAGTGCTTCAGCGGCATCCCTCACAATAGGAACACTTTGACTGAGAGAGGTACAGTTGGGTGTACGCATGGCTTTCTGTATTTGTAAACGTGGACACCTGCAAAATAGAAAGTAGGCATTCCCCTGCTGCATCGCTTGTAAAAGAGACGTCTGCTGCAGCACCAGCAGCCGCAGCAGGTGCTCGCGAGAGTCGCATCGCGTCCCTGCGGTTGTTTATGTGAGCCGGTGTCTGCATGGGCGTACGTTGTATTTACGTCTCTTGAAAGGCCTCTATACATGTGCCTGTTTCTCTCTTCAGTTTTAAACCGCTGTCAACCTTCTCCTTATATATATACACACACACTTATAAGCGCGCGACTTCTCAAGAACGTGGTTGGGTACAGACGTGGGCCGCTCCAGACACAGTCACTAACTTGGAGACGTAACTGGGCCTTTCGCTTCGCAGCTTCTAGTTCAGCACAGATCTGGAGACAAGTACCTCGCTATACATACATATATATACGCCTGCGTACGTGCGTCGTTGCGTCTGTACGGGAAGTGTGCCAGTGCATATGCCGGGTCTTTCACCTGGTCCGCCAGAGCCGGAGGCAGACAGAGAATGCCCCAGCAGAAGCAAAAGCGAACCGGCTGCAGTTTTCTACGACAGCTGAACCGCTTTCTCTCCCTTCTAAATTGCTCTCACTTACTGCGTTTTCTGACGGCAAGACTGTCTGCGGGATCTGCGTCACCGCTGCAGTGGTCGAGCCCGCCGCTGCTGCTGCTGACCATGTGCTCCGGGAGCACGCTGTCATTCTTTTGCAGGAGGTGACAGACGTCAGCAGATCGCCGCCCGCCGCTGCTGCTGCTGTTGCCGGTGCTGGCCGCCCGCATCTCTCGCTTCCTGCTGCAGCCGCTGCTATTTGACGCATCCGATGCTACCTCTTCTTCGCTGCCCACCCGAGCCTTCCTGGTCGGCGGCTTCGCTGTTGCTGCTGCTGCTGCTCGCGGGGTGGTGGCCGGATCCGACTGTTCACTGCCTTCCTCAGGTAATGGATACGAATCTGCGCACTTACTGACGCGGAAGTCGAATCCGAGCACTGCCTCTCTCCGCTTCGCCTGCGCATGCAGCAGATCCTGCTGCTGCTGTTGCTGCTGCTGCCGCGGCGGTTTCTGCTGCTGCTCGAGACGTCCTCGGTGCCGTTCCTGCTCCTGTTGATGCTGCAGCAGCTGCTGTTGCTGCAGCTCTGAGAGACGGGCGTAGTCAAAGCCGCTGGCAACCCACTTGTTAAAGTCGATGCCGTTCTGCAGCAGCCACCGAAGCGTTGTCGTATCCACTCCTCCTTGTTTCTTCTGAGACGGGAACGCGTAGAAAGTGTACGGGGAGAGCACCCACTGGCTGCGGTTCTCCTCCTCCTCCTCCTTCTGCTGCTGCTGCCCCTCCACCACCACCTGCTGCTGTTGGGTCGCGCCCTGCAGTGCAGACGTCGCTGCCGCGTGAGTGCGCGCACACAGCACGAAGGCAGACAAACACCCAGGAGAAAAAACCACATATCAAAGCAAGAAGAGACGAAGACGCAGCACAAGGCACAGCACAGCAGCGCACCAACTGCTTGTCTGCCTCCGGAGACAGAAAGAGAAGCAGCACCACATGCGGAAAAAAAGAGGAACGCAACGGCACATGGTGTAAGACGCTGTGAACAACCGACTGCTGTGCAACAACGCCCAAAAACGCTCTGGCTTCCTTCGAGGTTCTGAAGAAGACAGCAAAACGCCTCGACGTCAAAGGGGTAGCCACGCGCACTTCTTGGCAGTAAGAAAGAACAGCAGGTCTCTGTGTGAGACATGCCCCTCATACTGTCGCGCGGCACCAAGTTCCAAGCGAGACAGAGACACGTGAGGAGTTGCTGTGTGTGTTACGTGTGCCGTAGTTGAAACCTGCAAGAGAGAGTAGAAAGTGGAGAGGTTCCCCGCGCAGATTTAACAGCCGTACAGACAGAGACTCGTGAGTATTTCACCGAGAAACGTCCGCAGGTGTATCCGAGAAACAGCGCGTCGATGCCAGGACGCAGAAGAAACATCTTCCCGCCAGCTGGCGCTGTGGTATGCAACCCCTCGACCAGACAACACGGGGTGCTCGCCTGACCTTCTAATGCGCCCTCACATAATTTTGCCCCATGGATGTGCGCGTTAGAACGCGTGCGTATACGTGCGTTTGTGCACACACGTTAACAGGTGTCTATACGAGTAGACACAAATATTGGCGGTGACGTGCACGCTTACACACGTAAGGACACGGTGTGTAGAAGTAGGACAGGCGATTATGCATACGTGCAGGTGCCTTCGGAATCTCTTCTCCTTCCTGAGAAGGAGACTCAGACATGCACAAGCCTCCGCACACGTCTCTCTCTTCCTGGACGTACTGCTGCCTGCACAAAGAGAGCCCACTTACACGTAGGCAAACATATACATATATATTTGTGTATGTCTGTGGACGTCATTGTGCTGTGCTGCTGCGCAGTGATCTACACAGAGGAGCGCCCCGTTCCTCCGGTCTGCCGGTACCTCTTCAAGCCGCGGTGTACGTACACTCAAACCCCCTGTGTGTCGCGATGACGGTGGCCGTCGGTTTTGCGGCAGATTCGTTGCTAAGCGGTTGTTCACTTCCTGTTGAGGAGGCCGTGTCGTGTGCAGCGTCGGGCAGACACATGCAGACACGATGGGTACGAGTCTTCTCCGAAGTCTGCCTCCCTCGCGTGTGTATGGCACCCGAGAAATCAGTCACACACGTACGTACTTAAACACACATGCAGAGCCGTATGGACGCGCTATATGCACACGTGTACACTTGTGTAAAGAAACGAAGTTCACAGAGATACACAGACCACACGTGCGTGTCTACTTGCGAGCAGAAACGGACCGAGGACTCGGAAGTGTACGTAGACAACGTATACGCGCTGGTCTACGTCTCCTCGTGTGTACACAAGTGTGGCTCACTGTCAATACGTGCGTATGCGACGTGTGGAAATGCGTGGGTGCCACCTGTGCACCAAGGTTACTTATTATCTACTAGATATATACTACGTATGTGGAGAGTGCATGCACGAATCTGACCACGTCCCCCTTTCTTCTCTTTTTGCCCTGTTCCTCTCCCCCTCCTCTCTCTCTCTTTCGCATTCTCTATCTACATACGTGTTTATAGACGGACGCCGTACGCAGGTCGTATGTGTCCCGTTTGAAAAGTGTGGAAAAACTCTCAGCACCACTGTCATGCGTATCTGCTCACGTCCTTTCTTCACACGGTGCACGTACACCCGCTACTCTGCTGCTCGTATTTATACACATATTTGGGTTCTTGCTAACATGTATAGACGCACAGAAGACGAGTTTGCCGCGCGCGGCGGGGACACTCAGAGATTTATACACATTCGTATATAGAGATCATCTGTATATACCTGCACATGTCACACTACAAAATACAAACTGCTGCAGTTCAAACAAGGACGGACGCGGGGCGCGTCTCTAGATTGTACGGTGTACACACACCGCCTTGGTTCGCTCCTTCTGTGACTGCTGCACCCTGAGAAGTGTGTACTTTGTCGACTTCTTTCGCTAATCCTCCTGCACAAACATCTGTTCCTATCTGTTGTCCTGGCTTCCACTTAGCAAACCGCGGTTCCGTGTACCTGCAGAAGCAGGAGCAGCGTCACTGTCCGCTGCTGCAACGGGATGTATCTCTGCGGAATTCGGGCCGCCGTCTGCTGCCACAGCCGAAGGTGAACCGCTAGCAACAGCAGCAGCGCAAGAAGCAGGAGCAGCACGTGGCGAAGAAGGAGCAGGAGGACGTGTAGGAGGGTCGCTCGCTGCAACAGGTGGGACAGCCGATGGCGACGCAGCAGGGTAGGCAGCAACCGCAGGGGCGACGGAAACAGCAGCAGCAGCAGCGGTGCGGCGAGGCACCTGGCACCGTCTGGCAGCGCAGATTCCCAGCTGCGGCGCTAGGAAGTACTCTGCACCTCTAACACATAGATCAAAGTATTCTGTCAGCTTCGTTGGCTTTCGGTTACTGCCACTGCCCTTGCTCTTGCTGCCGCTGTTGCCGCCGCTGCTGCGGTTGCCGCTACTGCTGCGGTTGCCGCCACTGCTGGGGTTGTCGCCGCTGCTGCTACCGTTGTTGCTGGGACAGTCGCTGCTGCAGCAGCTGCTCGGGCTGCCGTCTGGCCCGTTGCTGCTGCCGCAGCTGCTGCTACTGCTTGGCCCGGACCAAGACGCTGCGGCCCCGTCTCCCCCTACAGCAACAGCAGCAGAGCAGCCGGATGAGGAGCTGTTGCTGCCGCAGCAGCATCCCGGACAGTGAGGAATTGACCACGTGGCTCGACTATCGAAGACCGCCACGTTGTCGTCTGGGAAGAGACCTGTAAATTCTGGAGACGCACACAGAAGCGCAGGACCGTTTAAAAGCAGTGCGGACGTGCTCCTCGCTTCAACTCCCTACAGCGCTGTCCATCACCGGACGTGCATCCACAGCCATCGGGAGTTGTGCACACGTCTGCACCCCCTTAAGGTAACGTCTGTACAGGATCGCCCACACTTACACATGTAAACAGATGCACGCATATACGCATGCGCCTGTCTCCGTCTCGATCTGCCTGACACAGACACGCGAGTGTCCACATCTATGTATACACACACATATATATACAAATGTAGGATCCACGTACGTGTACATACGTATATGTCTGTGGACGTCCATATCTGTCTGGATAACGTATACATGTGTACCTACCCATTTACTACTGCCTACACACACACACACACACACACACACACAAACGTCGAAACCCATGCAGCATCCGTTCTCTCTAGCACAAGCACACACACATATATATACACATGTACATACACACCCAGGCGCATGTGAGTGAGACTTGCTGCATGCACGAATGGTGGCCCACGACAAACGCAACGAGGACGTCGGCAACTGGGCCGCCTCTTCGCCTTCGTCTACGGGTGCAACCACACGCATGCACACGCAGATACACACGTATGGAGGACATACTCAGACGCTCGTGCATTTCTTCAAAACTCGCGTCAAGACACCGAAGCGTTTGACTTCTACAGGGACACAAAAACACCCACAAACGCGTAGAGGACAAGAGACGTCTACAGCCGTCACTACCGGCACGCAAAACTCCTCTCTAATATCCGTGTACGTGTCTCCCGTACACACAACTTCTCACACACAAATACGCAGAAAGCATCCGCACATAACCTCTGTCTCTCTTTCTCTTCACACATATATATATACACACACACACACGTATACATATATATATGTATGGTAGAACGTCGACCTAATGCTGGAATGCACAAGGCGCACCCAGATCAACAGCAACGAACTCCGCCTCGCAAATGTCTCGCACCGCCTGATCCACCAGAAGAGCCTTCTCCTGCTCGGTCATCAGTGGCAGCGCAGCAGCGGCACTTGCTCGCAGTCGCCCTTTGGGACCTGCTGCTGCAGTCTCTTTCCCCTGCTGCTGCTGCTTTTCCTCCTCCTTCTTCTTCTTCTTCGTCTGCTGCTGGCCTCCCTTCCCCGTCTCTCCACCATTTTCTCTGCTGCTGCTGTCATGGCACTTGGCGCCGCTGCCGCTGCCGCTGGTGCTGCGTGGACCGTCGGTGCCAGTGCTACTGCTGTTGCAGGTGGTGACGGCACTGCTGCTGTTACTGCTGCTGCTGCTGTTGCTGTAGCATCTGGTTTCGTCCGCGCTGCTGCTGCTGTTGCCTGCGACGCCGACAACGAGGCTGCTGCTGCTGCCGCTACTGCCACTTCTGCTGTCACCGGCTCCGTTGCCGGCAGCAGCACCTTCTTCGCTGCCAAAACTGTTGCACGTGTAGCTGTTAACACCGCTCCCGCTCATCCAACTGCTTGCAGCAGCAACGTACCTGCCGCTGCTCTTTACGCTTCTGGCTTCGGAACTCAGTTTTATTTCTTGGTCTTGGCAGCTTCTTCTGCTGCCGCTCCTTCCCCTGCTGGCACTCCTCCTCCTGCCGTTGCTGCCGCTCCTGCTGCCTCCATTTCTGTTGCTGGTGCTGCTGCAGCTGCCCTCCTCCGTCGCTAGCCCGACTTGCTGTTTATCGAGGCGTCCGTAGTCGCGTCCTGCTGCACAAGCGGCTGGTGCTGCCTTTTCAGCTGTATCGCCATTACTGCACGTGCCACAGGCATCACCTGCGGAAGGGGTGTCTTTAGCGCTGCTGCATGAAGCGCCGCTCCTGCTGTTGCTGGTGTCTAAGCTGTTCCTCTTCCTTTCCTCCATCTTGCTGCCGCTGCTCTTGCCCTTGCTTAAACGCATAGAGGAAAACGCGCCCTGAAATATACGCGCGCGCCCACGAAACAGCAGCAGCAGCGGAAGGAGCAGCAGCAGCAGCTGCCGCAAGATCAGCCGTAGCGGCAGGACTAGAAGCAAACCGGCGCGGCAACAGGACGGGAAGGCCGACCAGCAGTAACAGGTCGAGAAGAAGGAGCACCAGCTCGCAGAGCAGCAGCTGGGGCAGCAGCAGCGCAAGCCAGAGACACACCACGGCGCTCCAGCTAAACGTGAGAAGCGCTGTAGCTCTCGGCGCTACCTGCCCCTGCTCTACTGCCTGCAGCTGGCGCCCGAACACGATGCGCTACAACCAGGAAAGCAAAGACGGTGGGCACGGAGAATAAGAAGGGAGTGGTGCGTGAAGCAGGCAGCTGGCAATCTTAACAGGAAAGAGATATGCGCTGGACGTAAGAGTGTTATAGAGCGAATACGCAGTTGTGAAGGGAAGACGAAGAAACAACGGGCGGTGCTGCTTCGAAGAACTGATATATGCAGAGCGTGTCAACAGCGCATGCAAACAACGCCCTCAGTTGCGCCAACGAAGCAGACGATCAAACGAGGAGAGACGGAGGCGCGAGAACTGCAACAGATGCGTTCTACTATGTAAGAGAGGCTTAAAACTAGGACAAGCAGCCGGGAGCAACTGACAAGAAGACCTGCGTGGGACCACCACCGATGTCCTCCTGTGCTCCGGAAGGCAGCGGCGTAGCCCAGGGCACGTAGTGAGTACACAGAGCCCACAGTTATGCCAAGAGACAGCGATGTTCTGTCGTATCGTCCACGTGCTACCGAGAGCACTACGCGGAAGCCAAGGGTGCTTCTTAAAACGTGTGCAAACGGGAACGCGACGAAAGATGCGGCAGGAGGTGGTGTAGCACAGGGGGGCCTCCGAAGAAGACGTAGGGCAGCGAACGCACGTAGGGAGTGCAAGCCTGCGGGGCAAAGAGGACGGCGCTGAGGCGACAAGGACGGCCGAAATACTCCGGTATTTGGAAGGAAGGAATGGCACGCCGGAAGTATACGCCGTCGCAGTTCTTGTAATGGGAACGCAAGCTAAGAAAACCGAGGAGCGCGGGTTGGCGCGCGCAAAGAAAAGAATGCGCAGTGCACGGCCTAGCATCACTCGGTGCGGGGGACAGAATAACAACCAAGGAAATCGCGTACGCGAGGTTTTTTCTCCAGGGGGGGCTCTTTTGTGCGGAAAGAGATGGGAACAACACACGGAGCTGCTTCACTCACGCTTTACCTCGAGGGGCAATTGCGCATAACAAGTCGATAGAGCTGCACACGATATGGGACTCCTTCAGTACACCCCTTAAGTTAGTTAAGATAACGGAACGTTCACCGACCACTTCGGTACACGTGTTACCACGCCAGTGGCAGCTTAAACGCGGAGAGAGAGATATTTCGCCTTACACAGCCAAAGACCCACCGAGTGTCGCACTATCGCGCCTTTCAGGAGAGCGCGGAAATTACCTTCTTACCACTCCATCAGTAAGACGGATACGCAATTGTACTCTCCTAGAGGGACAACGAGGAAAAAGGATCGATTTCGTGTGAGGGAGCGGTACTGAAGAGCCGCAGGGAAGGCAGCGCCCTCGCGTTGTCTACAGTGTGGCTTAAGGGAGCTCTGGTGCTGTTACAAAATGGGACGGCGATGACCTCGCAGGACAAAATCACGCTGTCACGCTTTTTTCTACTGTTCACGAAGGATGTAGAGATCGCTTTTTTACTGGTTTTAGGAAGTTGTAGGGAGCAACTCCTTGAAAGTGTAGTCTACGGGGATTGATGCGGCTACCGGGATACGTCACGACTCTGTTCAGACACAACGCAGTCATGTGCAGTAAAAACACTGTCAAACGAAAACCGGTGCTACACTGTGGTTTAGCGGGGGCTGTGTTCTTTCAAGACAATGCGGAGTGATGGACACCCACCGATTTGTTCACCTAGTGCCCAGGACATTAGAGTATGGGGTCGTCTGAACAGGTAATCCGGGTGGCGCATGCGCTCTTGTAAAAAAAGGCTGTTTCGTGATGTGGAGCCGAAGAGTTATTGAACAGAGAGTCGCAGAAGGAAGAGACGACCAAAGCATTTGTTCATGCATGTCGTACTAGGGAGCCTCTGCAGGCCGTAAATCGCCCGCGGATGGGGAGACACGGCTGTGTCGACTGCGCTGGGAGGGGCGAAAGCATGTATTTATATGTATCGGTCCCTCTCTATCCGTTTTTCTCCCTCTTTCTCTGTATATATAGATATATACTGCGTAGACTTTACTTCCGTACTGTTCAAGTACAGCGTCGGCCTTCTGCGTCTGTAGTGTGTAACTCCTGCCGTGTGTCAGGATCCCCGCGTATTCAAAGAACTTCCAATAGATACACGTCTCTTTCTCTCGAGTATATCTGGGATATTATCAAGTGCCCACCAGGTACGGCTTGCTGGACAACATTTGGTGACTTTTCACCCATATGTGCTTGTGTACTAATCCTGTAGATAGACGGGAAAAGACATCGGGACGTGAACTTAAATTTGGGATTATGTATATACACACGTGTGTGCACGACTGTAATTGTGAATTCACTAAACCACAGAGAGCGTGCCCACAGATCAGCGCCTCACAACAATAGATGTACTTCACCTTCGCTGTCCTCTCTACCTTCACTACGATAATCTTGAGAGTACTGCGCCGAGGAGCTTTTCATTACAGCATTCAGCTTTTTATCCCCTATGGAGGTTAATAAACCGTCCTCGTGTTCGTACGTCATGTTCTAGGCCCTATACGGCTTCTGAGGCTCGCACGCGTGGACGCAGAATACACTTTTCTAGCCTTAACGTGTATATACATTTCGACAAATTGTTAACCCATGCGATTCCATGCGCCATACGTGGTTGTGTGGATACGTAGCTTGCTCGTAAAAATTCGCACCTCACCTTTCTGCGTGATTCCCTCCGGATAACGGAACCGAAAAGGGTATCCTACTCGCACTATAATACAGAATACATTTATTCTTTCCGCGGTTTTGGTATGCATTTAGAAGGGCACTCTAATTAGAGGAGGACAATCCGCTCTCTGTCTCTCTACGTATGTGTACGAGGATATGAGAAGTGCTGGTACTAACCAATAAGCGTGAATTCTACTACCAAGAAGCAACAACGTTACAGCCCACGGATGCGTGGTGAGGTGAAGCAACTCCCCTGTGTATAGGCGAAAACTGTGGCTTCAGCAGCAGTTGGTAGATCGTTACATGGGTAGGTGTAGACACACATGCAGTCTATATATGACTCAGGTTTGTGCAGACATCCTCCCAGTACGATAGCATATTTGTGCGTGTGTATGGAGTGCATACATATATTGTATACGTAGAAGTATACATACACAGAGTAATGCACTACTTACGTAAGGGCACTAATGTATAGTATAACGCATAAAAGAAGTAATATCCTGAGAATTAAGAAACATTAGGCAGGAAGATACGCGTGAGTACGCGCACGTTTCGTCCCGTCGATGGAAGCCCACCCTATCGTACACTGAGGTGGATGATGCGTGATATTCAGTCCAAGAATCTCGACGTGTTTAAGAAAACTGCGCTCTGTAGGAGATGAAAAGTCGCTGAGACCTTCTTTTATGCGGTACCTTCGAGTGTCTATCACTAACGAAGACACACGATCCATACAACACTTCGCCACACCCAAGTTGTGTCGCCTCCACATGTGCCCCTACGTGTATCACGCATATTCTCTCTCCTACTGCTCGCTCGTACATCACAATATCTCTTCACCCAGCTACCCAAGTTTCTTCTCAAGTCTTCGGCTCAACTGCAGAACCTCCAACAACAGGCTTTCCCCGTGATACTCCGTCCTGCCACAGCAGTACACCTAGCCTTCTACTTCCGTGTGGGAGTAGGTCGGTCTCCCCATCATCTTAAACAGATATGCTGTGTGTATTCCCTATCCGACTACATTCACCCCTCCTGCGCAGACCGTTCAGCGAATTTTCTCCTCGTAATTCGGGTGTAGCAACAGACTCCCCTTCTACACGCGTGCGACAGCACATCGGCTTGCCTTATTTCCCGCCTTGCCGTCTCGCAGCACTACACTTGTGTGCGGACATATGCATTTGTATACCTGTATATACATATGTTCATAAACATGTGCACCTCCGTGACTTCGTGGAATGAGGTATGTCCACATGGGTGTACTTGTATTAAGTGCAAGTGCAGCCACGACAAGCATTGTAGGGAGAACGTTCTCTTGAACGAAGAATGGGAGGAAGCCGTCACCACATTGATTAATGAACAGGCACTCACCCGGACATCAAAATGATACTGCTAGCACAAGGAAGGCCCATCTACTATGAGGGAATTCGATATTTGTGGATACGTGAATCAAGGGAGGGCGTTGAAGCGCACAAAAAATGGACTCAATGCCCTCTGCTTGATGAAAGAACTCTTCCTAAAGGTGTTTTTGCGTGATTTTGACAGGACGTATCTATGCACGACTGACTACGAACCGTAGAGTGGAAGGCTGACGCGGGGCAGGCGTGACTTGCAGAGGTGAACCCTGTAAGGCGTTTCTGTCACGTTATATAAAAACGGGGTACACTGCTTACGTGGGTGACGCGGGGACAGGCGTGACTCATTGCAGAGGTCAACCCTCTGAGGCGTTTATACCACGGTTTATGTAGGGGCGAGGAACACCGCTGACGGGCTTTTAATGCTGTTGTCTGCGTGCAGGTATATTTACCTGTTCGCACATGTGCAAGGACATCTGACTCTCTACATAGATCTATACATATACAGATAAAGGCAAGTGCAACAAAGCCTCGCCTATCACCACTGCAACAACAACGGCTACTACTACTCATTCAGGGGCAATGGACGGACGATAGACACGGACTTGCTAATCGCTACCACCAAGATGTCCATCCGTCTGCCTTTCTCTTCCCATAGATATCATCCAGGCCATAAAATTACCTCCTTTAAGTTATGACTGAACGTATACCGAAGTGTGGAAGACGTAAGGAAGCCTGGATCCACGAGTATCATCCTGAGCCAGTGCGGCTTCTAACTGAATTAAGGGAGATGTATGCCGACTGCAGGAAGTAAATAGCGCCGTATGCATGTGCTTTCTTCTTGCGTGCACGCGTGCTGTGTATAAACACAGATGTGCGTATGTCCTCCGTATACGTCGCTCCAGTGGGTAACGCAAGTGTAGATACGTATACCCCAGAGAAACGCATTTTTACACGCGTACACCTTTTGCAGCATAGAGGGTACACGCGGACATGGAATTTCAGCCAATATCACAGGCACTTTTAGGGGGACGCATTCTCGACGATGCCAACACGAACGCAGGTGCGTATTACCGTGTCTGTCGCAGCTGTTGCCACTTCAGCTACTTTATTTGCTGCCGCTGCGACTGCTTCAGCTGCTCCTGATCCGCGGCTGCTGTTTTGTTGCTACGCGCATGCACCTCCGTCTCCATTGAAATATGGGACTTTCTGTGACTCTCTGGCGGTCGTCTGATCTCTAATTGCACGGAAGTTGATGCTTTTCTCCAATTTACTTTCCGTGTCCTCTTTCTGCCTTTTCTCCTACGTCTGTGCTGGGTCTGGCGAAGCGTTCGAAGTGTTTACTTGGTACAGTTGCCTGCCCAGAAATCTTTTCCTACCTCTTCGCACGCAGTGATAAATCTAGTCCCAGTAAGAACTTTCCTAGCATTGCCGCAATTAGATTCACGGCTCCAGTTTTGCCTTCAATTCCTGCATTTCCCGGCACAACCGAAGTTGTCTTTGTCCGCGCAACGCTGCAGCATCCTGAGTTTCGACCGTCATAGTGAACGTATGACTCTCCACCCAACGGCATTCTCTTCCAGCGGAGCCCTTTCCCTTCCCCACAACATTTACCACTTCTGTGTGCTTCTCCCCTTTCTTCACACACTTGCGTTCAACCCTTGACCACCCCCGTCTTTCCAGGCGAAAGCTCCTTTTTCGCTTCGTTGTCTCCAGTCTGGACGAACGTCTTGGTGGTGTTTCCGTATCTGTTTTCGTTTGTAGAAGAATTTTCCACATCACTGTCCCTTCCTCTGACGAACTCCCCCGTCGTCGCAGTGCACTATTTCTTCATCGGCGCCACCCGCTTCGCCGAAGAACTCGCTCTTCGAGAACTTCTAAGGTAAGCCGTCCACTTAGCGACTACGGCAACGTCGTACGTCTAGTAGAGGAAACTCTTCCATTCGCGTATGACTGCAACCCCGTTTGGCAAATGTGTGCGGAGAAATGTTCTTTTCAAAGTACCTACGGTGATACGGAGATACGTATATTTTGACGCCTGTACGTGTGCTTTTTCTCTGTATTACAAATGTATGTGTATGGCAAAGTATGATCCATGATCGTGTCTACAAAACGGCGCTCTTCTTTGTCAGCGTGTTTAGGGACCCGAATCTCTCTCACTCTTGGCTTCCTCAAACATCCGTCCTTCGCTTGACAAGCATTCCATACTTCGGGTAGAGCGGCTTGAGAAAAGAAGACTCTGTGCCCGCACTAGCTCTGTTGCGTTGCCCCGTCACCGATTTAGGAGAAGGTTTTTGTAGTGCACGTCCCCGTTCCTTTTTAGCTGCCTGTGCTACGCATGCTTGCTGTGTTCTCTGGCGGCACTCTCTTGCGGCGCTGCTCCTGCTCCTCCAGTGCTAGGGCACCTTTGCCTGTTGAAAAACTTCCACTGGCTGAGAGGGCCCTTTGCACTTCTTGGCGTGTACGTCAACGATAGAGAAACGTATATTATCTGTGTAGCAGTCACCCGGGTAAGGGTTAGCAGAGGCTTCCTGCGTCTCAGAAGAGCCTCTGGGTTTTGGTGTCTCCCGTTCTAGTGCTGTCTCGTCTGCAAGTCTGTAGCCCGTGTGTCCGGAAGGGGGGCCCTGCAACAGCAGCGGCCCGAGCAGCAGCAGCGGCGACAAACGGAGGAACGCAACATGTAAGGGTTGACGGCAACAGCAGCACTTGCAGCCGAGAGGGTGGCGTCGGCAGCCAGAACAGCAGCGACAGCAGTAGCCAGTGGCAGCAACAACGTGAGTGTCAGCGTCGGCAGCAGCCACAGCAGCAGTGTCAGCAGCAGCAGGAAAAGCCGAACCCGAGGGACGGTGAAGCCGGCGGTGACGACTGCGCTGTGTCCCTGCAACACCAGCAGCTTGCGTAAAAGAGGTATCGCGGCACCACCGTTGTAGCAGTCATAGCTGTAACATGTGCGTATATGTAGGTGTATTTACACATCAGCGTGCATTTGCACGTACACGTATAAGTGTGTGCATACGCTCATAAATATGCCCTTACGGGCAGCTGCACGCACGCGTGTGGGTAAGGGTACATCTATGTATATGTATATATATATATATATGGAGAGAGACAAATATTTGGATAGTTATGTAGTTGCTTGCACGCGTAGTTCTATTATCGGGATGCCGCAGCAGCATTTTCAGCTTATCAGAGGTAGACGAATACAATCGCTGTGTAGAAGAGTGAGACGCTGAGGCATGTGACCTCCTTTATCGCTGTGCCTTAAAGTTCTACTGAACACCTGCGGCAGCCGTGTGTCTGTGCACCTGCTGCAGCGAAGCTGCACGAAGGGGAAGCGGCTGCAGTGGTGACGACGAACTGCAGCAAAGTAAGCGACATAGGAGGCGCAACCCCTGGGGGAGAAGAAGCGGCGTACACATGCAGTGGCTGCAGAGGCAGAAGCGGCTGCGGCACCCCACAGGCAGAAGCAGCCGCGGCCGAAGCGGCTGCAACAACAGAAACAGAAGCAGCAGCAGAGGCAGAGGCAGCAGCAGAGACAGAAGCACCGGAAGCAGAAGACGGCAGTGGAGGTAGGAGCAGCTGTAGCGGCAGAAGTAGAAGCAGCTGCGGAGGGGAGGGTTGGAGCTGAAGGGGCACAGCAGCACACCTGAGGTAGACCAGCCGCAAAGCAGCAGAAGGAGTAATAGCACAACGGCAGCAGCAGCAGGAGTAGCTGTGGGACTATGTCGCTCTTTGCGCGGCGCGTAGTGAAGAAGGCAGGAGCCCGGAAGGCGGTGGGGGTGGAGGAAGAGGAGGAGGAGCCGTTCGGTGGAGATGGAGCTTTTCGGCATGGCAGTGGTGGCACCAGCGGGGCGGATGCAGCAACAGAGCCTGCGTCTTCGGCTGCAGCGCGCAGCAGCGGGGGGAACCGCATGTCTTTCTCCATTGCGGCTGGTGCTGCTTCGTCTTCTGCCCCGGGAGGCCGCTCAAATGTTGCAGGAGGAGGTGCCACGTTGCCTGGGGAAGTCTGCACAGCGGCTTCACTGATAAAAGGGGAGGCGGCGCGGACAGCCGCGAAGACGCATGCGTCGATTGCTGTGGCTGCTCGAGCAGCGGATGCAGCAGCGGGCGGCGCAGCTGAGCAGCTGCAAGGCGTCACTTGTGTGACGAGGGGGGGAGTAGAAGACAGCAGCAGCAGCAGCGGAAGGTCGCAGGCGGCGCTGTACGCAGAGGCGTTCGAGGCTCAGGCTTTGTCTGCTGCAGCGCCCAAGGGCAGCACGTCTTTCTTGAAGGAGATGGTCGGGGGGCAGCCCGTGGCAGTGGAGGAGTACTCCGAGGCGTTGGAGCTTCTGTCTGCTGGGGGTACTGATCCTGCAGCTGCAGGAGAGGAGCAGGCTGCCGCTACTGGCGGGCAACAGCGGGGTCGTCCAGGGGGGAGCAGCAGCAGCGGCGCAGCAGGCGCAGCAGCAGCGGCGAGTCGAGTGAGGCGACTGGGCCTGGGAGGACTGGTAGTGTGTAGCGGCGTGCAGCAGCAGCAGCAGCCCAATTTTGCGGGAGGCACCAGCAGCAGTTGTGCAGCGGGAGGCGGAGGAGGAGGGGGGGGAAGAGGAGGCGGGGCAGCGTCTTCACGCAGCGGACTGAGTTTCTACGATGAAGAAGAAAATGCAGAAGAGGCATTTCGTGTGAAGAAGAGCAAGGCGAGCAAGCGGCTGGCGCGCGAGAAGGAAAGGGAGGTGCAGCAGCAGCAGCGGGGGGGGGTGCGGGAGCCGGCTTCGACGCGTTGGACCATTTTGAGCGACGCTTAGGAGGTCACAGCAGCAGTGGCACCAATAGGAACAGCGGCAGCGGTGAGAAGACGCTTCTCGTGCAGGGAGGAGCAGGAGTACGGCTGGTGGTGAAGCAAACACACTTGGCCACAAGGGAGGGCGTTGCTGATGATGAGGACCTGCAGCAACAGCACCAGGGGGGGGGGAGATGCGGGAGGCGCCTACCGGGTGCTGGCCCGCAAGCCCGCAGGCGGGAGCAGCAGCAGTGGAGCTGTGGGGTCGCCCGCTAGCAGCAGCTGCAGCAGTAGAGCAGCAGCGGCATTGCGAAGAACCGCGTACTCACAGAGAGGGGGCGGTGGCGCTGGTGCGGCCTCCTGTGCCGACGACGACGTGTCGGCGGCACCGACATCCAAACGGAGGGATGGGTCTGCTGCTCCTGCGAATTCGTCACTGGAAGATGGGAAGGTGGAGGAGGAAGCCATGGCTTTGCGAGAAGCGGCAGCAGCAGGTGGAGGAGGAGGAGGCGGCGGAGGAGGGTCGAAGCAGGTCCATATTTTGAGTCTGGCTGAGTTAGAGGAAGCAGAGGCGCGTGCGACAGCTGCGGCGGGGCTCCTGGTTCGGGAGAGAGAGAAGGCCGGGCACGGAGGGAGTGTGGGACAGCGGAGACCAGTTGAGGGGCAGCAGGGGGGGAGCGGCAGCAGAAGGGTCTTGGGAGGGGGTGGTGGGAGTGCAGCAGGGGCAGCAGCAGGCGCAGCAGCGGTAGGCGGAGAAGACTCAGTCGCTAGTATAGCGCAGCTGGCGCGTGCTCAGCGACAGCGCGCGCGGTTGCTTGGTAAGGGAGAGCTTGTTGCTGGTGGGATGCCTGCAACTTCATCCTCGAATTTGCTTCCGGCAGGCCGGGGCAGCAAGTTGTTACTCGAGACGGAGGACACAGCAGATATACGACGGGGGGGCAGCTCTGGGGCCACTGGCGCAAAAGAAGGTAGGGGAGACGCTTCCCCTGCAGGAGCAGACTTGGAGACGCGGACGAGAAGAAGTAGTGGGGGCGCAAGAGCAACAGAGGGGAGTGTGCAGCAGCAGCAGCTGCCGAGCGAGAAGCTGTTTGCTGGTGCTGGGTCTGAAGACAGTGACACCACGCGTCGACTGAAGGAGCAGCTGCGGCGGCTGCAGGTGCAGCAGGAAGAGGAAGACGAGGCGTCTGAAAGCGGTGAAAATGAAGAAGAGGCTTGGGAACGGTGGGAACGAGAAAAGATTTTGAAAGGTGCTGGGAGGAAGCAGCTGCTGCTTCAGCAGGAACTCGTGCGACAGCGCCAGCAGGAACAGCAACTTTATCTGCAGCAGCTGCTGCAACAGCCGCAGCAGTTGGGCGCCGTCACGGCCGCTGCAGCGCAGCAGCAGCACATGGTGGATGTGCTGCAGCAGCAGCAGCGGATGATACAGCGACTTGTGTCGGCGGGTTCTGCAGAGCAGGAGAAGGCAGCGATGGGGTGGCCACCTGCAGGGGATGCAGCAGGAGCGGGAGGCGGCCTCGGCACTGCCGGCAGTTACAGCCACTGGGATACAGCAGCGGCAGGCGGGGGCATGCACGGCGCTGGCGCGACTTCAGCAGCCGTCGCACCTCCGGGGGGACAGGGGAGCATTTTAGCAACTGCGGCGTTAGCGACTGCAGGCGGACTTTCCGACGCAGCGTCGGCACTCGACAGGGGGCCAGGGAATGCAGGAGCAGCAGCCATCGCAGCGTTTGCACAGAGTGCTGGTGTGGTGACGGGCCTGGGCGTGTCTCCAGCTGCTGCTGTCCACCAGCAGCAGCAAAGTTTCGAGAAAGGAACAACGGCGTGGCTACGCCGTGTGTGGCTGGTGGATGGAGCAGAGGCTCAAGCAGCAGCAGCAGTAGAGTGGCTGCAGCAGCAGGTGGAGCAGCTGCAGCAGCTGAAGGCCGCAGAGCAGCAGCAGCGGGAGGAGCGCCTGCGTAGTAGAGGTGCAGCAGCAGATAAGCTGCGGATGCTAGAAGCACGTCAACTCAGTGTGGGGAAGCGGCTCGACGATTTGCTGGATTTCCTCTTGTTCGTCGAGGACGTCGGAGGTCTAACGCAAGCAAAGGAAGAAGCCGTACAGCTGGCACAGGCGACGATCGAGCAGATGGAAAGAGAGTACACAGAGAGAAAATGGAGGCGACGGGTGCTGGAGTGTGAAGATTTGCAGCACATCGCCTTCGGAGATAAAAAAAAGAGAAGGCCGCTGCATGAAGGTCCGTCCGCTTCTCACTTGAGCAGCAGCAAGGGAGGCGGCGACGCGGACGCGGAAGGAGCAGGAATAGCACCGGCTGCGGCAGATGATGATGAAGACAGTGAAACGAGTGAAGACGATGTTGACGAATTTGGTCGAAGTCGGAAGTACACGCAGAAAATGCAGTTTGGGGCGAGACAGGAAGCGCGTCTTGCACGGAGACACCTGCGGAGACGACGGAAACTTGCTGCAGTCGCGGGCAAGCGTTCGTCTTCTCCTGCTTGTGCTTCTGGTGGAAGCGCTTCTCCTGCGGGGGCTTCTTCTGCAGACGACGGCAGTGCTGCTGGTGTTGCCTCTGATCGCCGTCCTGCTGCAGGTGCAGCCGAGGGCGGTGGTAGCACGCAGGAGCCGCTGCCGCCGCTGAATGCGGCTGAGGAGGAAGCTGTTCGGGCCGCAGGCAGCAGCTGGTGGTGGAAGCGGGAGACCGCAGCACGGGCAGCAAAGGAGACGCTTGCGCTGCTGAGACACGCAGACACTCCAGCTTCTAGGCGCAGCCAGGCGAGTGAGCGCAGCAGTAGTTTCAGCACCAGCGGCGGCAACAGCAGCAGCAGCGTCTCTGGCAACAAAAAGGAAGAGAAAGAAGAACTGGTGGGTGGTGGAGCTGGCACCACCGCCGCTGTGCGTGATGCGCTCGCAGAATGCTTAGGAGAAGGATGGGAGACTAGCGAAGACGAAGAAGACGACGGAGGAGAGAGTCTACGTAGAGACCGCACCCAATTCAGTATTGCAGCAGCAGAAATTATGGACGACGTTGCTGCTGACTTCTGCGATGTCCAGAGGGTTCTCGACAGATGTCTGAAACTGCAACGCTGGTATCCCGAGGACTCCAAGCGCTTGCGTCTCTGTGACCAGCTGCCCGACTTGCTGCAGCTCCTCGTTCAATGGCAGCTCCTTTGGTGGAATCCGCTCCGCATTGCGGCTGCTGCTGCACCTGGCAGCAGGAGCAGCAGCACCGGCAGCAGCAGCAGCGGCAGCAGCGGCAGCAGCAACGGCAACGCCAAAAACGGCAAGAATCCCACCAGCGACAATGACAGCAGCAGCGGCGGGGCACGCGCTGAGACCCAGGCGACGCAGGGCCAGTCAGGTGCTTCCGATGGAGGCCGAAGCAGAAGCGTGGACGGCAGCAACTCCCCGGTGCCACAACAGCAGCAGCACTGCAAAGAGGCAGACGGAGGAGCAGCAGAACCGCCGCAGCCTGTCGAACGGAGAGCCTGGGTGTGCAGGGCCTCTCTTGAAAATTTTGACTGGTACCTGGAGGTTGCCTTCTATATTGATAAGGTGGAGGAGATGCGTGCAAATACTTCAACCTGCAACGCTAACGCCGTAAGACGTCTTTCATATCCGTGCGCGGTTGTCACCAGACAACACCTGCATTGTGTTTTCTGCTGTATAAGGTGGTGCGTTGCTCGTAACAAAGGTGCCGAACACTCAAGCGTATCTACATATATATGTATGTGTATGTGTATACACTCATGTATGTATCGGAGGAGACAAGCGTTTTCTGTTGGTTGCCTGCTTGCGCCCTCTATGGCATCTCGTGGTGCAGACCCGGTGACGCACGTGAGGGCGTGCAGTCTTCATCAGCATGCGTAAGTCTGGTTGTCTATAGAGCCGTACCTCTGCGGGCATATGCTCCGTGTTCAGCAGTGTGTCTTCCAGTAGATACTGACGTGTGGATGTAGATGCACATGTAAAATCTTATGCATGTGTACCTGTTGTAGTGCAGTTGCTGTTTATATATATCAACGCATGTTCCAGATGGGCGCAGCGCCGTGCCTGCGGAGTTCGCAACGGTAGGACAGATCTTCTGTGTTAGCGGTTTTCGCAAAACGTCGAGCACTGTGCATGCCGGTGCAACACAGATGACTCTTTGCTTATTTTTTCGTTCACTTGAACGAGTTTCTGCAACGTTCTAGTGTCCGTGTGCATCAGGGTCGGCGTGCACGTACGTGTGTAAGTGAGGATGTACGTGTGCGTTCTTGAGTGTCTAGAGCAACACGTTTCCGAAGCCTCCGGGTGAGCAAACCCGTGTTACTTGGTAGCAACGCCCTGCGGTGTCGCTTTCCTGCAGCGTGTGGGTGCATGGGCAGTTCATGCTGCTGCTGCGTCTATCTCGCGGACTGACGGTTTTCGCCGGCTTTTCTTGGGTGTACACGAGCTGCGACCGTAGGGGTGACGGCGTGCTACTAAAGACGCTTTTGCTGCCTTCCTTCTCACTGCATCTGCTGCGGCTGCGTTCCGTCTTGCTGGTGTTGCTGCTGCGACTCCTGGAACCGATGGGGCTGGTGTTGTCGAGTAGACTGTTGCGGCTGGGGATGCACCACGTGTGGCGGCGACTGTTGCTGTGAGCGCCGCCGCTGCTGCTGCTCCCGCGCGTGTAATTGCGGATTCGGAGAACGTTGAGTCAGTCTTGCAACTCCGCGTGTATTCCGTAGTTGCTGTCGTTGTGTTCTGCGCGTGCAGCAGAAAGGGAGCAGTGGCGCGGGGTTAGCAGAAGGGACGAACAAGGAGGATGAGCCGAACGCGATCATGACAACGTTGTTGCGGACTTGCGTCCTCCCGCGGGTGGCTGCTGCGTTGAAGTGTGTGGATATCACGTCCTTTCACTCGATGACCTACGCAGCGGAGCTACTAAATGAGATGCTCCTGTTCAAGGAGGAGTCCACGCTTTCTTCCCTAACTGTAGGTGATTGACTGTCTACCTGGGGCGACTCGCGCGCTCTGCAATCTTTCTCCGTGCGAGTCGACCGTCTTGCCCAGCTTGGAGGAGACAACGCGACGAGGTGTATCTATATAATCTGTTGACGGCGGAAGACCTCTGTTCGTTCACGCTGCCGCGCAGGTCTCCTCTCCATCTACTCTCCTTCTGAGTCGTTGAACGGGTTGCGTCTCGTGTAGCGTCGTGTTGCTGCAGCGTCTTTCATCTGAGAATTCCGGTGTGTACACAGTGGACGTGCACGCTTTTTTCGTACAGAGCGGCCTTTTGAAGAACCACCTGCACCACCAACTGCCACGTTTTTTTGGCTCCATATGGATTTTTTGGTTGTTTGTTTTCTTAACAGTTGTGAGCCTTCCGGGGACACACTCTGTGCACTGATGAGCGGGCAGGTCGGTGAGAAAGCCTACGTGTTGATGTGGAGCGCTTCACGCGTGCGTTCTGCGCCTTAGAGGCCACACCAGGCCTAGGCACTGTTGTAGTGCCTGGCTCTCCACCACGCAGGTCCTTACGTGGACGTGGCTTTTCTTCTCACCCAGGTTCTTCAGTGCGCTCGTTGAAGCGACTTGTGGGTATTTACTGTGAACTCCGTAATGGAGCACACATTTCACCTGCGTAGGAGACTGCGCCAGGTCTGAAGGGGCAGGCAGAAGACCGCATTTGTGGGGATTTCTTTTTTTCCACGTCTTTTGGGGAATGATCGTGCACAGGGGGTTTATTTTGGTGCAGGGGGATGACGAGATACCGCGACCTCGCTGCACGGCTCACGTGACGGTTCGGAGCCTTCACGTAGTGGAGGCTGATCTCTGAGTGGACTTGTTCTACCCTGAAGACTCGCAGCAATAGACTTTCGGTTCTGCTGATGATGTTCTCTTGTGTTTCGATAAAGCCAGCACACGGTTGTGAGTCAGGGAACAAAACCGTTTTGTGTGTTTTATACACGGCTAGGTGTGGATCTGCGTTTGCACGAGGATACACTTGACGCGTTCGTACTTTCCTGGCGATGTTGGCATACCATCTACCTGCTTGAGGTCCATATCCGTTTTGGATCGTGGTCGTGCTCGTATCAGGTCTCGTCCGCTGCTGTTGTTTTTTCTGCTGCCTTTGCTCGCGCTACTCTCGCATGCAGAAGACGTTGCAGGACTTCGTGGGACACGTACTGGCGCAGCTGGGTGCGTTGATGCCCGTAGATTTCGTGAAGCGCTTTGCAGCGCAGACGTGTGCGATGGGAAATGGAACCTCAGGAGGACTCGTCGATAGCGCGTGGAACAGCGCAGAGTCGCCGGATGCAGCAGCAGAAGCAGCGAAGCGCGAGAGCTTGGATTTATATCTGCATCGCGTTCTCAAAGTCGTGGCCTGCTGCACGCCTCTTGTCGATATTCTCAGCGACTCTCTCCTACTTCACATCTGCATGCAAGTGAGGCAGCAGAACTTCGGAAGTGCACAAGCCCTAGCAGTGATGTCGTGGTTCTTCCACGTTGCGCGCAGAGTTTGGCTCTGTGGGATGATCTGCAGTCGTAGGAGGACCGGTGTGTTAGTCTACTTGGAATGCAAGCCAACGCGTCCATCAACGCCGTAGGCGGGTGAATGCCTTTTCACGTTTCTGTCTCAGTGAGAAAGTACGCATCTGCTTATCAACACGGAAAGGTACCTGCCACAGCTGCTCTGTGGCACAGCTGTCTACGCTGTGCCTGCACGCCGTTCACCAACGTGATGTGAAAAGTGCTTCAACAGTTGCATCTGTCCATGTCTCATTAGAGGATATCAGTTTCCTTCCTTATCGACAAACAACTGTTGCAGAGGAGACGGCTCCTGCGTAACTACCTTTTGCCGTACGTGCTGTTTTTTGAGTATCTGTAGCCGGTTACAGGGGTCAATTTCATCCTACGCATGTCGTCCCGTATCACGATTCTCCTCTGTGTGGTGTCCGCGCAGGAATGCTTCGTTTCGCGTTTGAAGCCGCTACTATCGCTCCTGCCGCCTCCTCGGCAGCTTTTGGTCCTGGGAGTTTTTATCTCCCTGCTGCCGCTGCGGTGGCTGTTGCAACTGCAGCAGTCGCATCGCCTGCAGCAGCAGAGCGCAGATGGAGAGACTACAGCTTCTTCGCGGAGCCACATGGAGCAGCTGCTTGATGCGGTTGTTCAGCTTGGAGGAGCGCTTGTCGATGAGGACGAGAGGTCCGAGCTGCTGCTTCTATTACAAAGGATTTCTCCTGAAGAGGTGCGTGGAGTCGGTTCGCTTGCTTCGAAGTTGGCTGTTTTCCAAAACGGCATTCATTTGCAGACCAGCATGGCAGATTCCCCTAAGTCAGAATAGTGCCGGTGTTCCCCTTCCTACGGTCGCTGAGGTTTGCGGTAGTAGTTGTGGGATGGTTTGTGGACCCGTCCCTGAAATAACATCGAGCATAGGATGATCTTTTTTACGGCTGTGCACCTGCAGCGCACTTGATGCCTGTTGGGTAGCAAATCTGGGGGAAGGGGCTAAAGCACGAATAGAGGTGGACACGGGAGCGCACGTGCCATGTGTCTGGTACCCAAGACATTCGGTGTAGGAGATAGGAAATTCTGCATTTGCCGATTTACTGTTTATCCGACTCCACAGCGCTCGTGTTAAGGGTTATGCGTAGCGGTCTGCTCTGAGAATATTACCTGCTTGTGCTGCGGCTGACGGGACATGCAGGGATGATGGCAACCCCGCGCCGGTGTAATCGACTACATGCAAATGCGGTTTGTCCCCTGCATCCGCAATACAATATGCGTAGAGTGCTACATTCTGTAGGCTGGCGACTGTATTCTTGTAGCTGGAACCTTTTCGTGCTGTTGCGAGGTGTGCTGCTTCCTCCTTCCTGACGCAGGAGGCGAAGCAGATTCAGCGGGTTTTTGAACAGAGGCGCTCGCTGCAGAACGCGGGGAGGGGAGATGCAGGGGGGGCCAGCTGACAGTGAGGACTACGAAGAGCGTTGTTATTAAGCAACGGTACGGCCAAATATGAAAACTTACAGGCGCATTAATGTTCGTTGGCCCGCACTCTTGTTTTGCCACCTGCATCTCAAGCCGCACGAACAGTTGAAGTCGTGCCTGATTTATTTTTAACAACTGCTCACAATTGTGGACAGCAGCTACATACATTCGCAAGGGACCGTCCTGCAGGTCTCCACGCTGCGACCAAAGTGTCGGGGCGGCGGAAAAGCACTGCAGATGAGTCGTTTTACCCTCAAATGGAAAGGCTGGAGGGCGGGCGCGAACGGCAGGTGGCGCGGCGGCAAAGTCGCCGTTGTGGCGGCTGCTGCCCATGCATTCCTCGAATTTGAACGAGGCAGAGCGCGTCGCTGCGGAAGTAGGGAGGCGCGATAAGTGGGTGCGCCCTACACGGAGCGTCCTACTGCGGCAGCCGCTGCAGGAGTAACGGGCGAAGCGGGGAGATCGTATCTGCTTTTCAAGAATTTAGCGGAAAACGCGGGAGCAGGACGCAGGTATTGCAATGTCTCGTAACAAACCACAGTTAATGGAATTAGTGTGCAGCCCTCTTAAGTCACAGGGACCTCTTGGGCATTGCGATCGTGAAATGAGAGGTCCACCCACAAAAGTTCTGCGAAGTGTGTAGCTGCTTCGTTTCAAATTGGCCTTTACTTATTGGCCGCAAGAAAAACGGGAGGGTAACAGTTTCAATAATATGTGAGATTTTGCTTCGCGCAGACAACCCGTGTGCGGGCGAAGAACGTACATATCAGCGCGAAGTGTCTCGTTTATTTTCAACGTGTCACGCCACCTTGACAGTGCTAGGGGTTCAGCACTTTTCCGTGGCGTTGTGGGACTTCGAAGCCGTTGGGATACTAGAAACTGCTGGGATACCTGCCCGCGAGTCTGCTAATGCTGTAACAGTGGAGCTGCAGTGAGCAGACGGTAGCGACGTGCGCCGTTGGGGGGCACCGCACAGGTGCAGAAGCGAGCCGGTGACGAAGACAGCGCGGCGCACGGTTTCTGCGCGGTCCGTAGGAGTTTTTCTTCTATTTTGTCGGGTCACACAAGCAGTCGTGGGGTTAGAGGGTACAGGAACGAAGGCTCCGTTACAGGAAAAACACGTGCAAATACTTCGTGACTGACACAACGTCCACAAAGTTAGAAACCTCTCTGCGCTGTGACATTTGATAGGTATGTTATCAGAAACGTCTCCGCCCATTCCCCGAGAACAACAATGTCAGTCGCGCATTACTGCTTATGTAAGTCCAACTGTATGCAGAATATGCACTCAGAAGCGGTAACTGGTCGGACGGCCGGCTACTATTAGTAGCAGGGCTTTTGTATCTTTACCTTTACCTCTGCCTTTTCCTGTGTCTTCGCCAGATTGCTGCCAAAGAGCCGTGGTGGAGGAATAATAGCAGTCTACTCCGCGTGGCAACAAATTATTTCATCGGGGCTCACACTGGTGGCGGATGGCTAGCAAATAGTAGTAGTGGAGGAATAAATGTAGTCCACTCCGCTTGGCAACACATCATTTCATCGGAGCTCACTGGTGGCGTGCTTCGGTGTCGGTGAGCACTTGAAGAGCAGACGCCTTCATACCTAGCTCTACAATAAAGACAGAGTGACACGTAGAGGCTGCCACGGAAAACTGCGCCTAACTGTACTGTCCAGGTGGTAAAAGAACATTCCCCCTACGTATGTGCGTAATCAGTACAATCAGAAACTGATAAAGTTTTGCGTTGTTTAACCTTTGTGCGAGGTCTGCCACGTGCTGCACTCAGACAAGATCCACAACTATCAGATACCTTTACGCCAGACGGCAACACTCGGAGGCCACCCCATCAGTACGAAGTCAGTGCATCAGGTTTCAAAAGCGATCATATCAGCCAGCGGCGTCAGCATATGTGAAGATATGCGTTCCATGCTACAGGGGAGAAGCAGCTTCCTAAAAGCAGTTGACACGAGAACTTGTCGTCCCACTGGACCTTGTCCACGACGACTGTACGTCCTCTAGGGCATCGCATCTGAGCCGCTTTCGACAGGTCAACTCCTCGAGAAACGATAAATTACAGGCAGAACAACGCCGCCGCTTGGAGGCAATGATTCATCCAGGTGCGGGTTTTGAAGTTTTTGAAGGTCTAGGCTGTGGCGCCAAAACCTCCGGCCACGGTTCCATCGACGCTGACAAGAGGCAGCAGTGAACCACATCGCGCGCCTTAGTCAAATTTTATATTTCTTCCAATGTTCTCAGAGGCGCTTACATGGAACTACGTGTAAGGATTGATTCAGCACCTACGCGACAAAACAGAGTTTCCTGTACTGTAGGTAGTGACACGCGGATAACGTATGCTTGAGCAGAAGTCTACTGGAGAGGTTACGCATCAAGCATTCAGCATATGTTGCGAAACGTACCAACCTATGACTTTTTAGTCGAGCCAGTGGTGACATCAAGGAAAACAACAGCGCACACGCAGCCCCCTCACGTGTGATCATACAACCGTTTGAAACAACAAAGATGATGTTTATGTGCATGTCTTAGTGCACAGGGATGCATACACCCGCGCGCAGCTCGACACATGGATCACAGTACTTCACCATCAGGTCCGCATGTAAGGCCTTTATGCGCACTCAGGGATAAACACGCAGACAGCGGTGTACTTTGTGCATTTCTGCATCGAGCAGAATTGATTTACTGCCATTCTTCGCTTTGTAGCTGTCTACCTGGCGGACTTCCCCTGTGCGAACGAACACACGAAATCACACCGGTAGTTGACGGAGCGGCTGAAGACACTTAGGAAAAGCGCCTCGTAAGTACAAAGCGTGCCTCTCCAGTATCAAAGTACCCAAGGCAATATTGTACTCTTACACCGACTTGCAGGTAGAAGCCCTAGGGAGGCACCCTGAACGATGTGCACGCACACTTTTACGCAACGTGCCTTGAAGCGCCTACGCAAGGCGTGGTGAGCCACCTGCTGCTCCGCATCGCTCCAGTGAGGATCTTCGTCCGGACACTCGAATTCTAAATATTGTTAGAAGAGAACGTCTTCTCAGGCTGCGCACAAAACCCGGCTTTCGTAAAGTGAAGTAGTGCAGCCTTCGACCTGGTCGCTATGCGCGGCACTGTTGTGGTCCTATTTACAGCCGTGACGTACTGTTTTGGTGTTTCGGCGGTATCGCTTAACATAACGGGCGCCCAGCGTTTGTCCTCCTGAGCACTCGACCTCGCCTTCCTGCTTAAAAGCACCGTGTTGTGAGCGTGGGGCTCACCTGAAAATCTCCAGTCGTCCACGATTTTCTTCTGCTCTGCTTTGCTGTATCCTTCGATAATGTGTCTGAAGAGTGTCACGCGCACCACAGTCAGCTGCAAAAGTGGCAAAAACAGATCTGTGCAAGTATAACAAGGACGGGCGTTATTTCCCCCAACGGGAGCTGCCTGCAGCACGTGTCTAGCTGAAATCTTAAAATATGGAGCCCCTGGGCAATCACCTCCAAGCGAGGAGAGGATTGGGGCCGGTCATGCACCACCACACTCCAATCTCCCCCCAGCTTCTCTCACGTTGTCTTCCAGTATGTGCGCACCTACGATGGATGCTGCACGACGTGAGCGGTTTCCGCTGTGTCTTCTACTATTCTGCCGCAAGCGCATGGTAATTTGTGTAAGCATTTCGAAAACACGTCGTGTGCGCGCCTCCGTAAAGCGCCAGAAATTGTAGTTAATCTGACTAAAAACAAGGTTACATTATGTGAGACACTTATGCATCCCCAGGGTACAACATACTCTCACGTTGAGGAACAGTATATGCCTACGCCTCTTTCGTGGTATGCTATGCTAAGATGCAATAACCGACCGAGAGGTATCTAATATAAACGACAGCAGCATCCACTACTGCGCTCACTTAGATAGCACGCCACAACCTGCCATCCACAGTTTGATCGACACGAGACGCTACACGCTGGGATGATTTGTTAAAATTCCTTCCTCCGTCCGCTCGTAGGTTACCAGACGTAGCTTGGCATCTAGACCATTGCAGCGCACAGGATGCCTGCTGGTGAGAGAAACAGGTGCACTTTATGGGGACGTCCTCCCTTCCTAGAAGTAGAGCGCTAGTAGAACCAGAACTGCACTGACGGAATGAACTGAATCGTTTTCACAAACACGAACGTCGTAAGATACCAAGCGGCGCTGAGGCAGGCAGTACGCCTTCGACGGGCATTTGTTAACAGCACAAGGGTCCTGTTCTACTCGCCCAGATGCGCAGAAACAGTACGGTCGTTCGAACGTGGAAACGGGTGTACACAGGAGACGTCTGCTGTCGCACTGCTGTTCGCCAACATCTGCTGACGCTGCAATACGTTGGCGTGGGTCACGCGGCAGGTTAGAAGTGTAGTCACTTCTTTGCAGTGACAAACACATATTTCTTCTTTCGGTACACAGACCAGGCAATGCTACAGGCAGCTGTGATCCTTTCTGCTCTTTTGGTCTTCTGAGTATCTTTTCGCTGTTAAGACGGTGGCGGCGTCGTTTTCGAAGAAGAGGTCGGGACGCCTTCTATTTGTGTGTGACAACAGCCGAGAAGTGCCACACACACAGCGGTATGTACGCACGCAGAATTGGGCATTATGCAGTGGGGAGCGAGCAGAAAGCTGTACAGACGCGGGTCAGACGGTTCTCTACCATCCCCTTTGCAGCGTCGGCGCCAGCAGGTTTGCATGGGATACAGCCGCTGCGAACCTCGGTATCGGCAGTAGGCCCACCAACCGTGCACACACGCGTTTGCCGATGCCACGCAGCGCAGCCGGAACTGTTGTTGTGTAGCGCAGACATCCACTTGAAAATACCGATGCAATGGTACTACGAGCACCTCGCTAAAAAAAAGGTAGCCTGCTGGGGAGAACCTCTTATGCTCCACTACTACAAGTGCTTAAACACCAAGGGCGCTATGCATGCTACGACGCGTATGAAGAACGAACTCCGGAACGCCTGAGTACGCGTGACTATGCGTGGGAGGTCCTCAAAAAATAAAGACACGCATGCACGTACTTGTACACGCGTATTCTCAGGAGCTGACGAACTTCTGTGCCCGTGTGTACTTGAGTACGGCTTTCAGAACCACAGCTAAAAACACCCACCTGAATCGCCGGCCATCAAGCAGCTCAACCTCTAGGGTAGCGGGTGCGTCGTAGCTGTCAAAATAAAGTCGCAGCAGCAGCAGCACACCTACAGTCAACGGGTGCCCGGCATTTTGGTGGCCGACATCCGCTCGAGCACCTCTGGGCAATGTCAACACTGCGGCGTAATATACTTGCACACACGCCCATACACACAGGTACATCTATAGAATTATCCCTAATCTTGAGAAGAGAAATTTTATCCATGCGTAGATATAGACGTCTCGAACAAGTAAGACGTCTTCGCTCGCTGGACGAATGCCTGCGACGGAAGAACGCCAACGCTGTACACAGACCATGTTCCAGGACGAGCAGCTACTGACAACACTGTGCAGCAGCAGTGTACGCCCGCGCCTACTTCGAAGCCCTCAAGGTATCAAGAGACTTCACACGCTGCCGTTTTTAAGAGATGTCCTCAACGCCTGTTCGGTGGTGCACTCCCGGGCTACCTAGGGCGTGCTACTGCATTTCTCCTTGTACAGGTTATACACGGACGCGCAGACTGTCCCCTTGGATTGCAGTCAAGGGTGTGCTGCGTCGTCCTGCATGCTGCCTGCACTACTGTCCGCTGAAGCGGTTAGATCCGCGTACACTGAGAGACAGAATGCCTACTTCACAGACGTGCACGCGTAGTGACCACAAGCTGTCTGAGTGTCCTGCGTTTCTCATCTGGTCTTTTTTTTCGAGGGCGTGTCCGTACTGCACGAGGACGTGCCCGTGCGTATTGCTGTTAGATCGTGACGCAGAGACACCAGTGGCTCCGCCTGTGCGAGCGCCCTGCGCCGTAGCGCCCCACGCTTTACGTGGCAATGCGTTCCTTTCACTCTTTTCGTTTGCCTTTCCGCGTGCCGCCCAGCGACACAGACATAGACAAACGAGAGGACGCTGCGTAGATCTAGTCGCGAATAAGTAAGAAACATGTGCGGGTGTAGGCTTGTCCCTGTGTGTAACTAAAAGAACAACTCGAGGAGGGGACAACGGAGTACGCAGCAAGGCGGAAGAAGCTACGGGAGAGGTACGGAAGATCTGACGAAGAAAGCAGAGGACTGAAGCGTCCCCCGTCGTACCCCAAAGAAACACACCGTCCACATCGCTGCTGTCTCGGTGTGCGGAGAACGCAGCCCTCTGACTCTGCAGCTACACACGGCGTCCACACTATCAGCCCGACCCACGCGCAAGTTCTTCTCTCTCATCAGCGTCTCTTGACGAAGACACACAAGTATGTACCCTATGTGTATGTGTAAATATACAGAGTGGTCAGGTCTTGTACTGTTCCTTGTATGTAGACGTACACAGATATATATATATATATATTCACACAGATATTCATATATTTGTGTGTACATATATATACACTCGCCCTCCAATTACGCACCACGTGTGTACGGTACCCCGAGCCTATACACATGAAGTCCACCCATTTATCTGTGCAGTACTCAGGTGCACACTGCTGAGCACACGGCCCCCATTTAAAGCTCGAATGCATACTAATACGTGGAAATCTATACAGCGCTCCTGTGTATATATATACATACATATACATGTATATTTCAACTCTCTATGTACCACATAGACATACGCATTCAAATACGCACATGTGCGCATCGGCGCGCGCAATTGAGGATGCCTTTACGGCAGCAGACGTGTACTGCTAACTTACCTTGATTCAAGTGTTCTGACGTACATATGAGGAATACCCATTCACAAAATCTACGTATACATCAATGCAGACCCATGCACACAGCTCTATGTTTCCATCCGTCTATATACGTGGCTCCATTGATACATGAGGAAACACACATGCAGTCACGCTTTCCTGCAAATACAAGTAACACCACGTATACCAGTCCGTATCTCGCCGTCGCCGCCTCTACGTCAGTACGGCAGTACTCCTACTTAGAAGAGAACGTGGTGGGCGTACGCGAGCATTTCCCAGGAGACTCGTAGCTGTGGAAAGCGGCGCTTGACGTTGTCAGCAGTGATCTGCATTATTAGCTGTCTGCACCCAGAAGCAGCAGCGGCAGCAGCAAGGAAAGAGAAACACCAGCGGCAATGAAAGAACAACACCTACCGCACCGGCAGCACGAGTCGCAGCGGAAAGGAACATCACCACCGGAGAATCACAGCAGCAGCAGCAGCGTGAATGGGCGAACGCTACAGCAGCAGCAGCACAAAGCAAGCAGCAGCAGTAGCCACAGCGCACGCGTAGCAGCAGCAGCAGTAACGCGTGGGACGGCGCCGCAGCATCAACTACAATGCCACAGCAGCAGCAACGGGAGCGAAGGAAGTGCAGCAGGAGCGCAAAGTAGTCGCAGCCGAGGCAGCGCACCATCAGCAACGCAACATGAGTGTCTCTATCTGCTCATTGAACACAGGGAAAGACACACATGAGAGACAGAAGCAGAGGGGGGCGGAATCAACAGGAAAATGAAAAGAGAGACGGGACGAGCCTCCTTTTGCGGCTTAAAAAAAACGTCGTTGACACAGGGCAGTGTCCCGCCACCAATCTCCGCAGCAGCTCTGCTACAAATGCAGAATCTCTTCAGTATCAGACGTCAACGGGTATCAGCAAATGTTCCGTCTTCCTCCCTTCCTAATTTCATCCGCCTTTCCTTCTCCATATTTTCAAAACGAGTGAGCTGCCACGCAAGTCTCAGCTGCTACTATTCCTCCTCCTCCTCATCAGCAGGGTAGTGCTGGTCGGGCCGCCCAGGCTTGTTCTCTCCCTTCTCTCTCTTCCGCACAAAGACATATTTCGTTCGCCCTGTCGCTGTCTCTGTCCGTCTCGCATTCTCCAACTCACTGTCTATTTCCCTGCCTCGTGATCAACAGGTCGCTTTCTCTCAAATGGAACGGCGCTTACAACTACGTAAGATATAAATAACAAAAGCACGCACATTCGACAGTCGCATGCATACCCAGTACGGGTCTACACGTGACGACGCCTACACCTTGTGCAGCAATAAAAATACGTAGCGCACGCACACTCCACAGTCGCACGCATGTCCGAGATGGGTCTCGTTCTGCCTATCTGTCGCCACCGGCTCGAATTTGGCATATTCATATATGGGAATCTAGACGAGCTTGTGCGTACAAGAAGTCAGCACACAGAGAGAGATGCATTTGCAACTTGAACAAGAAGAGCCGACGCCTCACAGTCGACTTCCACTACTAAATTTCAGCGAACTCCTGTGGAACGGGGCCCGGCTTCGGCATTGGCAAGCCCCACACTTTCGAGTGCCCCTGTTATTTCTGTCCTCCCCTTCTGCTGCGAAAAGCCATACTGAATTCCTTGACGTTAAGGGCGTTTTACCGCGACCTAGCAGCAGAAAAGGCTGTGGCTCTGCCTTCCCGAGGCTCACTATCTCTCTCACTTCTCCTTCAATCCTGGCCTCCCTTGCGCTGAGCAACCCCAGAAGACTCTCTCTTCGCACCGCGAAAAAGCTGTGCGCTGCTGCTGCTGGCCAAAGTGGACTTTCCACATGAGGCACTGCTGCTGCCCGAGAAGCGAGCTACTGGACTCGAACAGCAACCTTGTTAACCGGAGAAGAACGAAGGGCCGTGCTGCAACAGCACGCGCTAGAGAGTGAACACGTCGAACATCTGTCGCGCTGTGCTTTTGAGGCAGACAGATCCTTTCGCGTGGCTGCACCTCCTCGGCTATCGGGAGGCCGGTTTACAGAGAAGACGTAAAGAAAAACAATGCGTGCACGTCAGCTGCTCCACCGGAAAGTATCAGTCGTCCGATGTCAAAACGGCTGCGACGGGTCCGCAGCTGCGACACACGAACATGGTGCAGGCCGTACGAATTTTCACTCCCCCCCCCGACGCCACCACACACGCGGTACTCTAAACGCGGTATTCCTCTGTCTGCACTGGCTCGGCAAAAATACAGCCACTTCTTCCACATACATATATCCCTGCGAAGCCTCTGCACGCACATAGATATAATAGGTGGACATACGTAGAGTAGGCGTCGGAGGTGTAGAACGGGTAAACTACCGAGAAGACAGGAAAGTCGCTCGCGCTCAAAAGGAGAAACACGGAGTGCTCTACTGAAAGTCCTTAATTTCCCCCCGTCGCCCCCGTGTGACCTGTTTGCGCCACGCGAAGCCGCGGGTGCTGCCTCTGCTGCAACCTTGGAGTCACGCTTCTCTTTACAAAGTCGTTTGCTGCAGGCTGTTCGTCCTTCGAAGCGGCCAGCCTTCCCAGAGAGTCGGCCTTTCACCTTCTTCACCCGGAGCTGCTGCCTCGGCAGTCACGAACACTTTCTTCCTCCCTCTCTCTCTTCCTTGCGGGAGACGCGCACGCCGCAGCAAAACCCCTCGTCGGCTTCACCAGCAGCAGAAACATCCGGGGAAGTCTTCACTGAAGCACGACCGATGTCACTGTTGTCAGCTGGGGAACCAAGAGTTCTTCCGCCTTTGGCCCGTCTCGCGGCAACAGGACTCCTGTAACTCTATACGCTTCATACCTACGTCAACAGACAGTTGCGTCTACATATATGTGTATAGCACTTATGTATGTATGTGTACATATACCCATATACACACACGTATGTAGAGGAGTCTCCCTCCCACTCTATCTTTCTACGAATACATCTACACGTGTAGACAGACGGACACGTATCTATCTATCTATCTCTCTGCATGTATCTTCACTCGTCTGGTATATACGTGTACACACATTCCACAACAGAAGTGTGTGGACTGACTTCAGGGGGCTGCCGAGCAGCTCGAACGCAGAGAGCCCCCGCTCAGCGAGTGCACCTTGGATTTCTAAGAAGTGCTCTCTGTCTTCTGCGTTCTTCTTATTTTCCTTTTTCTCCTCCGTGTCTAACGACATGTGGACACGTCTTCTTTTCCCCCTTCCTACTGACGAGCCTTTTCTGTACATTTCTATTCTTCGTCTTCATCTACGTTTCGTCCTTCACCTTCCTTACCATCTCGTCCTTCCTGTCGGTCTCGTTTTTCGCTGCATGCAGATCTACTCTGTTCACCTCCCTCTCATCTCCCCGTGTTCCTCGACTTCATCTTCTATTCGAGGAATACTTGTTTGTGTTTGTCGCATGCGGCAAGCATTACCTGGCCACTGCTGTCTTCGCCCTTCCCGGATGGTAGCTCACGTGGATTCGACGCAAATGTTGCAGGAAATTCAGACGCGGGAAAATTGAGCTCCGCATCTTCTTGTCTTCGCCTGCTTCTTCTTCTGCTGCGGCTTCTGCTGTTTTTCTCCCGCTGCTGCTGCTGCTGCTCGTGCGTCCGCTGCTTTCCCCTGTTGCGCGGGCTGCTGCTGCTTCTTCTTCTCCCCCTGCTGCCGTTGCCTGTTTCACTTGCTGCTGCGTCTTCTTCCTCTGCGGCTGTTTCTTCGTCCCTGCTGCTGCTGCTCCTGCGTGACTCTGCTGCTGTAGCTACTTCTGCTGGTCCCCTGGTTCCCCTGCCGCTCGTAAAAATGCTGCTGTCTCTGCTGCTGCCCCTCCTGATTTTTCGGCCGCTTCCGACGCTGCTGCTGCTGCCGCTGCTTTTCCAGGCTCTCCCCGTGTTGCTGCTGCTGCTTCTGCTGCGGTCCCCGCTGCTTCTGCTGCTCTTCCTCTTCCGCTGCTGCTGCTTGTGCCGCTGCTGGCATGAAACAGCCTCGCTCACGTCAAAGGCTTGCGGCGCTCTTCTCACTGCGACGGCTTCCCCCTGACCGCTGCTGCTCTTCTCGCTGTTGCTCCGTTTCTCGCTGCCGCTGCACTCCGCTGCCGCTGACCACTTCTAAAAAGGCTGCTGCTTCTCTGCTTCTATACCTGCCGCTTTGCTAGACTGTACCTTCTCCAGGATGGCAGCTCTCCTACTTCCTGCCGGTGCTGCTTGCGTTGCTGTTGCTGCTGCTGCCCTTCTGCTGCTGCTCTCCTCTTGCTGCTCCGTCTTTGACGCTGTTGATTTTCCTTTCAACCTTCCTGCTAGTGCTGCGTTTTCTGCGGCCATTTCCATTGAAGCAATTGCTGCAGCAGATCTTCCGCCCCGCTATCTCAACTGCCGCTTGCGTACCATCTGCTGCTGCCTTCCCCCCACATCTTGTTACAGAAGCGTCTGCGCCGCACAGGGGAGGACCGTGAACGTGGCGGCACCCGCAGAAGAAAGGAACCGCCGCTGGTCTTTCCTCAGTAACGCCAGCGCGAGCCACCTGCAGGACGCAGCAGCGGCGGCAAACTACAGCACCGGCAGCCAACCGCAAGAGTCGCCGTGCGGCCAAATGCAGCAGCAAGAAGCAGCCCCGGCACGGTAACCGGGGTTCTTCGGAGTCCAGAAGAACGTCTGACGCTGCTTCTTGCGTCGTCTGCAAACGAAAGCAGAGCCAGTTTCTCTCCCCGGATCTCTCTGTTTTCTTTAAGCGCATCACCGATACAGTCGTTAGAAGGCCTTCCAGGCACCAGACGCGAGCGCTCCACGACCTGCGTCAGCGTGTTACCTACCTTCTGTCTTCCCCGCGCCGATGCCACGTGTGTGTGTGTGTGTATACAGAAGTGTGTCTATATGTGACCATTAGTGCGTGTAGTCGTTTTTCAAGTCGAACACCTCGCCCTCCTCATGAAGAGCTGCGGGAGCAACCCCGCTGGGCGAACCTTTCCCGCAGAGAAAATGAAGCCTCGCTGCATGCAGGGAGACAGAGAGAGAGAGGGGGCAGGCAGACACCTGGTGCCGTGCGTGCTGCGTGAAAGATGCGCGAGCCCCCCAGCTATTCCAACAGGGAGAGTCGGCTCTCTCCAGGAGAGGCCACCCACCCACTCACGGTAGTGTCGCGTATTCTACGGACAATGTACTCTTCTGCGGGCAAAGGAGTCGCTCGTGGTGTCGGCTTTATAGGATGAAGAAGACTGACCAGTATACGGCCACCGACGGATGGACGGACACAGATACTGCTAGCCACTTCGTGCCGAAGGGGCGTTTGGACAGGAGAGGACAGCAGTAAACACACGCCCACGCGTGCGTCATCACAGACACGAAGATATCTGCTAGGAGGTCGCCGGTAGGCATCCACAAAAACACAGAGAAAATCGGATAAGTGGGTGCGTGTATGCGTGTATGTGTGTGGACGGGAGAGCGCGTAGGGGCGTGCTGCTGCCGCTTCTGTTGGAGACAAACGAGGGCACAACGGTGGGCGACCAGGAAGGATGCATGTGTCCGACGGCGAAAACTATATCTACACGGTACGCAGGAGTCGTGCATCTGCAGGTGAGTATCCCCGCGCCCACAAATACAAACACACAACCACACACACACACACACAGACGCCTACCGACGCTTGTGTTCGGTGGATGTTATTGCCTGGGTGGGTGGACCCACACGCGGCACGGCGTCTGAGGAGTCTCTGCCATGGAAAGCAGCAACATGCGGCCGGTGTCTCGTTGGCTTTCCTGCAATGATAACCTCCTGCTTCACTCAGGACGGCAGTGACAGTCGAGAAAAGCCTCTCCTACATCGATGAAAGAAGCCGACGTAAAGGCGGCCCCGCGCCGCAGCTTCGTGTGTTCGCGGTGTGTAGGCGGCGCCACAACAGCAGTGAATCGAAGATCTGTGCAGAGACGCTCGTTGGTGCCCTGTTCAGGGAGTGCCACGGAAGGAGAGAGAGAGAGAGAGAAACTCAGCTCTGTCCACGGAGAAACGTCCATTGAGAGGCCGAGCGCCGGTGAGGGCGGAAAAGCCGCGTAGATGCGTGTCACGAATATTATCTCTCCCGTGGGGTACACAGGTATACGCGCCGCATGTCTGCAGTGAGGCGCGTGGCGCGTCGCTTTTTATCTGCATTAAGTAGTTCTAGTGATCCCATCAGGTACGCCTCCGTATCGTAAATACACAGGACCGAGTGGCACCCTCTCACTGCAGAAATGCAGGTCAGAAAGGAGCTCTGCGTGGGCACACGCTGACGAGGAGGACGAGAAGAAGCTTTCTGCGTCTTCTCTTTGTGGAGAATCGCACTCTCCAACCGCACCGCACGCAGGAGGAAGACGCTGCTGCGCAGCAGCGGGCAGCTCCTGCAGCCAGACTCTCTTCCTCCCTTAACGCGCCGTGCTGCTCTTGCTGCTGCCGCGGCCGTTGCTGCGCCTCGCGACCTCCGCTCCCGCCGCTCCCGGGCGTGCTGCGGGGAGCTGAAAACTGGCCAGAAAGCGCTACTGCAGGTGCCGCTCGCACTGCTGCCGCCGGTGCTGCTGCTGCGGAAGTGTTCTCGTGCAGTCGCACCATGAGAGGAAGCGAAAGAGGAACAAGCAGCAGCAGGGACCTCACCGCGGAGCAACGGCGCAGCGGCGTCTGCAGAAGCGCCGTTGATGATGACAGCGCGGACCGGGCCCAGTGGAGTCCTCCGTTCTCCTGTAGGAGGTAGAAGAAGAAGAACGGCAGCAGCAGCAGCCCCAGCAACAACAGCACCTGTCAACAGCCGTAACAGCAACAGCAGCTATCAGCAGCCGCAGCAGCAACAGCAGCTATCAGCAGCCGCAGCAGCAACAGCAGCTATCAGCAGCCGCCGCAGCAACAGCAGCTGTCAGCAGCCCCAGCAGCAACAGCAGCTCCCAGCAGCCGCAGCTGAAGTCACAGCAGCAGCAGTGAAACAGGGAAGACACCCGCAGCTCAGCACCCGCAGCGGCAACACCCACTCCAACATTACACATAACAACAGCCGAACAAAGAAGAGCAGGCAACATCGCATCCCGCACGCTGGCGGGCGCGACTACGGCAGTACGTGCTGCGGCATCAATGTTTCAGAGGTCGAAGGAGCACACCGCAGCGCACTAGCCACCCAGCCAGCCCCAGCAGCTCGCCGTCAGTTGCGGAGCGACAGCAGCAGGCTAGCAGCAGCAGCAGCAGGCTAGCGGCAACGGCAGCAAGCAGCAACCGCGGGAGCAGCCTCGGGGACAGGAGCTGCTGCTGCAAGAGAGCAGCAGGCGCTAACTACTCTACCTTGTATAGGGCCGCGACTACCCGCAGTTGTGCGAACGACAACAACGACAACTGTTCCTAGATTTCTCGTGTGGACTGCGTTCATTCTTCCACGCTGTTAGAGAAACCGGCTCTTGTTCTCGTAGAAGCGGGGTCCTCTCCGTCGCATGGCGCATCTGTGTGCCGTCCCTTTGTTACCGCATGGCCCGTGCAGTTCCCGGGGGACAACCGAGGCACAGAGGGCCCCTAGCTGCTGTCACGGTTGTTCCTTGGGGCATACCTCTCCGGCTCTGAACTGCTTTTTCTCGTGTTCTGCGGTCTCTGGGTCTTCAGCTGTTCTACCGTTGTTGCATGCACCCATTTGACCCCAGCGTTTCGTGTGTCCGCCCACTACCACGCCGGTGGCCATGCCTAGTCCTCTTCCGCACCCGGCATACCCGAACCGCAAATCTGCAGCAACACCCGTCTTCTCTGCAGGAACAAACTCACGTGAAGGTGACACGTGTCGCGTGTATGCAGCTGGCAGAGTCGTGCGCGTCAGTGTGGACGTGCATGTTCGCGGAACTTCAGCGGATTTGCGCGGTGGTTTTCACCCACAACGCGGGTAATACTCCCGCGCGCGTGCCCGAGTCGGTTTTGAGCAGCCTTGTACAAGTAGAAGCGGGAATAGCGAATCCATATCTTTTTGTGCGGGTACTGTGGCACGTACAAATCTGCACGCGTCGAAGACGGACCGCCAACAACCGTGGGAGTATATCCTGCAGAACATCCCGTGAGGACGTCCTGTGTGTGCAGAATTAAAGAGATCTACATGTATATCACAGCAAAACATATACGCACACACGCAGAGACCTACACATGTGTGTGTAATTGTGTGTGCGTGTGTCTGCGAACCCAGATGCTGTCCTTCCCTTCCGTGTAATCCCAGGACGACCGTTTTCCTTCTTCGCATATCAAGAGAGACGTGCCTAGACGCGGTCCGTCTCTTCCGCGTTGCTGCCGCAGGTGCACAGCTCGTTTCAGGGCAGCGACACGGACTTCTTCTTCTGCTCCTGTCACTTTTGAAAGAGAGCAGTCGGTGGTCCCAACCACGTGGGCAATCTTTCGTGTTTCTTCCTTCCTCGAAAGTTCTTTTCGACCTTCCCCCCCATTAGGCGAGTGCACGCGCCTGCACACCCACACCCACACACATACATAAATCCGTATATCCATACGTCCATCCGTAACAGACAAGTATGTGTGCACAGAACCGCATCTTCGTACAACGTATGTGTACACGTGAGTCTGTGCAGAAGATTTCTGTAAGGGAAGGGGAAGTGCTTTCTCGCGGTGTCCTGTGCGTTTGTTCTCGCAAGACCGACTTTGTGTACTTTCTCCTCGCTACCTGCAGAGAGGACAGTCTCGTTCGAGGGTCTGCTGCTCTCCTCCGGCCGTCCTACCCACGTGTCCAGGTGTCCACCGCATGTATATCTGCGTGTGCGTATGCACGTGAATGTGTGTGCACGCAGGTGTATGTATACGTCTATATATACGTAGACGCATCTGCAGGTTTACTCACGTGGGTGAAGGGGGCTGCGGGACGCCGTCTACCTTGTGCAGATAGCAAGTGTGCGTGGGCACACATCCCCACGTTGGCACGTGGCCGCTTTCCACGGGTGAACAAAACACCCGGGCTTCTTCAACAAACGTGTAGAGCTCCGTTCTCTCTGCGCTGCAGTCACTGCGACCGCCCACCACAACGCTCCACGTTGTACGCGACAGCCTCAAGCCGCGCGTACCGGAAGGTCAGTCCAAGCAGGGAACTGTTCGTAGATTCGAGAATGTAACCTGTGCATGTATATTTGCATATGTGTGTGTATGGAGGCACATATATGTGTTGGTGGCTCTACTCCCAGAATCCCACCCACCTGCCGTCCAGGTGCAGCGTGGCTGACGTGCTACCGGCAGCCGGTGCTTCGCGGCCAGGAGGGACGTTGACAGGCCGATACTCCTGCACATACACACACATGGTGCATACACACGTGACTGCGCGTCTGTCTGTGTATATGTGTGTGTGTGTCTATATGCAGGTACGCGTGTGTAGGTGGACGCGTATGCATGTATATATGTAGATACTGTCGCACTCGTGTATATGTGTCTGTGCGCGGGTCGAGGAATATAGAGACGTGTACGGGTATCCTATAGACGTGGATCTTTGACGTGCACACCCACGTCTGGGGTGACACACGTACATGCACGCAGCCGAGGGGTGCTGCACATATATACACGTATATGTATGCATATGCAAGAACGAATACGCAGGTGAATGCGTTCGCTGACGCGGGTCAACGTCTTCCTCTCCTGCCCCTGCTGTCTCGATATATTTTCCTCACCTGCTTTTTCTCCCCATACGTATTGAGCTGCGCATGTGGATTTGTACGTAGACGTTGTGCCGCCGCAGATGCGGGCTGCGGTGACACCAAACTGTTGTGTATGTACGTGTGTGTGTACGTACGCCAGTGTGTACGAAGGCGTACATACACGTACACGTGACACATATATACTCTACACATATACACGCATATATGCCCTATATGTATATACCCACACTTTCATAGAGATGTCTGGCAGGCCCGTGTGCGTGCGTCTCCTCGTCAGCCTGTGCGTGTCACGGATGTGTTGTCGAAGTTGCGCGAGAAGGGCCCAGGAGATCGGGCGTCTTCTTCGTGGCTCATCTGCACTGGCGCTTCTGAAGTAGAGCAGTATACATATGTTCGAGTACGTTTCTGTACATACATACTACGTCCATACAAGTATATGTATACGTCTTCCCACAAGCGTATACGTATATCTGTATGTAGAATCTATCGCTGTAAAACGTGGTGTGCAGAGTCTGCAAAGAAGACGACGACTGTGCAGGCGCGCGGGGTTGGGGGGCAGTGACACTTTTTCTTTGTGCGTCGGGAGCGGTGTCTTTCGCTGGTGTATGTCGTCGTTGGGGAGAGCGCGTGCACCAGTCGTGGCGTCTTGCGTCTTGTGACGGGGTTTTTCAGAGTCCGCGCACCGCGCTTCGACACTTCTTGAAGTCCTCTGCTGCAGCTTCTTTGCACGTACGTGCTGCTGCTGCAGCACTAGCAAGTCCGGCAGGAGGAGTGAGAGCGCCAGCAGGACGAACGGCACCAACAGCAGCAGTGACGACCGGAAGAGCAGCGGCGGCGCACATGCGGTAGGCACAGTCGCAGCAGGACAGGAGCTACTGCGCGGCAGCGACGCAAGAAGTAAGTGCGGCACACACCGCGTGGGCAGCTCAGCAGGGTCGTTTATCCCAGGCTGCTGTCTGGAGCTTCGGCAGCAGCGACAGCCAGGCAGAAGCAGGAGCAGCAGCAGCGTCGCCGGGCAGCCTCCTATGCGGGAGTCGGTCTTTCCTCCTGCCGCAGCAGCGTCTTGAGACAGGCAGCAGCAGCCTTGCCTGGAGGCAGCAGCGCCAGCGGCGGTTTTGAGTGCAGAGGGGAGCGGTCGTTTTGCTGCTCGGCACCGTGTGTGGGGCTGTTCATGTGCTGGGCTAGCGCCGCTTGTCTGCTGCAGCAGAACGTTGCCGCGTGCCGCTGCGGGTCACACTCTGTGGCCGCGTACCTGGTGCAGCAGTTGCTGCGTTTGCTGTTTTGCTGCTGTCGATCTGCAGGTGGTGGCTGGACGTGCTGCCTCGATTGTATTTCACTTTCCTCAAGCGCGTACGGAAAGCGCTGCTGCTGCGGCACCATCCCCGCCTGAGCTGCCGCACAAGGCTGCCGACATTTTTGTCGAAGAATATTCACATAGGGACGTTCGTCCACCGTATGAGGTAAACGGAGAGGTCGCCTAGGTTGAAGCAGGATGCTACAGCACCATCCCGTCCGAAGCAGCAACGCCGCTCTCCGTACGGATAGAATTTTACTTCTTGCGGCTATATACCGCAGCAGCAGCGGAAGACTACAGCTTGAGCTGCAGAATCCTCCGCCCGGGTCCACCCTGCGGCAACCGCAGCGCGCAGCAGCGCGGTCTCTCTGCCGCAGCAGGTACAGCAGCAGGAGCAGCAGGCTCTTCCTCAGCTCAGGGAGGAGGGGTCTTCGGGGGCGACTTCTCAGCAGCGGCAGCAGCAGTCTTTCTCCCAGAGGATCCGGGGCGCTGCTGCTGCGTGCGCTGCAGCGGAGGAGTGACTCGTCGTCTTGTGCGCGTCACATGCAGGTACACCTGCAACAGCAGTCAACTCTGCACCGGTGGTCGCCGTTCACGTCTGTTGGTAGCTGGCGAGTCACCTGTTGCAAAGGCTCGAAGGCTGTCCGTCTCTACCTATGTACATACGTATATACATATATATAGAGGTAGCGGACGCATGCGTTTGAATCTGCTGTGTTCACGGCGGTAGTACTGCAGCAGCAGAAGCGTACGGCTGCAGCTGCCGCTGCTGAATTTTTTTCGGTGGTGGCTGCGCGGCAGTCTGGTTAGGGTCTGCAGGAGGCAGTGGCCGACATGTCGTTCCGGGCTCTGCTCGCCGCTGCAGCAGCAGTTCTCCAGCCCCGCGACGCCTGTCCTGCTTCCGAACTGCTGTGTACGCCTATCCCGTCGCCACTGGCTTCCACGGCAGACGCGTCGATTTCTGTGTAGTATCTCTGTGTGCCGGTGTTCCTGCGTTTGCCTTCTCGTGCGCGTACGTAAATTTTACGTGTCCCAGGTGCGAGCATATACCCACGTATATGTGCCTGTGTCTTCGCACCTACGTATACGTACACGCAGGAATGTGCTTCTTGATACGCGGTAGGACGAAGTGTATCTTTGTGGACGTGCACACACCGGTCTACTTGTGTGTCGTCCTACGTTTCCGTGTCTGTATATATGTGTTGACGTACGCGTCTGTATGTGAAGGCTGGGGGAAGGCGCAGTAAACGTGTGCGTGACTCGTGCTGCGCCGGAGGAGTTTCCTGCGTCGGTGCTGTAGTCTTCCTGCTGCTGCAGCAACAGCGGACTGCAAGAGACACCTTCCAGGTGGCGGCTGTCTCTGCGTACTGACAGGTAGTGACTCTCCTGCGTGCTGCTACGTACAGCTTGTCTCTGCATGTCGGCAGACAGAGGTTCTCTCTCTGTGTGTGAGTAGAGAATTACACAGCTGCATGCGTAGGAAGAAAAGGCTCATGCGTGCGTGTGCCCTGCCTGCATTATTTCTCCACGGTGTCTAAAGTGCCGTGGCAGTCTCCCTCGCGTCGCGCACGCCGCTGTTCCTGTCGCTGCTGTTGCGGTGGGGGCGCCTGCGCAGGGAGAGAGAGGGCAGTCGTCTGCTGCTTGTGGGGCAGCCGCTCTGCAGCTGCCGCTGGTGCTGTGTGGCGCTGCTGCTGTGCGGCGCTGCTCGTGCTGCGGAAGCGTTGTTCTGTTTTGACAGTTCTTCGAGCTGCAGCAGCTGTCTGGAGCGCTGCTGCGGTCCGCAGTGCAGGGGGCAGCGGCTCGTTGCGCGGACCCGCGTCTCCCCATGCTGGCTTCCGCTGCTGCCGCGCTGCTCTAGACTGCTGCTGCCGTGGTGCGTTACGTGGACTGCTGCTGCGGCTGTCTCCCTGCTGCAACGCCGTTGCACGTTCGTCGCTGCTCCTGCTGCTGTTGCTGCAGGGCGAAGCCTCCTAGGGCTGCAGCCTCGTGGATTTGCTTCCGCCCCTGCTGCCGCTCTTCAGAGTCTGTAAACGCATGTACATCAAACAGAGACAAATACCAGAAGGCGGTACTGTCTGCGGAGCAAACCAACGCTTGCATAGGCGCAGCTGCAGAAAAGCGGTGCTTCTGTACTGGTGCTGCGCAGCCGGCAGGACGCGCGCCGGCGTCGACGCGTCTGAATAAACGCGTCGCTTCATTTCGAGCGGGCCTACCTGAGTCCCCCACGCGCACACGCGTACTCTCGAGTACAGTATAGATATGGCTTTTCTACGCGTATACGTAGTCTAGTAATATATAAGTGGGCCTAAGCGTCGTCGATTCTACGCGACACCTGGCTGCTGCGGCGCTGCAGCAGGAACTAGCAGCAGGGACAGAAGCCGCAGCAGCGTTTAGCGAGCGGCGCTCGCGGGGGGAGAAGACAGCGACAGCGGCAGCAGCAGCCAGAAGCAGCAACAGCAACGTAGGCGCAGCAGCTGCGGGACGCCAGCAGGGGTTGCGGAAGCGCGCAGCAGCCTTCGCGTCGGGCGGCGAGCAGCACGAAGGCTTGAAGTCTGTAGAGGCAACACCGAGAGGCGACCAGCAGTTGCGGAAGGTGCCGAAGAGCCGCACTGTGTGTAATCCGTATACAGCAGCAGCAGTCGCAGTAGAAGGGCAGGGGGGTTCGAAGCAGTTCTGTCAAGCAGGCAGCAGCAATCAGCAGGAGCAAAGCAGAGGTAGCAGAACAGCAGACGTCCAGCCGAGCGTGAGGAGGACGAGGAGGGACAGCAGCTGCAGACGTACCAGCAGCATTAATAACAGCTGGAGAAGTTGCTGCAGCCGCTACAGCAGGCAGAAGGTGCGTGAGACCTGTCCGCTACTTCGCGATGGTTGCTCTTAGAGGCGGCAGTAGCAACAAGAAGGTCTATCCACTGCTGCTGCAGAAGCGAACGCAGTGCTGTCTCCAGTCGGCAGGCACTCCATTACGAGCGTCTCTTCCTCGTGTGCAGCAGGTGTGGCAGCAGCGCTGCTGCAGCAGCATGTGGAGCCAGCTCGCCGGAAGCGGCGCAGGTCGCAGCAGCAGCGGGGGGAGGAGCACGAGGGGTCTCCACTGCAGCAGCAAATCGAGCACTAATCCCAGCAGCAGTTGGATCTACAGCAGCGGCAGTGGTAGGATCGACTGTTGGCCTCTTGGCGTGAGTGGATGCAGTGAAGCTGCATTCCACGTCGCCGAAGAGCAGCAACAGCAGCAGCAACGGGAACTGCTTGCAGATAGATTTGGAAGCTTCGTCGGGTCTTCCACTTTGCAACAGCAGCAGCAGAGCAGGTGTCTACGTTTGTTTTCTCTGCTACCGAGGAGCTATGAGCACCGTACATTGCTTTTTCAGGTGCGACACTTCAGTACTGTTGTGTCTGCGGCACACAACGCTTCGTGCGCTGCTGCGTCCCTTGCTTCCCGTCCCGTCAGTGCTGCGGTGCCCAACCCGCTCTGTCTTGCTGCCGGTGCTGGTGCTGCATGGGTTACGCGCTGTTCTGCCGCTGGAGCAGCAGCAGCAGCAGCCCGTACTGCTCCCTGTCGTGTCGCGAGTGGGTCTGCTCCAGCGCTGTCTACCACGGCGCTCTGGCTGCCGCTCCCACACATGCCGCGACAGCCTGTCTTCTTCCGTGCTGCTGTAGTGGCGCTGCCGCCAGCAGCCAGTGCCGCGTCGACTGCAGTCGCAGCAGCGGTAGCAGCAAACGCCACACGTGCAATAGCAGCCGCAAAGACTTCCGCAGCTGCGCGTGGGGGGTGGGGTGGTGGGCGGAGCGTTAATGAGAGTTGCGGTGCAGCAAGTGGAATGCGGGCACGAGCAGGACGACAGGCTGGCGCTGCTCTTCCTCGGGATTTGCAGCAGCCGCACCTTCGGTTGAAGACACTCGGCAGGCTGCTGCTAGACTCTCGAGATTTTTCAAAGTGCTGCTTCGGCACGCGTGCTGCGAGCGTGTGCGGAATGCTCGCGGTGACCCGCAGAAACAACAACCTTGGCAGCAGACCCGTGGCCACTGCGACGAGCAAAAGCCGCAGCAGCAGCGACAGCAGCGGCAGCACGTTCGAGGCCAATAGGGTTCTTCGGGGCAGCACGGGGTGTGACCATCCCGGCAGCAGCAGCAGCAGGGACAACCGCGTGAGTAGCCGCAGCAGCAGTAACACCGCGACGGGTCTCGGGAAGAAGGCGGAGGAACGGAAGGGGGGCGAAGGCAGCGAGGACAAGGCAGACGTTGCTGCGGAGAGGACGAAGGCAGATCCCTGGCGAGAAGTTGAGCCGTCGGCTACTGCCGGAGCCGACGCCGACGCCGGTGCCGCTTCCGCAGGAAAGCGGAACTTTCACGACGCCTCTGCTGCAGCAGAAGCAACGACGATGACTGCGCTGTACAGCGAGATGCAGCTGCTGAAGGAGACGGTGGGCCGGCAGACGCGGCGCATGCGGCTGTTGGTGGTGCTTGGCGGTAGGCACATTAACCGCATGCAGCTGACGGACTGTTGAGGCAGTGCTGCCGACTAAGGGAGGAAGAGAAGGCGACACGACGCAGACACATGAAAGAAACCGGGGAGTAGAGATCCGCAGGGGTTACTGATGCGACGAGGTAGAGAGAGACCAGAAGGGCAGAAGAGGAAGATGAAGAGCCGTCCTCTCCGCAGCCTGCATGTTTTTGTGTCAGTCAAGGAGGGACGTACAGCGCGACGTCGGGCAGGAGATGCAGAGAGCTGAAGGAGGCGGACGATTGTGTGCGTTGTAATCTGCATGCGAGGCTTTGGGCTAACGAGGCCGCCTCGGGGGCGGCTGCTCCTGCTGACAATAGAGACAGACAGGGAAAGAGACGTAGCTGCTGCCCTGTTTGCTGATGCGCTGCCCTGCTTTGGCTGCGGTAGTGCGTGCTGCTCTGCTGGTTTTTGGCGCTGCTGCAACGAGGGCCGCGGAGGCGCAGGTGCTGTTCCTTGCCGAGTCTTCTGCAGCGGCCGGGCCGCCGAATTGGCACAGGCGACTCTGCAGCCGCTCCTGGGCCCGGGGGCTGCATGGTGTCTTGCTCTGCGCTTTTGTTACTGCTTTGCTGCTGCTGTGATGCTGGTGCCGCTGTGGCGCTGCTGCGAGTGCCGTGCTGGTGTACTTCGACGTGTGACAGACTGCTGTGCCTGCTGCTGGAGTGCTGCTGCACCTGCCCTGTCGCGTCTGTCGACGATCTCTGCTCCTTCCAGGCTTCCTGCTGGTGCTCCTGGTGCGGACCTTGTTGCTGGGTAGCTCCTGCCGATCTTGCTGCTCCTGCTCCTGCTGCTCGCACTCGTGCCCGTGCTACGGCTCCTGTTTCGACTCCTGCTCCTCGTGCCTGTGCTGCTGGTGCGGCTGCTGCAGCGTGCGGACTGGTGGTGGTAACAGTGAACTGGCGGACAGTGCGGCGGCGTCTGGGGCTGCAAGGCGCTGCAGTGCTTCACGAAGGCATGCGATCGCAGCAGTTGCAGTTCACAGGTAAGGAGAGCTGCGTACACTTTCCGCGTCCCCCCAACTCCTGCACACACAGCAAGCGTAGGCCCCTCAGCGTGGACGTCTGTAATCTTTATTCCTTCGCGTACAACCTCGCACGGATGCTCCTTCATACTTGTCTGTCTCTGTCTAGCGCTGCAGGACCCGTAGACGCGTGGCCACACAAAACCACAAATGCATATATATATATATATATACACGCGGCATTTCCACTTCTCTGTCTACAAGTGCAGGGGCCGTCGAAGCCCGTGGATGTATATGCCCAAATATGTAGGGAGGTGGTCGTCCTTGCAGGCGGACGTGTGTGCGTATCATGTACATGTGTAATATTATCTTGTAACAGGTGTCTTAGGAGAGGGGACTGTATGAAGAGAGGTGTAGGTCTGTCGTACGCTCGTGCGTCGCTTGCCACGCATGCACACCGGCAAGTCGTTGCTGCTGGCGACTTGCCTGTGCGTTCTCTGAGCAGCCACGCGTCTCCACGAGTCTCGCGGTGGCGAAAACCGTCGCGGGAGATCGAGCTGCGCTGCTGCTACGTCTCTGACGACTTTCCTACTGGGGCAGGCCCTTCTCGTGTACGCGGGAGCATCCGTATGGATGTGAAGTACATACATATATATATGTGTATATTCGTGTGTACATCTTCCGTGTTGTATGTGTACATCTGTATCTGCTTCTTATACATGTGAATCTTCAGGTGTTTATACATATATATATATATGGCACAGACATATAGATGTACCTGCGGTAGATTCACACATATGTATACGCGTGTACGTACGATATCTGTGTGTGTGCGTGTGTCTGTTTGTCTGTGTATACGTGCATATTGCTCTGTTGCTGCATGTGGAAAACCATGCCCGCACAGCTAAAAGCGGGTGTGTCTGTGCGTCGGTCCGCATGCGTGTGTGTGTGTGTATACATGCGAGCCGCTGTGCTGTGTGAGCGTAAGCTAGCGAAGGCGACGGGTAAGTAGGCCCCGGGAGGTGTGGAAGCTAATGGACTTGCAGATCTGGAGGCCTGCGTATGTAGAGACGCATGGGTGTTCCAAGCGCTGCCATCTTTCTGTCTGTAGGGAAGCTTCTGTGTGTGTATGTGTGTGTGTAAGGTAGTGCGACGCGTATGTATATGTATACGCATATGTATGAGCTGGGATTGGCATCCATGTGTACGAGTATCTCTAGGCGCATGCGTCTAGATGCATGCGTGCACAGGCATACGGTGCAGCTGACGTATGTTACTGTATGTATATATATATGTATATGTATAGAAGGACGTGTCAGTTCCCTCTGTGTGTGCTACACGTGGGATCTACACGTATGCTTGTATACATCCATGTACACACAGACACTCACTCACACATGCGTACATCTGTGTACATAGATACACATACACATACATATATACATATGCGTACATGCACATGTACACACACACCAAGGACACGCGTGTCTCTCTTACAGACACGGGTGTAGAAGTGTGCGGTGTTGCAGCAGGTACACTTGTCGCTGTGCAAGTGTGCGGGGGTATGTGACATGCTGCTTCCTTCATGACGTGTTCGGACGTGTGCGTCCCTGCTGCATCTTCATCTGCCGCCCCGGATGCGTTGCAAGTGCTGCCGCTGCCGAGCCGATGCGTTCTGGCGTTGGTGCGCTGCTGCTGCTGCTGTTGCGGTTGGTGTTGTTGATGTTGCTGCTGTTGCTGCTGCTCGCGGGTGCCGTCCTCTGTGCACTTACTGCAGCGCGGGAGTTTTCTACGCAGCTGATGGGCGGACTTCTTCAGGACCCTCGCGTACGTAGTGCGTCCCCTGCTACTTCTTCTTCTTCGTTGCGTGTTCGCGGCGGCGTCTACGGTTGCTGCTTCTCTTTTTCCTCTTGTCGGCTGCTGTTTCTGTATTGCGGGTACTGCGGCTTGTGTCGCTGCTTCTGCTTTTGTCGCTGCCGCAGCTCTTGTTGAAGCGCTGGTGCTGCCCTTGACGTCTCTCTCACTGCTGCTGCCACAGCTGCTTCTACTATTGCAACAGCTGCTCATCTCCCCCTCTTTCGCAGCAGCGGCTCGGTTTCTGCAGTACTTTTGGCGCTTCGCCGTCCGGCCCCTGCTGCTGTTGTTGCTCCTTTTGCGCTGGCGCTCGTGCTGCGTGTGTATGCCATCCGCAGCTCCAGAAGTGTCGGTGTGCGACTTGCAGCTGCTTCATCCGCTGGTGCTGTTGCTGCTGAGTCTTCCCGTCTTTGTGTCTCTGCTGGTCTTCGCGCTGTCGCCTCTGTTGCCGCACTTGCTCTCAGTCGTTTGCGCTGCTTCTGTTGTCTTTGTTCCCGGGGGTGGCTCTAAGAGCACGACAGGCATGGTGGGCAGTAGCGCCACGAGCGAGACGCTCCCGAAGAGCATAGCGACAGCCGCTGCTGCAGGAGCAGCCCGAAGAGAACAGTGGCAGCTGCGGAAGCGTCAGGCCGAAAGCGGTTGCAGCAGAAGCCACATGCAGCCGTGGAGAAGAGTGGAGAAGAGCTGCACGCAGATGACAGAACCAGCAGCAGGCGAGCAGCAGAGCACGGGCAGCAGAAGAGGGCAGCGCGAAAAGAAGAAGCACTACTGGCGATAGCGGCAGCAGGGGCATGTCTCTGACACCAGCAGCAGCACGACAGCGATACGAGCGGAAAAGGAGACGAAATGGTAGAACGGGGCAACATCTCTAACGATTAATAACAAGCCCTCTTATTGCTTCACATATATACATATGCACATACACGGATGGCCAGATATTTGCAGTGTGTGCGTGTGTGTGTGTGTGGAGATTACGTGCGGTCCGTTGTGCCGTACGTGGTTGTCTGCTGCTACTGCTGCTGCTGTCGTCCGTGCTACTGCGGCTTGGGTGCTTCTGCTGCTGCCGTTGTAGATGTTGCTGGCGCTGTTGCGGGTGCTGCTGCTGCTGTGGTGGGTGCTGCTGCAGCTGCAGGCAGCGACACAGCGATTCGTCGCGGATTTGCTGGAGGCTAGCGAGCCGCAGGCCACGGCTGTTGGCCTACGTGCGCTGCAGGGGGAGAAGCTGCAATGTGGCGTGCGGGGTGTTCTCACAAAGCTAATCACGTACGTGGCGACCGCCGCCATCTCTCTTTGACATCTGCTGCTCTCGCATCCCCCTCCGGTTTCTGCTGCTGTCGCGTTCCCTTCCCCTTTTTGCTGCTGCCACGTCCCCACCCGGTTTTCGATGTTCGCTCCTCCCTCCGTGATTGCCGCTGTCTCTTCTCCCTCCGGCTTCTGCTGCTGTCGTTGCGCACCGTGCGGCTGCTGCTGTTCGTGCTGGTGGCATCATTTCGCCGCGACCACCGCCAGTGCTGGTGGTTGACTTTCTGCCTCTCTCACGCGATGCCGCGGCGGCTGCTCTCCGGTGTCCCCTGTCTCTCAAGCGTATGCACTTCCCTGCAGAAGTGGTGCGACTCTCGCCTGCAGAAGAACCCCGTCTTCTCCACAAGGTGCCTAGCTGTGTCTCTGTCCGTCTAACCACAGAAGATGCGTTTGCCTAAGCATACGTATTTAATGTGTAGGAAACAACAATTTACTTGTGTGTTTGTGTCTATGTGTGTAAATACATATGTATATTTATATATATGTCTGAGGACAGAACAGGTATACACGTGAATGTGCGTACATGTATATGTATATATATATATATATATGAGGATAGGAGGGGATGCACCGGGAGGCCGACGAAGCTGTCGTGGTGGGATGCGGTGCTCCTCCAGACAGAGGGTCCTACCGCTGTTGTTGTCGCCATGGTAGGACGAGGATTAGACGCGAAGTGCGACAGAAGTTACTGGCAATACGTCCGCAACGTGCAGGCTTTGCATGGGGGCGACTACGTGTCTTCGCTGAGAAGATCATATTCGAGCAGGTGATTTGTTTTTGCTGTGTGTGACCGAGGTTCTCTGCGTGAAGCTGCGCTTCTGCGCTGCAGGAGTCGTCCGCGTGATATGCTGCTGTTGATGTGGTGCCTGTTGCTGCTGGCACCGCATGTGGCGCGTGTTGCTGCTCTTGATGTGGCGCCTGTTGCTGCCTTTGAGGTGGCGCCTGCTCCTGCTGTTGGTGTGGCGCCTGCTGCTGTTGCTGGTTACTCTTGAGAGACTGCTGCATGTTGGTGCATACGGCTGGCTGCTGGTGGGCGGTACCTGGTACCCGTCTCCGCGCTCCTGGGGCTGCTGCGCCGTCGATATGCGGCGCTGCTACTGCGTATAAACAGGCGGTGCGACTGCTGCTTGTGCTGCTGCAGCTGTCTTGTGGAAATCCGCGTGGTGCTGCTGCTGCGGGGCGCTGCTGCTGCTGCGGTTGCAGGCAGCTGTGCAATGACCCAGCGATACACGAGCAACTGGGGAGGCTCCTCCTGAACGTGATTCAGCTGTAAGTCCCTTCTGAGACACGCGCACTGCAACAGCTGATCGCCGTTTCCCGCGGAAAAGACCTGCAGATTCGTAGGTGTATACGTGCATGCATGCGCCCCATACTGATAATAAGAGAGTTCGTGTGTATGTGGGTGCCTACGTCGAGGTCCAGGGCGGATCGGGCGTCGTGATTGCTGCAGGCGAGAAAACGCGTCCGCATCTTTCTGTCCTCTCGTAACCCTTCACCGACTACGTGTACACGTACGAGTTGGTACCTATCCGTTTGTCGCTTGAACCAATCTTCCGGCTTCTGTATAGATGGACATCTACGTGTCTCCGCGGGTACGGCTGCCTTTGCGCATGGGCGTCACCGTCCCCGCCGTGTGTTAGCAGGCGACTCGTCTGTATCTCTGTCTCAGTAACCACGTGAGTGGTTCTGCGGGAACGGTTCCCCGCTTTTGGGCTGGTTTTACCGGCGCACATCTTTAGCTGCGGGCTGTACTTCTCTGACGAATGTTTCTCGTCCGAAGGGGGGTGGGCGACGGGTGATGATCTGCAGGAGACGCGCGTCTTTTTGTCGCAGGGGACGCCGGCGGACATCTCGGTGCCCGCAGCACTTCTCTGAGGACGTTGACGTGCTGCCTCACCACGTACATGGGGTATATATATATATATGCGTATATACACGAAGAAAGATATCCGCACGTATATCTCTATATAGATATATACGTGTATAGATAGAGAGGTACGTAAAGAGAGACGGTAGTATATATGCGGATATTATATGAACGTATATGCGAGAAAGTATGGATACACATATGTATGTACATACCCACAAAGAGACAGAGACAGAACATCGACCTGCTGCGCCATGTGTGGTAGAGACGTATATATATATATATATATATGTATGCATATATATGTGGAAAACTACTAATGCTTACGCTGTACAGAGAGAGGTATACGTATATATATATATATATGTACATGCGTAGATTGATAGATACGTAGAGAGTGACCATGTGCATATGCGTATGTAATATGTATACGTATTTATAGTAGAGTATCGATAAGCATTTGCGTGTGAATTAGTGTACAGAGAGAGAGACATCAAGCCTGTGTGCTTCTTCACACGCATCCGTTTCGACCGGCAGGTGGAGGAGCAGTCACGTGGTAATAACGTTCTCTGCTTGGAGCACTAGATGAAAGCAGGTGTGCATGTGGGCTTGTAACTACGGGCACATAGACGCATAGACACGTCTACGAAGAGAGAACTGAATCTCTTTCTTGCTCTCCATATATTCATATGCACGTGTGTCTGGATCACACACATCCGTCGAATGTATGTGGATAGAAATATATACATGTATATATATATGTACGCGATACGCAGGGCGGCCTGGACGAGGTCTGCGGCGTCGACGTGCAGAGCCGGCAGCAGGCCCTTTGTGTACGCGCGTAGAATTACATATATGTGTGTTCGCAGGAGTGATGTAGTGACGATAGATATTGCTGCGGCTGGAGGCAACTAGCTTTGTGGACTGAATATCGCGCTGCGCAGCAGGAAGAGAGTTTTGACGTCTAGTATGTGGCTGCTGCAGAAAACGTAACAGCCACAGGGGCTTCGAGGACCAGCAGCTCGACGACATCGGCTTCTGGGATGGTGTCGTGTATGGCGTGTTGGGCTGCGTGGATTCCGTGCCGCAGCTGCCGCTGCCGCTGCCGCTCTTTGTCGGTCCTCCGGTTTGCGTCGCGGCTTCTGTCGCAGCTGGTTCGAAAATGGCGGCTGTGGCTGCTGCCGGGGTTACTGCGGCTGGAGCTGTTTTGTGGGGCTTCCTGCGGCTGCTGGTGCTGTGTTGCGCCAGTGCCGCTTCGGTACTGCTCTTAATTGCGGCAGCTGCTGCTGATGCGATGCCAACAGCTGCGGTCGCTGCTGCTGCGATGTTGCTGCTGCTTGCAGGCCGATGGTTGTCGACGGCGCCGCGCAGTGGACGATGGAGGAACTGCAGCGGCAGGACCTGCACTATGCTGTGCAACGCTTTCTGTAGGTGGCTGCCCGTATGCGGTCCTAAGTTTGAAACAACTTTTCGAAAAAATTTGTGAACCGTTGTCTCGTCTCCCTTCTTCCTGGCGCTGCCGTAACTAAGAACTCGTATTCCTCCGTCCACCAGCCTCCGTGTGCTGTGCTGTCGCACTGGCCTATTCCTGCATGCGCTGCACCTGGTGTTCCGCAAGAATTGCTGCTGCCTCAGGGCGCATGCATTGGTTAGGCGAGTCCTCTTTTAGTGCTACTGCTCCTGCTCGATTTCCGCTGCTGCTGTCATTGCCGCTGCCGCTGCTGTTGCAGTCGCAGCACTGTCACGCGTGTGTGTGGCAGCTGCAGCTTTGTTACTGCTCCGACGCAGCAGTAGCGGCTGGTGCCCTTCAGACCGCTTCTGCTTCTGTACGTGCTACCGCCCTGCTGCTGCATTCTTTCGCTGCAGACTCTCGCTGCAGCGCGGTTCGGTAACTGGTGCGTAGGAGGAAACGGGTGCTGCCGCCGCTACGCGTCAGCAGTTATCGTTCGCAGACAGTAACACCGTGTTCCGCGCACCTGCTGCTGCCGTTTGTGCCGCTGGTGCTGCTACTGCCCCTTTATTGCCTGCGGTGCGCATGCGTACGTCAGAGCAAGAGACACTAGTGGTACTGAGTTGCTCTCAGCGAGGCAACAAAAGTAGACAGGGGGTCTGCCACCTCTGCTGGCAGTCGCCGCGCCTCCGTCTGCCAGCGGACTTGTGCTCCTGGTATGGGGATACTGCATCTTTGAGCCTGCGTTGGCAGGGGGGAGGTCGAGATGTAGGTGAAATCTTTCTGCAAGAGCTGCGTGGGTGAAAATCATGGCATCGCGCAAGTCAGTCTGCGAACTGGCGCTGGATCTACATGCACAGCATGTCGTCTCTCCTTTCTGCGCGCAGCCACGCGGCAGTTTTGAACGACGCGGGCATTCGGAATGGTGTTGGCGATGTGGTAAGCTGCTGCTGCTGGTCCTCTCTCCCGCGCGGTTCTTCTCTGCGCTGCAGTTCCGTGTGCGCGTGTCGGTACGCACAGATACATACACAGATACGTACGTGTGTCTACACGACCAGATACATAGGCACATACATCTATGTGTATACGGAGAACACATACATTCGTATGAGTGTACGCGCCTCACGTACGTTTGTGCTGTCGCACACGGTCTCTCCACGTATGTGCGTAGCTCACGTATATGTGCGGAATCGCAGAGCGTCTAGACCTGTGGCTCGCTGTCTTTCTCTTTGTCCTTCCAGTGGTCTGTCCTCAATGTGCATCTCCCCCCCATACGAGATACATCCTCGCGCATGTGTACGTGTATGTGTGTTCAAAAGAGTCAGGCGCGCCTGTCTCCCTGGTGAGTCTCGAGTAGTTTCTGCCTGCGCATCTTCGGCGCCCTGCAGCTCCTCCTGACTTCACCACGCTGCGGGACAGTGACTGCGCCGCGCCGCGCAGCAGCGGTGCCGGGCTGCTCAGTCGCAGGTTCGCGCTGGTGTGGGACGCGCAGGCAGATGTGTGTGGGTGCGCGTGTGCGAAGATGTGACCCGGGACCTCTCAGTCGTTAGAGGAGGAGTACGGAAGCGCCTTCCGACGTACGGTGATGCGTAGTAGTTGATCGCACACTTTTCTTCCGTTCTGTCTTGTTTACCACCCTACCGCGTGTGGGATCTGTGTATGTTCAAAGACGATGGCCGTGGGAGCGGTGTGCCGACGTGGCACCCGCGCACGCATGCTGGACTCGTTGCGCACTTGTGCAGTCCACGAATTCATGAGTGTTTCTGTGAAGATGCCTGTGTGGGCCCGTCTCTCGGCGCGTGTATCCACAACTGTGTACGTACGTGTCTGTATACCGTGTGTCAGGTTGAATACATACACATGTATGTGTAAAAGTGAACGTAGTGATGCGCACAGACAACTCGTTTTCGTGCTGCGGCCGGCCCGCGTTTCACTGCTGGTGTTGCTGCAGCTGCAGGAGGCGGCGCGCAGCATTCTGGGGAACGCAGACATCCTCGCGTCCGCGAAGGAATTTGCCATGCAGGTGAGAGTTTCGACAGAAAAGAAAGTGGGGTGGCGCGGGCGTCTGGGTGACGCCGGTCGCAGTCGTCTCTGTCGTCTGTGCTGCAACTGCGTCGCACTGTGCCGCCCCGAGTACTGGATTTTTCTTGGCTGCTGGTGCTGGTGCTGCTCCTCCTGCTCCTCCCCCTCTTCGGCGAGACCGCGGTAGCTGCTGCTGTCACACTGCCTTCGGCGACACGACGTCGCAGGTGGATTGCGGCGCACAGCAGCTTCTTCCGGTAGAGGCGCGAACTCTTCCGAGTGATCATCAGCCTTTCGTCCGCTGCGGCTGCTGCTGCCCCCCCTACGCCTCCCCCCCCTCCCTTCTTGCCTGAAGGAACGTACAGCAGAAAAAAAGAAGAGCCTGCCTCTACAGCTATCCCTGTCTGTGTCCGCGCTGCTGCGTATGCCACTTGTCTGCATCACCTGCTGCTGCTTTTCACGCGCCTCTACGAGCGGCACACGTCTGCACAGCAGGGTTGGCGGTTCGTGATGCGCGCTCTTCCCGCGTGTCGTGCAGCAAGGTAGCTGGAGGCCGTGCCATCTGCAGACCGTCTCTCTGTCGATATCTACACACGGCTATCTGAACAATCTGAAATACCTGCGTATCTGACAGCGAACTCTTCACGTGCAAAGAGAGAAGAAGGAGCAACAAGACGAGAAAGCGAGCCTTGGGAATGTGGGGATCTTCAGACCCAGAGCGTGAAAGGGTTTAGGGGAAGGTCGTCACGGGAAGATGCACTTAATAGAGATACTTGGTCTGGAGAATCCTGTCTCTGCGTGTATAGAGATATAATATGAACGACGTGTGCTAAGAGATATGTACAAGTATCAACAAGTGCTCCTACGTATGAAGGAAAAGGAGATCTGCGTCTAGAGAAATATGGGTGAGTATTTCGTGAGTCTGTGCAGACACACGTACATCTACTGAGAGGGGCACGCGGGATAAATCTGCGTCTACGTATAGAGACGATGTGTGTACTTTTCTGGGGAACTAGTTATCTACGCGTGTATACGTAGGGAAGATGTGGACATACGTCTGGAGAGCGAGGAATATCAACCTGTGTAGAGAGAAGATGTGTAGACGTCTGTAGTACAGAGATAGATAAATATCTACGTGTAGATGAAGAGGATGGGTGACTGGACATAGTCGCACTCATGCAGAGGCATATTCACGTATATAGAGAGATCTTTTTAAGTACGAAGCTACTGTTACATACATGCGGAGAAGTGTACCCCCAGCGGCACGTGTGAACACAGTTGCACGTCTGCCTCTCCTAGTAGATGTCTGGGGCGGCTGATGAATTGGAAGCGAACTGCATGCGCAAGAGAACTCATTTATTTGCTCCTGGAGAGTCTGGCTGCTGCTGCTGCAGGTTTTGAAAGACCCTGAACTGCAGAAGTATGCCACCAACCTCTTGTGGGCAGTCCTACGTCGTGTCCTGCCTCGCTGGTAAGAGTTCTACGCGCACACCACTTCTGGAGCTGCTGGTATTGCTGTTTGTCTGCAGCGACTGCTGGTAGGGGTGTTGCTGCGACTGCGGCTGCTACCGGGACTGCTCTTGCGACTGCTCCTGCGATTGCTCCTGCGACTGCGACTATTGCTGCTGCTGCGGCTGCTGCTCCTCGTGCTGCGGGTTCTGCTGCTTTTCCGGGTCTTCCACGTTGTTGTGATCCAGCTGCAGCTTTGCAGAGAAGTTCAGGCCCTGGTATTCGTACAGGAGGAACGCTCTGCTCCTGCATCGCTGCGCAGCTACCGCGACACTGCCGCTGCTGCTGATTTTCCTTTGTGCGGGGCGTCAGCGCTGGCGTTCCGCACACCCCCATCTGCTGTAGATTCCACCCGCTCGTCTTTTCCCTTCGACACTCTCGTATCTACGTGGTAACGAAATTCCCTCGTGATGTGTGTTCCTGTACTGTTCGCCTTGTTTGCCGCTACAGTGTAGTAGTTGCTGGTGTTCTTGCCTCTGGCGCTGGTAGTGGGTGCGCGTCTTCTCGCGGTGCTCCTCCATAGGCTGGTGGATGGTGCCGCGCCTGCTGCTGCTGTCGCTCTTGTGCGAGAATGGCGGTTTGTGTGTTGCTGCTGGTGCTGCTGCCCGTCATGCGTACGCGGCTGCCGCCTTGGCTGCGGCTGCGTCGTGTGGTCGTCGAGAGCAGGTGGTGCTGTTGCAGGTGATCCGTCCGTTCGTGTTCAGATGTTTTTTCATCAGCTGCTGCTGCAGTCTGGTAAACGTATCCGTCTGCTCCTGCTTCTGCTTCTGCCGGTTTCACTGGAGCCTCTTTTCCCGCGCTGTTGGCTGCGGCGCCGCGAAACGGTGTCGATATGGGGACACTTGTTGCGAATTGTTGCGTGGACTGCTGCTGCAGGATAGTAGGTGGCAGCGACGCGGAGGAAGCAACACCAGGGGCATCGGCTGCGCGGGCAGCAGCCGGCAGCGCAGAAAACAACAACGGCTACAACCACAGCAACGGCAGCAACTCGCTGGACGACGTCGACAGAGCAAAGATGGAAGAGGCGGCCGGTAGCATAAGCAGCAGAAGCAGCAAAGACGTTTCGCTGGAAGATATGCGAGCACCAGCAGACCAGCTGCGTGCGTCGAGTGCACGGCTGCAGCAACTACGGCTGCAGCAGGAGGCCTTGCACACCGCCGTGAAGGAGCTGCTAGCTCGAGAGAGCGGCGAGGTCCTGACAATTGGTAAGAGCAGGCTGATTCCGTTACTCTCTATATATCCTGTCTGACCCTCGCTTGTGCCGCTGCTGAGAGTTCCTCCGCTGCAGAAGCACGTGTTGGGGAGAAGAGCAGGACGGACTGTTGCTGATTCTTGGCGCGCTCCGCTGCTGCTGCTGCTGTCCGTGCTGCGCCGGGGCTGCGTAGGCAAGAGGAAGCGCAGGTGAAGGACATGTGCCGCTGTCCAGTTTACGTTTGCTTCAACTCGTGCTTGCTTCGCTGAGGTGAAGGGACGGACTACCACACAGCCGTGCTCTTCCTGATGCTGAGGCGTTCCTGCCCTTCTGCTGCACCTGCTGCTGCTGCTTGTCTTCGTGCCCAACAACTACGGTGACTGTTGCTGCCAAACCCGCTCTGCTGGTGTTTCTGCCGGCGGCTGCTGGTGTTTCTGCCGCTGCTGGTGTTTCTGCGTCTTTTTTGTGACCGGTTCCGCGGTTGGTTTCTGGTGTTGAGTCTGACGTGGGGTCCTGTGGGCTTGACGCGAGTGCTTCTCTGCTGTCTGCTGTTATTCCCAACGCTGCTGCGGCAGCGCAACTCCGGTGGTGGCGCGTCCCCCCGCTCGTGCAAGTTGCTGCCTTAACCTGTCATGTGCTGTGCACCTGCTTTACGTAGACGTCTCTGTTTTTGCTTTCACGGATGCGTCGGTGTACGCGTGTCTGCTTCAAGTGAATTTATATATCCGCACGCCCGCACGTGTGCGGAGGATCTCCGGAGAATACACGTGTATATATATGTATCTGTATGTGTGCATGCGTGTGTGTGTATGTGTGTGTTTGTGTGTGTGTGTGTGTGTGTGTGTCAATGTTGGGACGGCGTTTCTGGTGGGCATCGTACGCTGCGAGTGTGACCTGTGCAGACGTGTGCTGGGAGATGTGATACGTATATCTCTGCTCCTGTCAAACCCGTGTGAGACTGACGGAGTTTTCCCGACGTGACTGCCGCAGCATTGCAGCGCGCAGTGGCCGGATTCCTTCTCTTATTTTCCCTCTGCGTGTGTCGCCTTGTAACATGCATGCGCGCCCGTATATAAGGCTGTGACGTGCCTGAGGATGGCGAAGACGTTGGAAGAAAACGAGCTTTGCTGGCGGTACAGAGACACCAGGCCTCTCGACGTCCTCGACTCGTCTTTGGAGACTTCGCACGCACGCGGCTGTAATTTTCGTGCATGTGTTTACGCCGCCGACGTCGATGTGATATATATATATATATATATACATCGCACATGCTGAAGCGTTGAGTGTTGGTGCGCGCGGACGTTGTCACAACTGCACAGCAGGAAGCGCCACATTTCGCCAGATGCGCAGGTACTTGTTGATGAGGAAGCGCATATGTAGTGCATGCAAGTCTGTCTATACGTATATCTCTGTTTGTGTGTACATGAAGAAAGAAGGACTGGGTGGGCACGCAGAAGTTGTTGTTTGTAGGCAACGTGTTGTCAACGTATGCAGGGTTTAAGTCCTCGTACCTTTGCCCTGCCGTCACTCTTGTGCGGCTGCTCACGTTCGTGTGTTAGCCACTGCACTGACTACACAAAGTAAATATACGTATATATATATATATACACGTTATATGCATATCTGTTTACGTATGTATGTACGTGTACATATATATATGGATACATACAAGTTAAGAATCCGCTGTCGCAGGAGGGGGCTGTCTGAAACTGAGGAGCGGCTGCGAAGTGCGCTTTGTGGTACCGATAAAGAAGCATTGCTCAGGGTGTCGTCCTTGGTAAATTTGTTTACCACGTTTTAACGCTGTGGGAAGGCGAAGAACTGGCGCACTGGTCGAAACCTTGCCGCTGTGTGGTTGTGTCGTTGCTGGTGGATTGCACAGAGAAGGAGAAACTCGCAGAGTTGTTCCAGGCACTCCGCGCAGTGTTGAGTCAGGTGGAGCAGGAGCTGCGGGTGCTACAGAAGCAACAGCAGCGGCACTTGCAGCTGCAGCAGCACCTCCAACAAGCGCAGCAGCTGCAGCACGAGACGCCGGCGCAGCAGGGAGAAGAGGAGCGAGCAACACAGAACAGCAACGCAGGACAACTTTGTGAAGAAGATTCGCTCTCCACTTTTCAACGTGAAACAGGTGTCGCGACACCTGCTGGTGCAGCAGCTGGTGCCGCTCCCCGTCTCTCACCCGTGGCTGATACGCAGCGACGCCCCGGCTGCTTCCCCACGCAGCAACAGCAGCAACTGCACGAGCGTGTTGAAAGACGTGCCTTGCCCAAGGATCCAAATAAATGGTCGTCTTTAGAAACATTGTCTGATGGTAATTCCTGCCAAAACAGCCCCGTGCGCCGCACATCGATGGAGACGGCTGGTGCTGCTGCCACAGCAGGCGCGCATGCCGACAGGGGCAGTGTACATGTGCACAGAGGTGAGAGCCGCGCCAAAGACAGCAACAGCAGCTACAGCGACAACAACGGCAGCGGCAAGAGCAACAAGGGCGACAGCGACAACTTCGACAACAGCGGCAGCGGGGGCAAAACGGGCAGCAACAGCAGTGGCGGCGGCAGCAGTGGCACCACGACCAGCAGCAGTGGCGGCAGCAGCGACGGCAGCAGCGACGGCGTTAACAGCAGCGACAACAGCAGCAACAGTAGCAGCGACAGCAGCAGCAGGAGCGACAGTAGGAGTGCCGACGACGGCGGCGGCAACACTTATGGTGCGACTTCAGGCGGGAACAGCACTGGTCGAAGTGGGGTAAATAGCAGCATCACCAGCGGCAGTGGCAGCAGCGGCACGCGGACGTCTGGCGGCAGCCGTAGTCATGGTCGCGCTCCAAAGGCTGCAAACGGCCGGCAGCTGGTCAGAGAGACGCCGGTAAATTGCAGGTACTTGGGCAGCGGTCGGAGTGAGATTTCTTCGTATTGCTCATTAGCAGCACTAGCAGCGGCTGTTCGAGGCAAAACATCTCAAGGCGTGGAACCCGGTGAGGCCGTCGTCCATACGTGCACAGCAGCGCGACACGACGCAGCAGGGAAGGGTGCTGAAGCAGTTTTTGGACGCTCACCAGTTCGTGATGGTAGAGATCATTTTGTTGGTGTACCAGAAGTAACGGCACATGGCGAAACAGTCGCTGGAGCAGCAACAGGAGGGAAAGCGCACTCAGCTGTAGGACTCGTGGAGCGAGAAGGTCATGTGAAAGAAGAGACCGTAGGCATGCAGTGGCGTTGCAGATACCTGTGGTGGAAGGCAGTGACGACTCACTGCGACACAGTGCGGGAGAAACAACGGCGGCTGGTGCTGCAGCTGCAAGATCCCCAGCTTCAGCGGAAGCTGCAGCAGCAACTCAGTTGTCGCAGAGCAGCAAGAGCGGGGCCGAGGCGCCCCGGGGAGGAGCAGCTCCAACAACAGGAAAATGTTTCGGGGGGGCAGCGAACAAATACACTTGCGGGACGTGAGCTGGCTGCGATTTGGAGTTCGACTGCGCGTGCGCTACAGTTATGCAGCCGTTCGGCGCAGTCGTATCATAGCAGCAGCGAACTCCAGCACCGGCCCCAACCGCTACTACTACTACTACGGCGACGGCAACACGCAGAGAGAGATCTGGCGACGAACTGCTTTTCAAATCGGCAGGCGCAAGGAAGCGTGGCAGCTGCTCTGCAGGATTTATTTCGAGTACATCGAGATTTGGTGGGCGTGAGAGCAGCAGCGTCGACGGCCCGGCGAGTAACACGCGGCGTCGATGTTTTTCCTGAAGGCGGTGACGGTGGGCTTTGTGACGCTGCAGCGCCTATGTTACACGGCACGTCAGGAACAACCAGTGTACCATCTGAAGCACCATTACCGGCCGGTTTCGCTCACGCTGCTTCAGCTGGAACTCTGGCATCCCCATGCGATTCGTCCGGCTGTCCCCTTCTGCCAGCTGCAGACGGCTGTTTCCCGACCGAGGAGCCACGGTGAACAAACGAGAAAGATGTTTTGTGGAACATTCTGCAGCGCAGCAGAAGATATCCACTGGTCCGCACTTTGTGATTACAGCACTATGTAATCAACGCAGTGCCACACAGCGCGTCACTGGGTACTCTTTGCTGCAGTGTCATTACAGCGGCGCACCTGCTGTACGATCTACAAGCGCGGTGGCGCGAGACGAAACGCGGCTTAATACGTTGCTGCATAAGAATGAGACATGCGACTGGTTGACTGCTGCAGCTGCAGGACAGGGGGGCTGTGCGTCACCGCAGTCACAGGAGAGAAGCGGCTGGCGGCTTTCCGAACTATTAGAACAGCGTGGTAGGCTTCTGCAGCGGCAGAAGCAAGCAATGTGCTACAAGAGCACGGAAACAGATACACTTATGAGCGACGGCAAACTAACGGCAGAAAGGCGATGGATTTAGCTGCGTCTCCTTACACATGCGCTCGCTGTTGTTGCTGGGTAACCGTGGGAGGATTCCTCGCTGTGCGGCGTACGAAAAGAACGGTTGTTTATCCCGGTTTTCGTGCATCCAGCTGCGAAGAGACTCCTTTGCTGCAGCGGGGATTGTGAGAGCTACGAGTCTGCAGTGACTCTGCTGTGCTCTTTGCTAGGCATGCAACAAGGTAGCTGCAGATTTGCCACGGTTTCTTTTTTGGTATGTCACGTTTCTGTGAAACTACCGCCGTCTTCAGAGGACAGCGGACGAAAGACACGGATCCGCATCTGGTTTTGTCAGTGCGTTTTGGTGAACGGGTTTTGACGCGGGTGGAACGTGATACCATAACAACAGTGAAATGTTTTCTGGGATTGCTCCGCAAGGTTTTAAGGGAGGCAACGCTCGTATGACAGCCTTTAGTTTAGTCAGTAGGAAGGATGTGTCTTCCGGAGCTGCCACTGTGCATTGCCGCCGAAGAGCGGAGCGGAAGAAAGACAGGAGGGGGAGTAAGGAGAGAGGTTTACGGAGCAAAGAAGTATTAGAAGAAGTGAGTGACATGGAGAGGAGGCAGGGTGGAAGTGAGGCAGCTAGTAACAGAAGGGTTAGATACATGGAGAACGATGCTCAGGACGATAGAAAGGCGCCGGGAGGGAGACGCGCGAGAAGGACAGAGGTGGAGCAGATGATGCCGATGGGATTTCTCAGCACAGACCTTCAAGGAAAGTCAAGTGTTCAGCGGAGCGATACCAGTACTGCTTCAGTGTGTGACTCCACGGGTACACTATCAAGTGTTCCACGTGCTCTTTAGCACCCATTGCGAGCACCGTCAAAGAACGAGCTGAAGACAGAATGTTTCAAGGCAGCATTACGGTGTGACATCGACGGGTAGACATCGGGCGGACGGAGAGCTTTCTGAAGTTCTGGCGTTGAGGGGGATTCACTTGAAGTGCCCAAATTCTCCTCTATATAGAAAAAACTACTCTGAGCCACGTAATATTTTTAAAAGCTGCGACAAAGACTTTTCGATAGGAGAAACCTGTCAAGTACGTACGTTAGTGCAGTAGATTGGACGGGTGAGAACAGAAGTTGCACACGGCTTGTTGAGTGCCAACCGGACGCGGAGGAGTCTTAGTTTATTCTCTCTTTTCTCTTCGAGTGATTGCAGAGAGCAGATCACTGTAGGATGACTTCAAGCTTGCTTTTGAATCTCCCACGAGTTTGACACGCAAGGCCGTCGCACCCCCATATTCGGACAATTGCACGCAACTGTGTGTAGCGATCATTTCATGCCATGCGCTGCCTGCTGCTCGCAGGCGTAGCTGCTGTTCGCGGTGTTTATAATCCATTTGCTTACGAGACGAACATGCGGTTGACTCAAATGCTATTTTTTTTCAAGGGTGCAATCATACACCATGTGCCACTACAGTCGTCCCAGAGGGACGTGTTGCAGCCAATATGACACTTGTTCCTCGGTAGTAGCAACTATTCCACAACTACTTTAATCTTCTTTATAACACAGTTCACGGACTGCTCCTGCTGCAGGCCTGAGGGGGCGACAGCGTCTGTGGATGCGCTCAAAATATGAAAGGTATCGTACGCCAACTTGGGAGCGCGTCACGAATGGTGGTGCGAGGTGTAGTGCAGCATTTTTGAAGATTCTTCTGGGCGGAGAGTTTTGTGCAGACGTGACTGCCCTCTTCACAGATACTTCCATGATTTTGTTTAGATTTGTTCGGCACAAGTGTCACTAACCAGTATGACATGCTAACGTGAAACGTAAGTATCTTAAAGCTCCTGTAGAGAGACACAGGGGGAGACAAAAAAACGCGCTGCCTCCCTGTTCGCCAGGAAGATCTCCATCAGTGTACGCGTGAAACATACGCACGTTCGTGCTCGTGTCCACCGCGCACCGTCATCTACTCTGAAAAGTGCGGTGGCAACAGTATTCTCTCAACCTTCGGCGCAGAATGTGAATCACAGTCAACCACTTAACAAGCAGGCTTTCACATGCGTTTGAGCTTTCAAATTTGGCCACCGTGCGGCGCTTGACGGGATCAGTGTGTGTGTTACGCAGGGAGGAGGGGTTGAAGACTGTTACGCGGAAGTCATCACCCGTACGACGAGGTGAACGAGAACGGGGGAACATGTAGAATAGAACCCACTGCTTGCTCCACCCAGAGGATGGGGGGTTGTGCACTACCAAGGTATACAGGAAGACATGCTGCTACCTCCAGATGCACCTGTTCCCATCCATAGCGAGAGGTATGCTGCCTACGAGCGTGCTTATGTCAGGCCTTCTGCTCTCGACGAGCGGGCAGAAAGTCGTGCTGTTTTTTTGGAAGAAGGCGCAGTTGACGCGGGTCTCCTACTGCTGTGGAGGTGCTTGCAGTGCTTGGTCCTCTTAGGGAGGACCTCCCTGTGCGTTATGCATGTCTGTGTATGCCTGTTCCTGTACGCTGGTTTGACGCTTCCGACGTCGTCGTAAAGGTGTGACGCGTACTTCCTTTCGACGTCATTGTAAAGTTGTGACGCGTACTTGCTTTTCTGACAAACATTCAGCGGGTGCTACTGTCGGGCCGTATAGCTGGTTAGCTCTAGTACTGCGCACCATCTACCGACCTCGTTGTGTGCTAGCACCGCTGTGCACGCTGGTGTGTATTGGACACGCTCCCACTTTCTTGGTAAATTCTAAGATGACCTCTTTACAACCGTCCGCGCGCCTTCACTGACATGCTGTTAAAGGCTGCCTCGTGTTTTGGTGGAAACACAACTTCTCAACGTAACTCCCCAGTTTTGCTACTCTTAGCCATAGACCGTCACATTCGGCGTTGCTGTCAATTGTCCTCCCCCCTAGCAATCTAGACGAGTTGCACTTAATCAGCACGGAGCAGATATTTCTACATAATATATTTATTCTTGCCGCATCGTGTGTTGCGCATCCGGCCACAACGTTCGCTGTTAGACAAGCGGCGCAGCAAGCACTTCTGCTCATGGCGTACCCCCTACGCGCGCACAAGAACAACCTTGTGCTGTCAGAGCGTCAACAGTAAGCCTCACGCACAAAAGTACGTAGTTCATACCACGTACTAAAACTAGAAGAGATAACTGCAGCTGGCCGTCTATGTATCCAAAAACTCGAACAGACGCAGCGCGTAGAGCTGCGGACTGGCAGTGATACTTCTCCTGGGGCGCCTCGACGCGATTACCTATACTCTTACGATGCTCTCAACGTGACGGCACGGCACAAAATCCTGCCTATCAATTATGGCTTTTCGGGACCACATCAGTTCTGTTGTGGAAGTACATGCAACTGCATTCTTCACCCTTACTTCGGCATGCAAGTCGGAAGGCACTCATGTAGAAAAACAGATTACGAGGGCCGGCTGTTGTGGCAGCCAGCCGCATACACACACACACACACGCACACACACACACACGCACACACACACACAGCTTTGTTCGTAATTTACTTGGGTTGTTCTTCTTCTGCATTCTGGTAGATAAAGAAAATCTCTTGTTTGCTCCGGTGGTGTGGGAATGCACAAGACTTCGGTTTCACATATTTCCCAACAGACTTCAGTCTTCGGCAACTGCGCACCAACACTTCTTGGGAATTATTCTGGATTTTTCTTGCATAGCGTTGGGTAACACCTGAGACAAAATGTAGTCCTGTCAATTTACCGGACACCGTGTACGGAGTCTCCGAACGAGATCCTTCTATCGTGTATATACGAGCAGAGGTCAGCGACGCCAGCTACCCACACACCATTTGGAATCCACTGGTTTATGTAAACGCTTCTGTTTACTTCAGATTCACCCTTATTGTTGCCAAAACACACACACTGTGCGTCACTCCACACCTGATTTCATCGCTTTGTTGTTTACGCAGCCTCAATCTCTGCCCAAACTGAGGACATTGAAGGATTTGTCACGGTCAGTGTCGGCCTTTTGTTTCTGTGCTTCCTCTTCTCTTCGTCTCTCCTCCTGTTCGAGTTTCTCCTTCTCCAGCAGAACTAGAGCCTGGCGCCTCGCCTCCTCGCGTTCTACCTCCTCTTCTTTCCTTTTCTTCTCTGCCTCCTCCTCCTGATGCAGCAGGTCGATCGCCTCCCGCTGTTCAAGAGGTGTGGGAAGGACAAGGCCGAATACGTCCCGTTCAGGTGTGAACACTGTAGCGTGCGGTACATTGGGGGCCCCAAACGAGACGAGAGACGACGCGCCTTCAACAGTTAACGTTGAAGGACTCGAGGAGCTAGAGAAGGGGGACCGCACCCAAGACCACACTTTGCTCGTAAAACTTGCCGGACTCTGTGGGCCTGGACTTTGCATCGTGTCTCCCGCAGAGTTGTTTGTGCTCGCACTCGTGCTAGGCACAGCGTACGTACTCGCAGAATTTGGTGAGAGGAGCGGGATTACCACCGGTGCCACTGGTCTGTCTGGAGCGTGTCGTGTTGCAGCCCGAGGTGTGCCGGGCGTCCCTGGTTGAGTTGTTGGCGGTGACATTGGTACGTTGGCTGCACCTCTGCCGGCGTGTCCTCCGCCTCCCTGCAAAAGGCTTCTCGCTCGCAGACGGCCACCGTTGCCTATGTGACTTCTTTGGCGTTGTTCTGTACTGGATTGAGCGTTGGCAGCAGTGCCTTTGCCCCTGTTGCCGCTGCCAGCGTCCTGTCTCTCTGCCTGATGCCAGTCGAGCGCTGTCATTTGAGTACTGCGATACAGCACGAGTAGGGCGGTCATCAGGATTTGGAGTGTCATATTTAGAGCTTCCAACATCCGCGTCAGCAGAGAAGTAAAGCTCGCCCTAACTTCGGCGGAGCGTACCGAAACACCTCTCAACGGTGTGGCCACACTGGTGACGAGTCTCGCCGGGCCTGTCCAAATCATAGTCACAGCATTGGACACGAGTGTACAGCAAAGTGTCTGTGTGCATTTTGGTCGCACCCCGAAGGAACGTCAATGGGTATGACGAAAAACAGTGGGCACATAACGAGAGCGGGCACTGGGACAACTCCTGCAGGAACTAAGAACGTGCCACTTACAAACCCCAGAATAGTGCTCATCTAAACAACTGGCGATGAGAAGAAAACAAATGCTGTCAACAACCCCTTCGAGCTGCACACGAGTGTCAGAAATGTCGCGTGGCGCGTGGACTCGCCACGCGACATTTCCCCGTATAAACTGTCGCAGTCCCCCTAGACAACATGGCGACGACACTGTCAGTTTAATTCTCAAGGCAGTGCTTCAAAACACGTAGATCCACAAAGTGTAATCAATACCGCAATGACTACGCGGCATGCAACTCTCACTCGTCGATAGCCTGTTCTGAAAACTTTGAAGTTTTCAATACAGGCTATCGACGAGTAGTGCGACTACTCCACCCGCGGAATTCCCCAACGCCAACAACTATACACATGCGCTTAACATTGGCCTGTGACACGTCAGTCGACAGGTGTGTCAAAGACGCTGATGCAGCCACGTGTGCGTCACTAGTCGCTTTACTTGTTGCAAGCACATAGAGGGGAGCAAAGATTCGAGTCGCCAACGCCTTCTTTGCACGCGCGCTTTCTTGCCATCTCTCTGCGTCCTCCTGTTCCACAACCATCTCTCGTTGCTCCTCCTCCATTTTTTGTTGCCTCTTCTGCACCTGCAGCACAGCAACGAACAGTGGGATAAGTGCAGCCGCCATGGCAACTACGTGCGCGCTCTTCCACATAGAGGACAAGATGGGGTATCGCCACAAGTCATATTCCGTTGCCTTCACGCCGGGCCCGCGCCTGCGGTGAACTCGCAAACCTATTCCAACTCCATCATCGCTGATATGCGCATCAGAACTCCAACCTCCTGATTTTGTTTGCCCTTCCGTGGAATGCTGGGCGTCTCCGTACTGAGCAATCCCCTTTCCGTGCTGCTTTCTCGTCCCCTTTCCCCGGTATACGGTGGTCTCGGCGTCCGGCACCTGTGTCGATTGACCACTGCTCTGTGCCACGTTCACATCGCTCGATTGTAAGCGACGGGCAACCAGCGGAGCTGCAGCCCCCAGCGGAACCCGCTCCACTCCGCTGTCATCGCTGGCAGGACCCTCTTCACCCAGGATAGCAGAAGAAGATACGTTTCGAGCTACGCCGGCGCCCACCGCCTTCTGGCGTCTATATTGCAAAGTCGCTGCTGCTTCTTCACCCTTCGTTCGCCATAGAGCAGTAGTCCCGGTCTTAGCATCCCCGACTGACGGAAGTAATTTAGTCGCGGATGGTTTCACACCATCGTCTTCCTCATTTCCGCAAAATTGGTACCGCTGCTCTTCAGTTTTGTCACTGCACATAGTGGTAGCCCTCTGACAGTCGGGCGCGGACAGGCCGGACTGCTTGCCACGACAGCCTTTGTTTGTGGCCTCGCGAGGAACAGGTTTGGATCGCTCACTCTGCAGCAGTCCTCGACTGAGGGAGCGCAGATGCGAAGACGCACCGTAGGGCGGTGTTTCCAGTGACGCTTCAATGAGGGCAGAATTCGGGTGCGGCCCATCAGACACTTCAGGTGGAACAAGTCCTGTTGTTCGTCTGGTACTTGCAGTGGGCAGGTTGTCACCTATTGGAGGTTGTCTGGCTCTTGCTGCCGTCAGTGCTCGTGCTTCCTCGATGAAAGTTCCCGTCATCTGCAACCGCTTCCGTAACAACAACTGGTGAGACTCTACGTTTTTTTCCAACGTGCTCTCCCCCGAGTGGCGCAGCGTAAACCGGAGCACTGGAAGTTTGCCACTACGTGCTGTCTTGCCTGTTGACGCAGCGGGGGCGTCTTCCTGCGTTGCTGATGCCGGTGTCGCTGTTGGAGGAGGAGATAGTTCTGCGTGGCCCACGGGCAGTGCGAACACAGAATAAGCATGAGACGGCTTGGTAGGAAGGGAAGAGAACGAGGCGGCGCTCGGCAAGGCAGTTGCCGCCCAAACGATGGCTGAAGTCCCGCAGTCACGACCAAAGCTGCCACCATATTTGGAACCCTGTGAAGAGGAGCAATAGATGATACCGGGCGGATGGGGACGAGCGTGTTGTAATAAACAGAAGATGCGGTGCATCCACTGCACGATTAGCAGTACGCGCATCAACGGAAACTGCACCTGCGGGAACCGCAGGAGCAGTTTACTATGGCGGACACAGGTAGACACCTCTCGTGCCGCAGACGGTGCCATTGTACCGTGAGGAGACATTCTGCGCCACAGATAGTCACGAGCAGGTGCAGGACTAGCAAGAACACGTTCAGAGCACTCGAGAAAGAGGTCACGGTGGTACGGTCTTTGTGGTTGAGTAGTCGTCACCCAAGGATGGAGAATCTAGATTAGACCATTGAAAGGCATTGTGTAAGAACCACGATTCCGCTTGGACGCCACAGAAAACCCTCAGACGCCTGCAACAGAGCGCTTCTGCGTAGAGGCTCCACATCGGGCGGCGGACACGTTGCTTCTGGGTATCGAATCTGGCCCGCGAAAGCGGAGTGGTTGTTTCTGCAGGAAGAGCTGACAGCAGAAGTTCGGAGTCGCCCCCTGCCCGCAGTTAAGGGTGCCACGTCCGATCTTAGAAGCGGCTGAAGACGCTATCCACCATGCTTACCGGGCATCACGTCGCCCGCGGTAGCCCACATACTTCCTGGAAAGCAGCTCTAGTGAATTTTCAGTAGTCCGGCATCCTCGCAGGAAGACTCGCTGACTGCGTGGTGGCAAGATGACACCATTCTACTTTATAATTGGTAATGGGACCTTACGTCGCTGCCCTGCAGCTGTTGTCGCAAACACGTGTAACCACCACGTATCATGCTTCTTCCGGAGATTAAGTTGCATCAGGACGTCCGCAGTTTCCGGTAGACCCTGTGTATCCGTTGCAGCTGTGTAGTGCTGAACGTGGAGAGGGCTACCAGTTTGTTTTTTTTTCGTTGAGGAGGGGGCGCCTCATTAGGGCAGAATTCAGGCGATCAGACTTTCGGCCAGTTAGGTATCTTGCGGCAGGAAACTTCCGCAGCGGCGGCTGCTGCACGTGGCGCCGACTAATCCTTTAAGTTGTGGGGTCGTACGTGGTTGCTCATCATCTGCAGCGTTCCGAGCACCCGGCGATGAGTGACAGCCGATGTACCATCGAGCGCTATTACCAGTGGCGCCGAGCAATTCACATCGAGCAGTATCCGCACTGTGTGTTCTGCATCCCAACGACAGCAATTTGTGTAGTTGTTACTTCATTTTGAACATCGCGCGTAGTGCACTTCATACAAATAGATACAACGAACGCTTTCAGCGTCTCCGCAATAGCGCCGACAGCAAGCGCAGAAACTGCTGCAGCTGCAGCACAACAGCCACCCGCTGGTACGGACAGCACCAACAGACGCGCCGACAACATGAGGAGGGAGCGCAGAAACGGCTGCAGCTGCAGCACAACTGCCAACCGCGGATACGGACAACACCAGCAGACGCGCCGGCAGCACGAGGAGGTAGCACAAACATCACCAGCACGTACTAGCTACGCACGATCGTCGGAATCTGCACACGCTGAAAAAGCAGGATCGCCGAAATCTGCGCGGTGCACCGTGAGAAGCCGTAACTGTTCATGTAGTGGAGATGAAAGGCAGAACACCCGTCGTTGCTACTGCGCGACGTTGGCGATATTCTACAGTAGCCGCAGCCCCGTGGTCGGCACCTCGATCGAACGGCTGCCGGTGAGGCTACTAGGTGTTGCTGTATCTGCGCCCGTCGCCCGCGTGAGTGCAAGAGCCGACTGATTCGTCCGCAGCGAGAATCCGGATCGGTGGCAGGTCATGGTGAAACATCGTCAAAGCAGATGAAGTCAATAATAAGCTTTCGGCAGTTCTTCTGTGAAGTGGAGAATATCTACATCTCTACTCCAATTTTGTGAACATCGATGAACGCTACCTGAATGTGTCAGCAATCATGAAGATGGTACTTCCACTAGAACACGAGGGTGAATGAGCTAGGCGCATCGCCCGGGTACAAAAATATAAATGCGTTGACATGCACGGCGCCACGTCGAGTGACCTCGGCACGGCGCAGCAGAAGGGGCAGCAGTTCGGCAGAGTACAGGGGGTTCTGACGAACGCACGTCAGAATAGCGCAGGAACGAACGACAGAAATCGTGCAGAAAGGAGGAGCAGCACACACCATTGGACAGCACGAACAAGCAGTTGCAGGCAAGCATAGACCACTGGGAAAGGCATGACAGAGATTCAGCAGGAGTTTACACTGTAAAGGAACCATACCGGACGGTGGCGCTGCTGCCCTGCTGTGAAGAGCTTTAACCGCGGAAAACGATACTGTTCCAGGTGTCTGGGATGAAATGCTGGGGGCGCAGCCGCCATGGAAGCCTTTCTGAGGTTGCTAAGTGGGAAGGGAAACGGGGGCGGCAGCGTCTTTGATTGCGTCACACCACGCATCCGACGTGGAACAGTTGCGGTCATGCTGCTTACTTCCGCTACACCGTAAAGGCGGCGTCTTTACTTCTGCAGAAGCTGCTGGAGTCTGTCACGATTACCTCTCTTATCCCCTGAAGCAGAACGACAACGGCATAAAAACAGTGCGTGACCGTTTGCGTTGCCGCCTGTGTGTAGCAGTACGTTGGGTCACAGTGTCCCAGACTCACTGAGTTGCTGTGACCGCCACAAAGTCAGCGTGAGAAACTGGTGCGTTTTGGTCTTGCACAAACACAGAATTTGTGTCGGCACCTCGCACCGTGCAGTCGAGTGCTTCTGTGTACGGGGACCATTAATTAGCGGAAAGATATAACGTCTGCCTTTAATTTGTTAACGTTACACACAACTGTAAGATAGGCATGGGTGTAGGAACGCATATATATATATATGCGCACGTAAAAAGGTGACGTGCGACAAACGTTGATTGTGCCCGACTGCACACGTGAAGCAGCAGACCGTAGATAGACTGAATAGGTGCGATGAAGGCGTTGACGTCGCAGAATGAAAACACGCAACACACTACAAAGGACACCTGTTCTACATGGTTCTCTACGGGCACCTGTTGCGATTATGCTGTTTAATTCTCGTAAAAAGACATCACCACCCCTTCTCGTGAAAGGTTCAAACCAGCAGTGGTGGATTTAGTGGGAGCAGAGAGGTACAAATTTTTCAGGATACAGAGAAGCACACGCTTCTGCTGCGCACGACGTAGGCACCTTTAGATACGGTGGGCGCTAGGGACGTGTAGTGCAAATTTGGGAGGTGTGGAAAGCTTGGTGTGTCAAATGCTCTCGCAGCAGCTGTAGACAGGTGTTACATGTGAGTGCCTAGATGGACGTACGGTGCAATTCTGCATCCTTAGCTGGTGTAGGTTATCTACACTGACCCTCTCGTCGCATCTGAAGCAGATGAAGTAAAGTATGATCGTTTAGGTGAAGCTTCACATTATGCATCCGTATATTTGAATTCTCGTATCGGCACGCTGTCATTCGTGAACAGCTGCTGTTAATGCTACCTTGTCGCGTCGTCTTCCATGGGTCTCGCCCGCCCTTGACTTGCTGACATCTTTTGATGTTTGTGCCGACTGTGGGTCCCTTCTGCTTTCGCCCATTACCCGTGGATGTTAAGGCGCCTCCCCTCGGTGAAAGAGTTGACGACAAAGAAATTGGACGAGCGTACAAAACTAAAAGCGGTAGGGTGGCGCTCGGAGCGGCAGGAGTGTCGTAAACATTCGAACCACTTCGAGTATGGTAGAAGTGCGTTCTCCATAGAGTGTCCCCTTAGATTCGTGTGCCCCTAGGGTACTGAAGGACTCAGAATTTGCCTACATTTTGCTAAATTTTACTCCGCTGTTGAATGCGACCCTGTCTGTCCTCTTACATTCTCAGAACGAGGCATGAGGCTGTTGTACACTAGGATAAAAATTCACACGAGGTCCTACGGTCTATTAACCCGCTGTAATACCACCATGCTCCCTCTATTACGAGTGCGTTTCGCACTGCACACCTCCACAGAGAGAGAACGTACAGCCTTTTGCTCTAGTCAACACTGCTTTGGCGCCGCCTGCGAGACATAGCCTTCCACTTGGGAGCACGGTTGTATGGGTGGCCGAGAAAGCAGCCCTCCATTACACGGAAAGTGTAATGAGTCGTACGCTACCAAAACAATTACAAAGGCAGGCCTGTAGAGCGCCGCAGGGTACTCGCCGCCTGCAAATTATATCTGGTCAGGCATCGCACGCGTGGCACCAGAACTCGCTAGGTCTAACTTTACCGCGGCTCCTGCGGAGCGTCCCATAGTGAGACGCAAGGCACTTCACTAGTGTGGAGAAAGTCTATCATTTCACCCGCAACGTATCATCGCACCATCTGTATTCCCATACATAAACCTAAGTACAGAAACGGAGAGACACTTGAGTTGACGTAGAGACATTTGATACACGTGTTCTGGTCCTCCGGTGTCTGTTGGAACCGTCGCCCGCCGTGATTCCGTGTTGCCAGCCAGCGTATCAATTTACCTTCACCGTGTTACTAGATTTTGTAGGGTGACGCACTCTGGTAGTGTCGTTATCGGCCAGTACTGCCTCTTCTGGGCGCCCACAGCTCCAGAATGAGGAAAAGTGTTGCACCCGTAGCGCAGGTGAACATGCGTTTTTGCTGCTTGGTAGTAACGCCGTTGTAAAGGCCCGGCGGATGCAGCGCTGTCTGCCCGAGGAACGTCGTCTGCGAATGTCGCTGGAAAGTCGCCCTCTGGGGTGACCTCTGGGTTCTCACACCGAGACACGATATGCTGTTGTGTAATGTTGAATACCTATGTCTAGATCAGGTCTCACACAGGTGGGTGCACAAGTTTGTATTATTATGTGTCCCAGTCAAATGAGAAACACGAATGTGCATGTGTGCACTGCGGCGTCCTGAGAGGCAGTCTGTGACAGATGAATGTTTCTTGTAAGGGGAACGGGGCTGAAACCGCACGGTTTTCTGATGCACTGAGGCATACAAAAGATGACGGTCATAAGCGGGCTTTCACCTGACGCACTGTACCTGCCTGGAAACGATGGCACTGCTTTATTGCAAAGCCGTCGCGTCACGTTCATGTATCTCACGGCAACAGGACTCGCAGGCCGGCAGAAGCGGTTCACAGCGCTGCGCAGCACCATGAACCGTATGCAACGCAGCAGCAACATTGCACACAGGTGTTGCACCACAGAGGCAGTACAAAGAAGAGCAGGAGCAGTGGTTGGGTTGCCACTTCGGCGGTATCAGGAACTCAGGTCCGCCTCGCGAGTGGCATAAACGTACAAACACAACGAGAACACAAAACACGTTCCCGAATATTATCGTGGGTAGCTTGGATATTCCCAATGTGATGGCAACTGTGTCTAAAGCGGGATGGTGTTCCTCATATAGATCCTGGGCCATGCCCAGACGCACGACTGAAATCCCTCGTTACTCTGATGTCCCCATCCGCGCGGCACCACGAGAGCACGCGGATTTTACATTTCCCGTTTCAACTCCACTAGTGCGCGTTGTCTGCCCGCATCTGTTTTTTATCTTAGTCGTAGCTAAAGTATTAAACCCATAAAAAGAGTAAGCTATCCCCTGTTAGCAGTCGCATTTCTGCGATACCGCAATACTGCAGTGAAGTCAAAGGACAACACGGAGTCGATTAGTGTACGCTGCGGAACGTCGTCGGGAAGATATACATATATATATATATATATGTACATACGTATGTCTCACTTTTCCTGCCATAACACGGCGTCTTGCGAACGGTTGTGTGGACGAGAACAAGCTCGGCTGCATCAAGTGAGATGCACCAGTGCAGTCGCGACAATTCCCACAGTGCCGTCACTTCGCGGCATCTCACACAACACGGCGCACAACTTCACTTCAGAAGTCAGCATCCAGAACAAATTTCTGCTGCGTTTTATCCGCCATGATACCAGCCTTCTGATATTCTCCCACGCGTTTCTCGAAGAAGTTGGTCTTCCCCTGCAGAGATATCAACTCCATCCAATCAAATGGGTTCGTCGAGTAAAAGACTTTCGGAACTCCCAGCGACGTTAGCAGTCGATCCGCCACAAACTCGATGTACTGGACCATCGACTCTGCACGAATGCGTCCACGCAGCATATCAACAGCCGCCACACAGACTTGTATATGCCGCTTCAAGTAGCGACACTAGGCGGAACACGCCATCGGAACCTGCAGCAGTGTCAGGCTACTCTAACACGCATACATCCAGAGGGTCGGATGGACTGAGAGAGCCGAAAAGAAAATTCTACCTTCGGCTAAACAAAACAACTTATGCATATATCAAAGGCAGCCAAGGAATACAGGGTTAAAGGGCTACACACATATATATATATGCATATATACACATAGATATACACACAACTCTTGTGTGCACGTGTATATATATATATACACAACTCTACGGCTTATCCAGGACACAGGGAAATCAAGTAGCAACGAATGCGTGCGAACACACTCTCAACCATACGTGGCAACACAAGTACGTGCGCACCCGAGAGCAGCGGGTCGCAACACAAGCGAACGGTGTGCAGTTTCCTTCGTAGGCCGACAGCTAAAACCAATTCCGACAGTAAAGTCACCGTAAGACTCTTGCGCAGCAGGTGTACGTAGTCACTACGCCGTGCGTCCTGGGTCAGCGTTCGAGCTTATCATACGCCACAGGGACGAGAAAATTTGAAATATGCTGCTCTCGCTTTCTTACGGTTGTTCATTCCAATGAGGTCTACGGGCAATGCCTCGCAGATGAAGCAGCGCTCAACCGTCACTGCTTCTCGTATCATGTCCTGCACAACTTTTTCGGGAAGTTTGTGCTGCAGCTGGGAGTACAGTAGGCATGCAAAATCTGCATGTAAACCCTCGTCGCGCGAAATGAGCTCGTTCGAAAATGTAAGTCCCGGCATTAGTCCGCGTTTTTTTAGCCAGTAGATAGCGCAGAAACTCCCGCTAAAAAGAATGCCCTCGACGCAGCAGAAGGCCACCTGCAGCGGCAGCCTCCGCACGCGCAAGAAGATTCGGCAGATTTCACAAGCATATAAGCCTGCGAGCTTCGACGCCACGCCCACAGTACAGAACATGCGCAGCACCAGCAGTGCAAGACTGCCCTACACGACACATATTCGAGGTGTACGAATCAATCCCGGAATACAGATACGGACTGTTGTACTCCCTGAAAGAATCTATAAACCTACGCTGGAATGTGCGTTCGAACACGTTGCGAACACGTTGAAGGTGCTGCTGGTTGGTGTACCCTTCTGGTGTAACAAAAATCTACTGAAGTATAACTTTCTTTCCCTCGCTCACAATGGCAAGGCCTACGCCCAACCACTCCACTGACCGCGTGCTGTTGTTGCGTTCTTGGGATGTGAGGTCAGAAATTTACTTACTACAGCAGCGGATACCTCACCGGCGGTGATCGCCTTCGGTGCACCATGCAGTACCCAGGGGCCCCCTGTCAGTCGGCTGCTACTCGACGTACCGTCTCCACTCCCCGATGCAACTGCCCGGTGAGGTTCCGTCCGGAAAGCAGATCCCTTTCTATGTTGGTGCAAAATGCAGACTACTTCTTGTGTTTGCGTACGTGTAGCCTGCATCCGGAGAAAGATCACGATCTTACAGTTAACCAGTCGAGTCCCCAGGTGGTTGTCATTCCACTGGCGACATAGCTCGCTACCACCGCACAGCGAGAAGAGCCATACAAAAAGTAGCGACGACAGGTCTTGCCAGTAGCACTCACCAAACGTTCTGCAAAGCAGTTTGTATCGTTGATCCACATGGAAGCCCATGCGGCTTTGGCGGCTACGGCCTTGAACTTATGCACTGCATCGAAAAGTTCCATCTTCTCTTCCTCGTCTCGGATATACTGGTCGATTAGCAAGCTGTGGGTCACGGAAGCACACAGACTCTTCAAATCCCGGAGCGTAGACGCGCACAACAACTAAGTGCGTAAACGTGGGTTCCAAACCAACACTTCCGACAAGGAGACAAATAACCGGTGAAACACCCGCGATACACGACGACTCCCTTTGAGTCGTAATAGCTTCTGAACATCAACAAGAGGAACTGTACCGTCGCGGCATCTTTTTGCAACACTGTGTGAGTGCTCTCTTGATTACGGATCGACCAAAAAAGCTGAAAGCACACTGACCGACAGCAGATATCTTCCACAAGCAGACACAATGACACTCATTAGCCGCACTCGCAACAACGTCATTTGTGTTACACCGCCGTGGGTGCAACAGTCCAGCGTACGCAGGAAGTAATTCCTGTCGAAGGGAAATCCAAAGCTACCAAAATGTCTGCAGCGCACTCTTAAAAGCCGAAGGTACCGGTAGTAGCCCTAGCACCTCCGCCCTGAATGGCTGCTCGCTGGGACAAGTCGCTATCTGCCCTGCGCGCCGCATGTACGGTGGTCTCCTGTTGTCTAATACGTTTGGTTCTTCAAGCTTCAGCTGAGTTTTCATCCGCGGAAGTTTTGTACATATACGTATACGCAGGTAGTTTATACGACGCATATGTATACGACGTGCTACCGTACAGGTCGAGCCGCACCGCCCTATTCATTCATCTCCACCGTTAACCACGTTTGGGTGTGTTGTGAAACTGCGACGGCCCGCGTAGGCAGTTGACGCGTTTCGCTGAACATACCAGAACTGTTACTGACGATGCGTCAGGGGTCCCACAATGCAATCTGATGTTTTCCAGTTGTCCCTCATTCAAAGTGCTGCTGTGCCGTGCACGTTCTGCTTTGCTCCAATTCTAATCGTAATTCCTCCGTTGCGTGTGCTCTCGCTGTCCACACACATCTAGTTATCATGCTCACCACAGGGGCTCCTCCTGAAGTGTTGTTCTAACGCTGCCCATGCTGGGTGCCGGCTGCGGATAGCTTGGCACCCCCCGCTGTTTATTTCTGCGTGTCGCGTTCTCTACGGATCGCCCTAATCGACTGACTCCTTCACGTGCGAGATATATGTCGCCAACCTGTACATTTCAGAGTGAATATTTTCCATTGCAATCTGGAAGCCGTAGAAGGCGCGAGCTTCGGGGATCTGCACCTCGCTCAGAAACTTTTCTGCGAGATTCTCTAGCACAATGCCATCACTGCAGTAGCGCACGCAAGGAACACGGGAAACTGCGTCAACCAAAAAGGAGGCACAGAAACTGCAGGAAACATACGGGAAGAGAGTCAGCGATTGCACAAAACAAAGCCCAACAGATACAAACGGCAACACCCAGTGCTACAACGCAGATCTATGCGTACGATTGTAGTCAAGGCCCCACAGCATTCAAGCACGCACCTGTGTAGACGCATACAACCGTAGTTACACTTCAACGCGCCAGCAGTACTGACGTGGGTCCACCGTGAACTGAGTGGTAAAGGCATGCAGCACGCGCACAGTGATCACCAACGAAAAACGGAGTTGAAACGCCGACCGCACATTCACGCAAGTTCATATACATTGAATATAGAAAGGCGGTCCAAATAGTCTCCCGGAGACAAACACATACATATATACGTACACACACACACACGTACACACATTACAGAGACCACGGGTTTCTTGAAGTTCTGCTTCACACAGAGCACACTAGAACACTGGTCGCAAGCGCGTGCACTTGAACACACCCCATCGCCCACGTGTGGAAAAGTGGAAACTCCGACACCGAAGAAAAGGTGTTTGCGCCGTTAGGACGACGTATGCAGAGATACGGCAGCACTTCTCCACTTCTCCGAGTTGACAAGGATGCCTTCAAATGTACTCGCCGTTGCAACACTCACTAGAATGTCTGCTACCGCACCCCTACAGCGCAGCAATGGAAACGCTGGCCACACGTCCTTCCACGCACAGGTAGGAAAACGTAGAGACTCCTGCTATCAAATCTGTCTCTCGTACCCAGCGAATACCAGTAAACTCTATGCTATTTATGCGCGGTTAGAGAATCGTTCTTTCTCGTCGCTTCTAGCTGCCCCTTTACCCGTTCACGCAGATCTGCATGCAGTGCAGATTTCCCTGTTGTCAGTGATGCTCCGTCCAAACCACCTGAGGTGCGCGCGGTGTCACTGAAGTATTTCACTCGTATAGTGTAGAATCGTTACAGATGAGTGTTTTGGCAGAGCGGCAGCCCCGAAATACGCATCAGGGAAGATGCTTGGGAAGCACGGAATGCTTGCACTCTGTTGTTTAGAGCTCAGCAATCTGTATCAGCCTTTAATTTTCCTCAGGTCTTCTCTGGGCCACGTATACCTGTACGCGGATTTTTTAGCACATCCAGTTCTGGAAAACAACCTGCTACGAATATAACTGTATAACACACATAAACACAGGCAACATACGCTTGGTCACCCCGCAAGGCTCCGTCTGGATTCTCCTACCAACCTCTCACATCTACGCCTATCCTGCGTCCGATGATCTCTGGTGCGTGTTACCTGGCAGCAAAGAAGGCCAGTACAAATTTGATGAAATGTCGTTCGTTGCTATTCAGGCTCTCCCAGTGCGTCAAGTCCTGCGCAAGGTCGACCTCTTCCGCTGTCCAAAAGGAAGCTTCTTGCTTCTTGTACATCTCCCAAACAGCGTGGTGACGTATTGGCAACATCACCTGCAGCAGGCGCAAAAAGTAAATAGCTTCAGGAAAAGTAGAGTGTGAGATAAGCGTTACAACGCACAAGCAGCCCACTGAAAGGACTGCGCTGCCGTTCCTCCCTCCATACTTACTAAGATGCTCTGCTACTGGGTTAGCGTCAAGACCCCTCGAAATGCGCCGCAGCGCTGGCACAGCACGCAGTGGCATATCACAAAAAGATATGCAGCCAACGCCCACACGCGACACATGGGTGCCACATGTGCATATATGTTCAAGACGAATGCCGATACGAAACGACTGCGCACGCTCATCGAGGTGTTTCGCGACAGCTGGCAGTGTAATAGCTTGTGCGGAACTAGCTCAAAAATAATACAAGTAAAGGTGAGGTTAGCGGAGCTACTCGTGCACAAATGCACATATGCGTCTATAGACGCAGAAGTGCGGCCGTTTGTCCTCCGTCTGCATCTGTACAACAACGGTGGTGCAGCACACGCTGTTTACGGGCAGAGGAAATCGCCACAATTTGTAGTGAATTCAGATTTCGCTTGCTGGAAGAGACGCACCCAACGCCGAGGATTGTGCACCAAGAGCGGCTCGTCTTTCTCCTTCTCCTTCATCTCGAGGCTGAGCTGCCGCTGTTCAGGCGTGCGTTGTTTTTCTACAATTTCTGCAAGTTTCTTCGGGTCCGTCGCGGCTCGCAGAATATTATCCTCCAGCATCCATGAAGCAGGAGAAGTACTAACGCAGGGAAATTTGTGGGTCGCTGAAGCAGCTCCGCTTATGATTGCAGAGTCCCGCAGCACGCACGGGGACGGAGTGGTCGGCGCCATTTGTATCGCCCGCTGCTGGGGAAAGAAAACGCCTGCACGGGGCACTTGCAGCAGAAAGAACAAGTGGTTACAAGAAGGACGTGAAGAAAGAGTGCCGGCGCGCCTGATGGTGGACGACTGAGTGGCACGGAGGACGGATGTTCGCTACACGCCACGGAAGACAGCCCGCGAGGACACGTTACCACGCAATAGTGCCAGAGCGACAGAAGGACTCCCCTACAAAGACTCTGAACGAGCAAGGCTCCGTCAAAGAACAAGAAAAGCAGCAAAGAAGGGCTGTGAGATGCGGCCTTGAATCTGCGACCACGTAAAGACACGTTAGTGTCACCCCTGTTTCGCACGCGTACCCAGCGACGTCGAAAGATAACTACGTTTGAAAAAAGCACCCTCATCAAAACACGAAAACCTCCAGGGTCTGAATTTCGTGAGGGAGGAGAAATGGGAAAGTACAGTGATGCACGGTTGAAGTAAAGCGTGCGCGATACATACTTAAAGCTGGTAGTGCCCCCAGAAGCGTTTGTCTCCTGGCTGACTCCATGAATATGTGTTGCCCCAAACGACACTCTCACAGGTTGAAAAATAAACCTATATGTACGCGACAACTGGTTCTCCCAGCAGACCCCAAGGGTAAGCACAGCAGTGAAACTGGAACGAGCGATGGTGGGATTCACTGCGCGACCGGACCCGCGGAGCTGTTGATTAACTATCACGGCGTGCACTGGGGGGTAGTAGTAGTAGTGAGGGAGCTATATAAGCAACGAAGTGCGTTGGCTATGTGGACCCCGGACTTCCATTACCAACACAGGAACGAAAAAAAAAATGATGCACGATCTAGGAGTTACGTAGACTTCGCCGTGGAACCGTATTCCTCCACCTCTCTTACAAAAGCAGAATAATTGGTCGCTACACTCGCTACACTCACAGCCTCCTGTACTGTAATAAAACTTCCTCTGACCAGCATTTTACATTGAATGTGCCCCCGGTGGTAATTATTTTCTTCGACAGTCTGCCGGTGGTCGCATCTCTCGAGTGCCACAGGTGCGGGGTCTGCAGGGTGCACACGTTAGGACAACGAACCACCGTCGTACTGGTGGGGGGTTTTGCTCGGAAGCCCGTACAGTAACTGTGCGACTGACTTTTCGGGCAGCAGCAGGTCGCTTTAAAAACCCTTAAGAGTTGTATTGCTCCTCGAACTATTACAATATGTGTCGCGTCGTCTCACCAAATATTTCCCCATTTTCCCCTCCATCCGTTGCGCAGATTGCTAGTGCATAGTTGTTTGGACGCAATGGCGATCTGTATTCCGTCGAGGTTTTCACTTCACATTGGTGTGATCATCTGCAATTGATATGTATGCAGGGATATATATTCTCTCTATGCCTGTCCCCATCCAGTCACTGCTGTGCATACTCCACACAGAGATAGACACCAGGACAAATGTGGACGCGGTCGAAGTGTCGCAGAACTCTTCGCCAGCAGGACCACACTAGCGCATACCATCCCACGTGGAGAAGGCGGGGACGTGAGAAGGACGGACTTCGCCTTCACAAACTCGTCGAGGTGACAGGCGAACAGCACGCTTGTGTCCGGCATAAGGTTCGTGAATATTCGGTACTGTAGTGGTGGAAGAGGTACGCGAGTGAAGGCACATATACGTAGATACGCCTGTGCAGGCACTTTCAACATGCTTATACATCAGTTCCTCCCCAATTCTATCGAGTCCACCGCTTCTGAACAGCAGTGCGCACCCCGAAGTTTATACGTGGACATACCCATGTTGCAACTACGACCGCCTGCAAGCACATCATGTAGCGATCACGTCTGAACACAATGCAAGTGAACGAATTGCTTTGCACACGTGCCTTTCGACAACACGAGTCCGTCGTGTAGAACTGGAGTTCGTCTCAGGATTTCGTGACAACTCGTCCACGCGATCTGAGGAAGCTGAAAGAGCAAGCGCGCGCGCTCGAATCACACTTGAAACGTCTAGGACAAACATCACCTGCATTAAAATCCATGCATGTTGGCTGCTGGTTCACAACAAATGCAGACAGACACCTGCGAAAGGCGGGCCCGCATGTTAGTCAAGACCCCACTGAATCTTGGGACCGACATGCCGGAAACGTTACCTTCTTGGCAGGCACGATATAAAATTTAGCTACGGTGTACGGAATAGTGTACGATTGTAAGTACGCCACTGGCGTACGACGAGTCGTGGGTGTTGTAGCTCAAGAGAGAGCTGTGCATACCAGTTGTCTTGGAGCAGAAATACAGTCACAGACAAGCAAACCGAACCCTCCACAGTACAGGTGCCGACGGATTTTACGTGCACAGTTCAGTAGTTTCATATACCAGGCTGGTTTGGCAGGTGTTTGATGCCATTCGGATCCTCAGATGGAGATTGCTACTGCGTAGTTGGTTTGACGCAATCGCGACCTGCATTACGTCGAGGCTTCCACTTCACATTGGTGTGATCATCTGCAATTGATGTGTATGCAGAAATATATATTCTCTCCATGCTTGTCCCCATCAGGTCACTGCTGTGATACTTCACAGAGAGCTAGACATTAGGACAAACGTGGACGCGGTCGAAGTGTCGCAGAATTCTTCGCCAGCAGGACCACACCGGCGCATACCATTCCACGTGAAGAAGGTGAAGACGTGAGAAGGACGGATTTCGCCTTCACAATCTCGTCGACGCGTGAGGGTGACGCAGGCAAACAGCACGCTTGTGTCCGGCGTAAGGTTCGTGAATATTCGGTACTGTAGTAGTGGAAGAGGTACGCGGGTGAAGGCACATATACGTAGATACGCCTATGCAGGCACTTGCAACATGCTTATACATCAGTTCCTTCCCAATTCTCTCGAGTCCACCGCTTCTGAACAGCAGTGCGCACCCCGAATTTTATGCATGGAGATACCCATGTTGCAACCACGACCGCCTGCAAGCACATAAGGTAGCGATCACGTCTGAACACCGGATCACGAAAGGGGCCTCAATCCCGAGGGTCTATCTGCGACATCGTCGATACTTTTCATGCACTGCCGTGACGGGAGTGCAGGCGCCATGAAGTGTGAGAATTTCCGGACGTCTGCTGTCCGGGCGTCTAGAAGAGCAGCAGCCCCCACGCACCGGCAAAATACGCCAAAGGCCAGAGCGACTCCGCGCCCGTCTTACCGTTCCGGTGAGGGAAGTAGACACAGACGTCCCTCGGGCAATGCACCGCGACGCTGGACGCAGCGTAGTCCTTTCAGGCC
>KL647299.1:946072-956595 GCA_000727475.1 Sarcocystis neurona | reverse complement strand
ACGAGCATATACATCTGCAAGATTCCACCGATCAGGCGCCCCCCTCACACATATATATTCTTCTGCTCTAGTAGAGCCTTGACGTTTCTCTCGGTAGGACCGTCAGGACCCTGCCGTGTGGAGAGAGCCGGCGACAGGCCATCAACGGCTTGCTTTTGCTCGAAGATGTGCATATACGTATCTACAGTCCGTACCGGCACCGGCATTCTGACTCCCTGGTTTAGTGTTCTTCAACCTTATTGGGAATTGTCCCGCAAAGCATTCGAGCTGATTCGAAGAGACCTGCTGCACAGTTCACCACCACACCAGCCAACTACAGTGTCCAGGTGCACTGTCGTGCTCTTCGAATCAGTTACTCTGTAGCCCACCACACTGATGAAGGAGAAAATGGTTCTACCTCTCGAGATCATGCCTTTCTGTGTTACGTATGCCGTTAGGTTTTACCAGTGAGCCATTCTTTATGGGGTTTACTCCGCGGCAAGTGGATATCTTTCGCTCAGCATCTCCTAATTCAGCAGTGCTGCAGATAAAGGGTGCTATTGAAGCAGGGTCGCCGGGCACCAGTGGAAATGGGGAAGGACGAATTCCTCAAGCTGTGAACTACCTGGCGCGACTCGACGGTCCCACACAGGTTCAACGTCTCGGTCTGCTTCACAGCATCATAGATAATCCCACATGTTACGTTGAGCGGCGAATGCTGGGAGATCCCGTCACTCTCTACTGCAAAGACTGGGACCATTTTTCAAAAGACATGACGTCGCATAAACGCGTCAACTCAGCTCGAAAGAGACTGAGCAGCAGAGACTATTTCCGTAAGATGCGAATCGTGTGGCAACAACAGTAGCAGCGACAGCGGAAGAAGGGGGGCTGAGCTTCTCCGAGGGGGAGCAGAGTGTCCTTCTTGGGTGTTCGATCACACTTTGATAATATCGGGAAGTGTCACGTACGCGGCTGCCTTCGAGCCATAAAATGGTAGAGCACACAAGGAGAGAACCGCGTGCCTGGTTGCCGCAATACTCATCATGTGTACATTAAATGACCGGATGCGTAGAGTAACACCCAGACCATAGATGCAGTAATATGCGAGCAGCGCCAGCAGCTCCAGCCTACCAGCTGTTCTCCCCAACAGTGCAGACAGAACCCAGTTCGCCTGACATTTTCCTCGACAAGTCGTCAGCTTATGCGTTGTGTTGCGAAGTGGGAGGAGACGGGATGAAACTCTGTTCACGCGCTGCAACTGCGGACTTCTGTGAGGCCGATACAGAGACAAGGACGGATCATATTCAGTAAAAATAGCTACCGTGTCCGCTTCGGTGGATTCTTTTCTGGATGCAGGATATTCAGAAGCACGCGGAGTCGAAACGACATCAGCGGCGAATTGGAAGCTAGCGAAAGGGCTTATTGCAGTACTCGCCGGGCTACACATGATGTACCAAGGCGTAACGAATGTAGTCCTTTCATCGAAAGGAATACCTTCAGGCCTGGTAGACAGCGATTTCAATATGGGCTTTACCCGGACAGCTAGACAGTACGGCTACGAGGATACAGTGTCCAGGTATTTGGCACCCTTCCTCGACGCGGCCCGTCCCTCAAACCTGTATATTTCTGCTCGGCACCTACTTGACAGGACAAGCAGCCCACAACAGCGCAGGTTTTCCTTCGGAACGCTGCTCACTGGCCTAGGCGTCTACGGAAGCTTGGGAGGCGCCGCCTACATAGGGTCCACGCTGGCAAGCATATTCCCGCACTCGACGGGGAAACGGCGTGCAGTGAACGGCCACACGCCTTCATTTCGTCGCCAGTCAAAGACAACCACAGTACTTACTCGGAAGCAAGGGAACATTTCAACGGCATTCCACGGGCCGCAGGACAAAACTGTGATCTACGCCGTGGTGCCGTAAGGTGTCATTATAACAGCCCTGCCACCTTCACCTCGCATCAACAGGCGGATCCTTTGCTAGGGGTAATGCTGGCTGCTGCTAGTGCCTGAGAGAAAAAGGCGATTCCCTTACTTGCCTAGCAGGCACTATTTTCCAGCTGTCTTCGGTGCGGACGGTGTTCGAAGTGCGCCAGCGTCGAGTGTAGAGCGTCTTCAAGACATCAGAATCCTGTGGTCATGTAAAGGCCGTTCCCCGACGTTGCCACCTATGATTCGACGATGTACGGCATCCACTCTAACAACCTTCGTCTGTGCACTTTGCAGTGTTCATACCACAGCATACTGGACACCAGTTTTGAACGTCGTGTCCTCTGCAGTGCCAAGCGATGTGAGTTTACACAGTACATTGCAGTTTCCATGCATTACGTGCACTTGAAAGAAGTGAAAGGGCCCAGCGTCAGCGCCAGACGGTGCTCGGCAGCCATCGTAATGTTTTCAGCGTGTGCGAATTCCACTTCTGCTGCACCAACTGACGGCACTCGCCTACTGCTGATGCAACCGCGCTTGATGTTGCTTCCGCCCCAGCTTCGACTCCATCCCATTGAAGCGGTCAGTAGGAGTAGCGCATGCTTCAGCTTTATCACTTTCAGCTAGGTGCGTAAAACGCAGAAAGACACAGACACAATATTCCGACACGTATTCCGGTACGTATGTAAGAGGCCCACTTTAACACGATCCGGTTGCACACGAATCTGTGTACTGTCGGTGTGTGGAACAACGCGTACGGAAACATCAGTGTACACGCACAGAAGGATAACCAGCAGCAGCGGGCACTGTCGATTAAAGCTTATCTGTTTGATGCAACCAACTTCTGAATAGAACCTTAAATACGTCTCCCCGTTAACCGTTACGCGGCAGCGGACACAACAGCAAATCGGGGTAATATACACGTTTGAATATTGAGAAACTCCTCTACGTTATTGGATGTGAAAAAACACGCATGCGCTCTCTTTCGTAGACCGATTCTACGCTTGCACAGAGAAGTTAAAAAAGCGCACATATTACCAGGTGCCGAGACAGCGGTGTTGTTGCACGTTGAGGTCCAAATCTCCTCGAAGCAACGTACATGTAATCCAGATATGCACATACTACATAAAAATATACTTTCTGGGCCGTAGATTTTTGCTGAATCACGTGGCGACTGATGAGCAGAGATCTATACGTGTGTCGTTATCCGGTCAACTTTCATCGGACAAACGCGGAGGACAACAAAAAATTTGCCGGACTCTATGGCAGCCCACACTTTAGTCAGGAATTTAATGTCGGCTGCTTCATTGGCGGGATGGTTGGGACGTGCCGACCGCCTCGTTGCCCGCTGCAGCCGCAGACGCGCAGCTGCACTAGCAACACCAGCAGAAAGGGGAAAACAGGAGCCTGAGCGCTTTAACTCACGGTTGCTTCTCTGCTCCCCCGTCGCTCAAGGAGAAGCTTGTTTAGAACAAGCCTGTTGCAGCACCAGCAGCGACAGATCACACATTCTGCTCTGCCCTACACCACAGTGAATCCAGGACACGTATGTGTACGTCCGTAACTGTCTGCTTGTATACAAACACATACGTGTAGAGCGAAACGGGTATACACATGTTTTGCCACGCGTCTACCTCCACGCATACACTTTTGTACATATATTATACGCCTACACACATGAATAATTGCGTGTACACATATATTCGCATGGGGAGTCAACGGATTCGTAGCGACCAGCAGAACTACCGCAACAGGCGCGAGCGCAGAGACAGAAAACGCATCTCCACTTAATGCCGAAAATCCCTAACCTCTCTCCGTTTTGGAGCCCGACATTTTCTTTCAGCCCGGAAGTCCAGGTTTAGTGGAACGCTTAGCTACACTTTCATTTCGATATAGAGATACAATATGTATATGCATACACACATCTGTATATATTCGTCTGACGCCTAATATTAAGCACCCGCGTACGTACACATCTGTATATACACATATATATATAAAATATATATATATATATAAATATGTAGCGCATGTGCATGTGCAACGGGCACTTTTGCATATGTGTGGAAGAGTGTGCGCTCGTGGTAGATAAATGCAAAGGGTAGACATGGACGTATACACATATATATACATATATATACACATATATACATATATATACATGTATATGTACACATTGAGTCGCCGTAGTTTGCCGTACTTTCCAAAACAACGTGTACATATACAGATGTATATATATATATATACATATGCGTGTAAGCACACATGTGTATCCCCATATATTGAACATGCGTCTGCAAGCGTAGTCCCCCGGTCTACATGTAAACGCGTCCACAAACACGCGTATTTGTGCTTCTATGTAACCTCTCAATGACGTGGCATGAAAATGATACGTATTCGCTGCCTTGGGTAGGCGTATGAAATGGATGCAAGCGGTTCTCCGTCTACCGGCATATATGTACACGGGCGTCTATCTATCCTTACATGCACACACATGTGCGTTTCTCTATCTCCCATGCGGATATATATATATATGTATTCTCTGCATATGTCTCCCTGCATGTCTACATGCGGCTTCTTGAGTGACGAGGCAGCCGCTGCTGCTCGCACGTTGTCTTAATATATGCATTCTGTATGCGTAACTCGACGAACAAGCATAAGTGCATACACGTGTAATACGGGCGCTGCAGTATGGATCCTTTGTCCTTTTTGCTGCAGGCTCAGGTTCAAACGCGCGTGCACACGCTATGCGTGTATCAACTTTTGATATGAATTACATATACATGCGTATACATGCGCACGTATTTCCCTCTCTCTCTCAAATAATATATGTATATATATACATATATGTATATACGTATGCACACAAAGGCATGCTGGGAATTTTCTCTGGGTAGAATGTGTATGAATGTATGTATCTAAAATGGATGCGTATATTGACTGAGAGAGATATGTGGGTCTCTTCGTATGTGACTGTATACACGTATATATATATATATATATATAGATATGTATATCTATATACACATATGTATATGTATGTGGACACCTACAAGTACGAATTTCGAGTTCTGGACAGGACGCAGATCTTCTTGCTGCCGGCTAAACGTGGAGCCCTACGTACTGCATTGGTGCAGCGGCACGATCCACGCAGCGCTGCTGCTGCCACGGGAAGGCCAGCCGTTCGTTCGTGTTCTGCTGCTGCGAGAGACTCTGTTCCTTTTCCTCTTTCTTCAACAACAGAAAGTGGTTTCTTCGGGAAGACGCCGCGGCCGCCGCAGACGAAACCGTTTCTGTTCCGTCGACAGCAGCAGAAAAATCTGTTTGTGTTCTCCCAGCGGCGAAACAGCAGCGAACCCTTTGTGTCACCCGCAGACGCCTCACTTGCATCAGCGCAGGTAGAGCTGTCGCAGCAGCAGGAGAAACCGCTGTTTTGCTGGAAACAGATGCAGTCACACCGGTCGATACCTGGAGCTTACCGCATGAAGAATGAGAGGGTCTGTCTGCAAAAGCAGTAAGAGAAGAAGCAGCAGTACCACCTCTTACAAATCCATTAGCAGGAGCACCAGCAGAAGCGGATGTACTAGAGCACCAAAAGGTAGAAAAGCGGCTGCTGCTACCAACACGCCTACCAGTTTGTGTATCCATTCCGTCTATTGATATGTACAGAGATCTCCTCGTAAATGACGATACACAATCGTGAACACCAACCTAAACATTGTGTGTGTGTGTGTGTGTGTGTGCGTAGCAGTCACACATGAATATCTATTTATATACGCGTACGTATCTACACGTGCATATATCAATATTTAAGACAAGTGCAGGTATTTGTATCGTCATCTGTTACGGTGGCAACTTGTCTCCCTGTGGGCCGACACTGAACTCTCTATCCCCCCGCTGTTTACCTCGGTGTGTGCATATACATATACAAACACACAGATGGCATCAGAAATTAGCGTTGCATTCGTCTTGCAGACTGCAGACTTGGCACAGAAAAGGTAAAGAAACTTCGTGCCTTTCGCGTGTGTCACCGCCGTCACCCTGCTTGTTGCTTCCTGAATAATTTTTTTACAGATAGGTGCAGATCTACATTGGTATACATGTATCCATCCAAGTGGTCACATAGTGGACGTATATATATGTACAGAGCCAGAGAGATAGACGGTGGTAAAAATATGTATGCACGTACGTGCGTGTACACGAATTTATTGAATTGGGATCAAGATGAAACCGACAATTCCTCGAACTAACTGGCTCACATCGCAGAAGGAAATGAACGCAATAGGTGGTGGATATCCACATTGTATACATGCGGTTCAGCAGGTAAATAAACAAGTCGTTTCACTCAATAGCGGAGATCAGCGTCCTCGTTGGCCACGTTGCAGCAACACGCGACCTCTTTTCCGCGCCGCATGTGCAACACTGCTACTCCTCTTTTTCGATTTGTGGGACTGTGGTACAGCACTCCTCAACTGGGACCACTGGTTCCAAGCAACGCCACCCACGGACGCACCCACATATTCATGTTCACGCATACACATGAACATGTACACACCTACACAAAGAAACACAAACTCGTACAGACATACAGCCACACAAATATTAAACACTTGTGCATTCGCACATATGTGCATATACGTAAACGCCTGCATATGTACCCTTGTGTACACATGTGTAGATGTATACACGTACACTAACGCACATACACACATATGTGCCGACACCTGTACACACAGACCCACGTACACACACCGGAGAGACCAAGCGTTTCTTGAAGTTCTGTTTCACACAGAGGAGACCCGAACACCTGGAGCAGGCGGGTCTACCAGAACGCACCCCGTCAGCCAAGTATGGAGAACTGGAAAAATCCTATGTACAAAAGAAGGTGTCTGCCCCGTTATGATGACGTATGCAAAACGGTGACACCACTTCTTCACATCTCCGAGTCGACAACGATGACTTCAAATGTACTTGCCGCTGCAACACTCACAAGAATGTTTGCTACCGCACCCCCACTGCGCAACAACGAAAACACCAGCCACATAGTCTCTTTGAGTCCGTCGCGGCTCACACAATAATTTCCTCCAGCATCCACGAAGCAGAAGACAGACTATTGCAGGGAATCTTGTGAGGCGGTAAAGCACCTCCGCTTATGATTGTACAGTCTCTAATCACGCACATCAGCGGTCCGCGCCACATGTGTCACCCGCTGGTGGAGACAGAAAATGTCCGCACGGGGCGCCTGCAACAAAAAGAGGGGGCGGCTACGAGGACGATTAGGAGATATAATGCCGCCCCGCGTGACGGGGGAAGAGTGAGTCTCTCGGAGGGCGTGTGGTCGCTACAGGCCACGAAAGACCGCAGACGAGGACATGTTACGACGCAGTAGTGAGAGGGCGAAGAACGTGTTCCTCTAGGGACACCGGGAGCATGCAGAATTTCGTCAATGAAGAAGAGAAGTAACGAAGAAGGGATGTGAGATGGAGGCTTGAAGGTGCGACGACGTGAAGATGCGTGTCACTACTGATTCCCACGCTTTGTTGGCGACGTCGCAGTAGAACCACGTCTGGTAGAAGCACCCCCTTCGTGCACAAAAACGTTTAGAGTCCGGATCTCCTGAAGAAGGAGAGAGGGAGAAATAGAATGCCAGTGTCGCACGGTTGGAGGAGGGCGTGCGCGATATGTACGTAAAACCGGCAGTGCCCGGAGAAGCGTTGGCTCCTGGCTGACTCCACGCGTGTTGCATCCAACGACAGTTTCACAGGTTGAAAAAGTAAATCTGTACGTACGCGACAGCTGGTACTCGCAGCAGACCCCCAGGATAAGCAGAGCAGTGAAGCTGGAGCGAGCGATGAAGCGGATCACGGCACGACCGGACCGACGGAGCTGTTGCTTAGCTGTCACCCCTTGCACTGGGGAGTTCTGGTAGTGAGAGAGTTGTAGAAAGGACGAAGAGCTCCCTTACCTATGTCGGTCCCTGACTCTTACACCCAAAACAGGCACGAAGAAGAATGGTGCACGTTCAAGGAGATAGGTATACTCCGCCGTGAAAGCGTACTCTTCCGTCGTCTTTACAGAAGCACACCGGCTATACTAACAGCCTCCTGTTTTGTGATGCTAGAGCTTTTCTGTCCAGCATTATTCACTGAGTGTGCGCCTGGTGGTACATATTTTGCTCGACAGTCTGGGGGTGGTCGCGTCTCTCGAGTGCCACAGGTGCTGTGGCTGCAGGGTGCGCACGTAGGACAACGAACCACCGTCGTGTTGGCGGGAGGCTTTGCTCGTAAGGCCCTACAGTAACTGTGCGACTGGCTTTCGAGACAGCGGCAGGTCGCTTTAAAAACTCTTAACAGTTGTATTGCTCCTCAAATGATTAAAATGTGTATCATGCTGTCTCACCAAGTATTTTCGGATTTCCCATCTATCAGTTGCGCAATCCAACAAAGTGCAAGTGAACGAAATGCTTTTGCAGACCTGCCTTTCGACAACGCGACTCCGTCGTGTAGAAGCACTGGAGTTCGTCTCAGGATTTCGTGACAACTCGTCCACGCGATCCGAGGAATGTGAAACAGCAAGAGCGCGCGCGAATCTCACATTGAAACGTCTAGAACAAACATCTTCTTCTGCATTAAAGTCCATACACGTCGGCTGCTGGTTCACAACAAATGCAGAGAGACACCTGTGAGAGATGGGCCCCCACGTTCGTCCAGACCCCACTGAATCTTGGGATCGACATGCCGGAAACGTTGCCTCCTTGGCAGGCACGATATAAAATTTAGCTACGGTGTACGGAGTAGTGTACGATTGTAAGTACGCCACTGGCGTACGACGAGTCGTGGGTGTTGTAGCTCAAGGGAGAGCCGTGCATACCAGATGTCCTGAAGCAAAAAAGCAGTCACAGACAAGCAAGTCTAACCATCCACAGTACAGGTGCCGACGGATTTTACGTGCACAGTTCAGTAGTTCCAAATTCCAGGCTGGCTTGGCAGGTGTTTGATGCCGTTCGGATCCTCAAGTGGAGATTGCTACTGCTTGGATGCAATCGCCATCTGTGTTACGTCGAGATTTTCGCTTCACACTGCTGTGATCATCTGCAGTTGATATGTATGGAGGGATATTCTCTCCACGCTTGTCCCCTTCCAGTCATTGCTGTGCATACTCCACACAGAGATAGACATCAGGACCACAGCAGCGCATACCATCCCAGGTGGAGAAGGCGGAGACGTGAGGACAGCTTTCGCCTTCACAATCTCGTCGAGGCGTGACAGTGACGCAGGCAAACAGCACGCTTGCGTCCAGCGTAAGGTTCGTGAATATTCGGTACAGTAGTGGTGGAAGAGGTACGCGGGTGAAAACCCATATACGTAGATACGCCTGTACAGGCACATGTAACATGATTATACATCAGTTCCTCCTCAATTCTCTTGAGTCCACCGCTTCTGAGTAGCAGCGCGCACCCCGAAGTTTATACGTCGATATACCCATGCAACCACGACCGCCTGCAAGCACATAACGTACCGATCATGTCTGAACACAGGATCACGACAGGTAACTCATTTCCGAGCGTCTATGTGCGACGTCGTCGATACTTTCCATGCACTGCGGTGACACATGTGCAGGCGGCATAAAGTGTGAGAATCCCCGGACGCCTGCTGTCCGGGCGCCCAAAAGAGTAGCAGTCCCGACGCAACGGCAAAATACGCCAAAGGCCAGAGCGAGTCCGCGCCCGTCTCGCCGTTGTGGTGCGGGAAAGAGACACAGACTTTCCTCGGGCAATGCAACGCGACGCTGGACGCAACGTAGTCCATTCGAGCCGCACTTGTGTAGAGGATCTGGTCGGACTCCTTTCTACCGCCGGATGATACGGCCACAAGACACAGCACCTCGACGCGATTATTCCGGTCTACTTTTGCACTTCCTAGCAAGGTGCTCGAGCGGTCTTTACATACATGTCACCCGCCTGAATACCTTCGACTCGTCCCCATTTATGATCATGGTTTCAAGAGGTGTCCACGGGCCCGGAGGGTTCCCAGGTGCTCCTTCGGCGTTCCTCTTCGGTCTGCTTTTTCAGATGTCCGTCGCACTGCTGCTACGGATCCACCTTGGTGGAGGAAACAGGGCAGCTGCTACCAACTTGTTCCCTGGCGACATGAATGCGGCAGCTGGTGTAGCACTGCCACTCGCATCCCCAGCTTGCTGTGCGATGGCTCATCTATGGTGTCGTACGCGTGAGGCTGTTTTCACATCTAACGAGGACCTGCAAAAAATAACATCCCAATGGAGAAGGGCAATTTATATTTACGTCCTAGTGAATCCGCCTGCCAGAAATACCGCGTTCCATCAAACCTCAGGGACCCGCTGAACGCTCTTGACACTGCAGAAGGTGCACCAGGATATAGCGCACCCTGCCAAATCTCCAGAACAAATGCTCATCGATGAGCGCTGTCAGCAAGGTACATACAAAACCGAACACAGGGAGGACTGTACTATGCTTGCAGCCGTGTGGTTCGATATATAGAACACCAGAACGATGCTTACGAAGTGGCGTATCCAAGCGGCAGGTACAACGGTGGCACTTTCAGCTACATACATATGTGCATATATGATATTCACTAGG